>CADEHL010001053.1:0-10000 GCA_902827135.1 Harpagifer antarcticus | reverse complement strand
ATGGAATGCTCTTAACATCCCGATAGCAATGAATACATTAAATACTTTGACAAAAAATACATACAAATATTTCATCTCTGGAAGCTGTGGTACTGTAAAAAGTACGACCAATCATCTGAGCCGGCCCGGCTAAAGTAACTGGATGGCCTACCTGCCTGTCAGCCTTCCATCTGTGCACAAACTTATCTCGTGCCCTCATTGGTCATGTGCGCGTTCGTGTGTGTTGGAGGAGGGGCTCTGTGAGGAAGTCTGAAGGAAGGGGCAGATTTGATCCGGTTGTGTATTTTCAAATTCTAGCGCACTCGAGCTGGTTTCTCCATTCTTACCTACCCTACCTTTAAGTTATTAGAGAAACAAGGCTAGCAACTTTAGCGTTAGCTTCGGAGAAACACAGATATTTTGCAAGAAGTTGCTTTTTTTCAGTCTTATTACAAATTGTTTATTCCCACGTATGTGTGTAGTGGAGAGGAAGAGATCTATTTCGATAATTTATCCCCATAACAACCTTCTTGTTGTTCTTCATGTATGGATCTTACGTTTTCTAAGAGAAACAAGCTAAGCTAACGTTAGCTGTTCGCTTGCAGCCCCTCTGCTAGAACAGCCTTGAAGCAAGACTGATTTTTAACATGTTTGGTGTTTTAACCGTCTTATATCACCTAGTACAATGATTTTAGAGAACCTTTGTAGATCAGGTTAAAACCTCCTGAACAAAGAACAATGAAGGAAATTAAACCGCGGAAAAGCCAACCAGCAATTTAGGGAATGACGTTGAACTTCACGACTCCACCCAACGTTCTCTTTTGTTGTGGTTTTAATTGAGGTAAAGCTAATGGCAGAAAAGTACATATTGTGCTTTAAAGGAAAGTTTAATTTAATTTTGAAATATGTTGTGGTTTTTGTTCCAGGGAGAAACATCTTCCAACTCTAAGGACACGTAAAACCAAAGACTAAATCCCTGAGTGGAAGACTAAACTGAACATGGCCTTTTCATCCGAGAAGCACAAATCCCTCTTCCCCCTCGTCCTCTTCCTCCTCGTCTTCGTTTCTCTCACCTGTTTATGCCAGTCGACCAACACCAGCTCCTCGAATACAACCAGCACAACCCAAACCACTTCCTCTCCGTCCTCAAATGGCACCCTGAAGAAAATACCTGGCTGCAAAACAGGGCTGAACCCCATCTATAGGTAAGACTCTCACAACATTGGAAAAGGGTCTCAAAACGTACCTGTTCTCTCTTGCTTTCAACCTATAATCCTGCACTCCTACCCCCCTTCTTCTACTTAGCTCAGGATTGTTTTTCTTGTTATTTTTCCTCGTATTTAAAGGGTCTTTGAGCCAAGGGAAAAGCACTTTATAAATACAATACGTTAATACTTTATTGTCACATCAAGTCTGACATTTGTCTTGCATCACAGCTCCATTTGCAACATCGATCAAGGACAGATATTAAACATGATCAACTGAAGAGAAACTTGCTCAAGACCCTTTAACGTACATTATTATTATTATCTAACAAAGTCAAAGTTATTGTCAATCTTTCAGTTTGTGTGTACAGACAGAGAAATACCGTTTTCCACAATCCTGAATACAAAACAAATATAAAAATATGTATACAATATGTATATACCTATATATACACGATCAAAGACACATTTATACATATGCACACGTTAAGACATACATAAAAGCAGAATAATCAATACATGCAAAATAACCGTCACTTCAATATCTTTGATATATATATGTATTACTCCAGGTACCTGTGTGACCGGCGGGCAGCGTGGGGCATCGTGCTGGAGACCCTGGCCTCGTCTGGCTTCCTGTTCACCATCGCTCTGTTCCTCGGCCTCCTCCTCTGGTCCCTCTGGCTCTGCGTCTCCTTCAAGGACCAGCGCAGCAGCATCGGAGGAACCGTGTTCTCCATGTCTCTGTTCCTGCTCGCCACCGCCGGGATCTTCGCCATCACCTTCTCCTTCATCATCAGACACACCTCTCAGACCTGCCCCACCAGACTCTTCCTCTTCAGCATCTTCTTCTCCCTCGCCTTCTCCTGTTTGCTGGCTCGATGCCTCGCTTTATTGGGTTTTGCAGCGGCTCGAGGGTGGGGGGAACCGGCCCTCGCTTTGGGACTCTTCACCATCCAGGTCAGTGTTGTAAAGAGCAGAGATGGCAAAAGTACACACATCCTTTACTCAAGTAGAAGTACAGATACTTGTGTTTAAAAATACTAGAAAGTAGAAGTACTGACTAAACTTCTTTACTCAAGTAAAAGTAAAGAAGTATGGGCTTTGAAATGTACTTAAGTAAAAAGTACCCATAACTAGCAGCTGTTTTAAAGAGTACCTGACCTCCCTTTATGGTAATCAGTGTGAGAAAAAGTTTTTAGAGAGTACTTGTCCATGGATACAAGTGAGTTTGGGCAATTTACTTGTCCGAATGACATTTTTCACTTGTCCAGAATGGACAAAAAATTGGGGCCACTGGAACTGCTTCTTCTTCGTCATCGTATTTTAATGGTTTCCCACGGTTTTTTACGACACCGGCTAACGTAAGTGAGCGGTAAGATGTACTGCATCACACATCAGGGTTTGGGTATCGTTTGGATTTAACGATTCCGGTTCTGCTTTTCGATTCCGGTATTTTCGGTTCTCGATTCCGGTTCATTTGAGAGGGTAAATAAGTCCCATGACAAACTGGGAGAAAAATATAAGAGAGAGGAGAGATGAGAGAGAGAGAGGAGAGAGAGGAGAGAGAGAGGAGAGAGAGGAGAGAGAGAGCGAGAAGAGAGAGAGAGAGAGGAGAGATGAGAGAGAGAGAGAGAGAGAGAGAGAGAGAGATTAGAGTAGAGATCAGCTGATACAACGTTTCCATTGGTCCCTCTTCTTTAGAGAAGACCAGGAAATGATGGATACACCGATCGTGTTCAAATCAATAGGCACGCAACGACTCTAAATAATAATGATCACGCCACCAAACACACATTCAGACTAAAGTATTGCGACAAGTCACATTTGATATGGAGCGGGCGTTCAACATTACTCAATTAATCCCACTATCAGTCAGAAAATGGGTCTGAAATGGACCAATCTGCATAATACGTACTTTTACCTTTGGTGCTTTAAGTACATTTTGATGCCAATACTTTTCTACTTTTACTTGAGTAACATTTTGAAAGCAGGACTTTCACTGTAACAGAGTACACTCTGGTACTTCTACTTTTACTCAAGTACAAGATCTGAGTACTTCTACTTTTACTCAAGTACAAGATCTGAATAGATTTGGGTCAATGCATCCCAAGCCCAGGAGTGTTATTCTGTTCATCAATCTCCAATAAAGTTTTGTGCTCACAGTGAAAGAGTGCTTCACGGTTGGTCTGTAATCAAAGGGTTGCAACACTTTCTCTCGATTCAATAAAGTCAGACTAGTGTTGTCACGATACCAACATTTTGGTTTCGATACCGATACCAAGTCAAGAATTGCGATTCCGATTCTTTTTTTTCGATACTTTTCTTAAAAAAAGGGAAACAGTCTTAAATGTAATTATTGTGCTTTATTTCACACCAGAACCATAACCACATTGGTAAGTCAGCTAAAAAGATAGCCATAGTAGACAGTTATCATTGCCATTAATTGCCTCGGTAAACTACGACAACGTTCATTTGTCACAAAATAAATTACACTGGTTTGACTTAGATTTGAGGGCAAGGTTTGAGCATGATGTAATGATGCTATCACATTCGCTAACCTCGTGGTGTCCGTAGGCTTGCCCTCACTGTCAGAGTTATAGCTCAAATACTTTCGCTTCTGGCGTCTTTTTTGTCAACAAGCCGAGGCGCAGCGGCAGTTGCACTCCCACTTGCAGCCTTGCTTCTCGCTTTCTCACATGCTCAGGCAGCTAGCGCGTGCACGAGAGAGGGGAGGGACTTAGAGCGTGCTTGAGAGGGGCGGGACTTAGAGCATGCTTGAGAGGGTAGAGACTCCAGGCACGGCTGCAGGGAGTGGAAGCAGAGCGCTGAACACACACGGCTCTTATTAAAACAGCGCTTTCTCACCGGACTACTTTTCCCCGTCATTCTTAAAGTACCGATACTAATGAAACGGAGGAATCGTAACGTTTTTAACGGCAGGGTATCGCGGTACTTTCAAGTATCGGTACACCGTGCAACACTAAGTCAGACTAAATAAAAACACAGAGCTGAATCCAGATCAGATGCACGCTGAAGGCTCTTTGAGCAGGTTTTCTCTCACTGATTGTGCTGTTATGTTAAATGTGTGTTGTTTGTTCTTCATGTATTGTGTCTTGATATTTGTCTGTTGATGTCATACATGGAGCTGCTGTGATGCAAGTCACATTTCAGACTTGATCTGACCATTCAAGAATTATCGTATTGTATCGTACCTCCGTTTCAGTGTTTCATCTCGTTTACGTACAGGATCTGAGTTTCTTCTCCCACTTCTTGTCCAGGTTATCATCTCTACCCAGTGGCTGATCGTAGTCTTAGTTCGAGACGAGAAGCCGTGCGAGTACAGCCAGGAGGAGTTCGTCATGATGCAGATCTACGTCATGTGTCTCCTGGTCATCAGCTTGATCCTCTCCTTTCACTTCCTGTGTCGATCCTGCAACACCTACACCTACAGGTTTAAATATGCTAATTCTGGGTGGCTTTAAATATCAAAGATGGGTTCGGGTAACAGTAAAACAGCGAACATGTGTTGTCTGGGGATGCAAAATGGATGAAAGAGAAGGATGAAAGGAATACAAGAAGGTTAGAAAAGTTTAAAAATAACTATCATTTCACGGGAAGACTAGGGGTCGAGGAATGTGAGAATTTAGCTAGGGGTCTTGAACAAATATCTGGAACAATACCAGAAACCTACAGGTCCGCTGCAACTCTCACTACTTTTAAATCCAGGCTGCAGACTTTCGTTTTGCTGCTACTTTTAATTAAACTATTCACATCTCACACTGTAACTACACATGTAACTACTCTAATGTGTTTTATGTTCCTGTTAAGCCCCAAGGTCCCCGCCGGCAGGTACTTTAGTTTTTTTTTCTCACGACACAGGGGATCTTATTATTTAAGAACCTATTAATGTGTTATACCAGATTAACGGGAATAATCTCAGCTAACTGACGATACAAACCATTTTTACCAAAACAAAACACAAGTCTCATAAGAAGCATCTAAATGACCCCTGAGCGAAAAATGCTAACCTATTACTGCACCGAAAATCACTCCTAGCTCCCTTATTACTTATCCTAGCTACACATCCAACACATCGTTTATGATCACAAGGAGACACAGAATCTAACGGTGCCCACCTGAACACTGAAAGATACAAACTCGCGACGTTATCAACAAAAACGTACATCAAAACAAGTGGCGCTAGGTAGCCCACAACGCTAACATGGCTTACCTTCGTCTGGTCTAAACTGGTCTTCAATGGCATTACAACGATAAAAACGATGGTGTAGTTAATCCATAGGTTAATATCCAATGTGTCTGTGTCCCCTTTGAAATGTTCTGATGATCCATAAGCAATAAAACAGCTTTTCCGTTGCTTGATATCAGAGCAGTGATATTTCTCCCCTCTGCTGCAAGCTAGCATGCGCCGAGACGCAACAATTTTTTTAACATGAGTGTGTGCGGGACGATTTCCCTTGGATTCTATTGGCTCTAACGGTCAGAAAGAGATGTCACATGTCAAAATCGAACAAGGGGGGCCAGAGATATGGAAAATCCACCCAAATGGCCCCAGAAGAGGTTATTTTTGCTAAATCTGTCTAAAAAGGTCAAATTTCACTTGTTTTGCATCAATCTTGATACAGGGTACTTATTATCTGTTGTACTTTGGATTCCTAAAGCTTTTAGTCTACTAACCCATCATCCAAGGTTAGTTTTCACTATAAGTACAAAATATTTGGACGGACACTATAATTTACAGTTTCAATCTGAATTTTCTTTAAAATAAAAAACATCTATATTGATTCTGACTTTTCTACATCCAACTCACAGGTTTATCATTGCTTTGAGAAAAAAGATTATTAATGTAACCCTTTTAAGGGAAGATATGGTCATTTGTTCTGGGACTGTCATTTTCGAGCCTGAAACCTGAAAAACAGGCTTGGGGCCTAGGTCACCTATTATGCAAAATCCTCTTCTTCATGTCTCCTCTACATCAACATGTGTCCCCTCTTCTTCATGTCTCTTCTACACCAACATGTGTCCCCTCTTCTTCATGTCTCTTCTACATTAACATGTGTCCCCTCTTCTTCATGTCTCTTCTACATCAACATGTGTCCCCTCTTCTCCATCAACATGTGTCCCCTCTTCTTCATGTCTCTTCTACATCAACATGTGTCCCCTCTTCTTCATGTCTCTTCTACATCAACATGTGTCCCCTCTGTGGAAAGAGACTCTGAAAGTTTCAGGAACAAAGATTCTCTCTCTTTTTGTCCTGATCCATTTATATAGAAACCTGTCTGAAAATGAGCTGATCAGATTTTGCCCACTTTATGATGTCATAACGATGTTTTGGCTTGTGTAACCATTAGCCAATCAGAGACAGGTTCTGTATATATCTGAGACCTAGAATATATTGATGAAAAACAGTATAATAGGGGACCTTTAATGTATTTTATTTTGTAAAGCACTTTGAATTGCCTTATGTTGAAAGTGCTATAAAAATAAACTTCCCTTGCCTTACAGTTACACCGGTGCCGTCCGCCAGCAGAGTCGACTTCACGCCACGTTGCTTTTCCTAACGCTGCTGGTTTCCGCCTGTATCTGGGTGGTGTGGATCACGATGTTGGTCAGAGGGAATCCAGAGTTGGACCGTAGACCTCAATGGGACGACCCGGTGATTTGCATTGCTTTGGTGGCAAACGGTTGGGTGCTTCTGATGGGCTACGGCTTGTCCCAGATCGCCTTCTTCTGCCGAGGGGAGGCCAAGTCCAAGGACCTCCCTCTGAGCTTTGCAGGATGGACCAGTCCCAGCGCTGATATTCCAGGATTGAACAGCCCCAAGGAAGGGAATGAGAACGGGAGCTATGAGAGCGATAGTGAAACCAGAAGAGGTGAGAAACTGAGTGGAGCTTAGGAGTATAAAAGGTGGTGAGGTAAGCTAAGGGGCATTTCAAAAGCTGAAGGTTGCAACAAACACATTTTCAATTGTTGCGTTTCTATAATTTGAGGTAAAGTTAACAGCGTTTATTAACAAGATGATACGATAAGTCTGCAAAAGTACTCGGCCGTACTCCTACCTCAAATTATAGAAACACTCTCAACCATAATTTTCAATTTGGTTAAATAAAATGTCAGACAAATAGGACACAATGCTCATCACACCTTCACCTTTCTTGTTTGGTCAGAACTAATGTCTTGGAACAGATTCGAAGTATCGGAAGCGTCCTGATTTCTGTGAGTAGTTTGAGTAGACTCTTGTTAAATGCAGGTAAACAACAAAGACTTGAAAGCAAAGACTATGTGCCTCTTTCTTAACTGTGGCTTCAAGTGATACCTATGGAATAAAAGCAAAATATAAAACCGGAGCACAACTAGAGAGAAGTTAGCAAACTGTGACGTCTGTTACAAAGCCATATCTAACCGAAGTTTGCTAACATTAGCCATCATAAACTAGTAGTGTTCAGAAAAGACTAAGTTAGGGTGAAGCTACAAAACCCTTAACTTTTGCAATGGTTTTTAACAATTATTAATTAAACTTTTCATATGGAACAGGCACGAAATTGGCCTTTTTTTCACTTTAGTTGTAATTTGAGGGGCTTTCAGTCAAATAACAACACAGCTAAATATAGAGATCCAATGCTTCTTTACGAGCAAACAGGACAGCAAGATCTTTTATAAGTGTACTAACATTGGCCACCACTATTACTCATACAAGAGTTAGGCTGTAGCAACACAGCTCTTAAATTACACAATATATGTTTTAATGCTTGAATTTCACTTTTCATTTGTAAAGGGAAAGAAAACATATGTGTATTTCTTTGTTACCAGTTCTGCTTTTAGTCAAATAAGAACACAGACAGATGTATAAAATAATGTTACCCTACAAGCAAGCAGCACAGCAAGATGTATTTGAAGTGTGCTATGCTAAGCTAACATTAGCCACCATAAGCTAGTGGTCATAGGGGACCAAGTTGAAGAAAACGCCCAAATTATGCTTGTGTTTTAATGCTTACGAGTTCAACTTTTTCATGTAATACGGGAAAAAATAGCTATCTTTATGGGTGACATTCAATGATACAACTTCATGGAGAAATGCTATGCTAACCTGCATACATACAGCACAGCAGGATCTATCTGAAGGATGCTAACGTAAGCTAACATAAGACACAAGCTACCTAGCCATTAGCTATCAGTCATACGGAATCAAGTTAGACTGTAGCAACAAAACCACTACATTATGTAATGGTGTTTTGATACTTATACATTCAACTTTTCATTTATTAAGAGGAAAATAATGGTATTTATTTTGTGTTTGGTGTCGAATAACACAGCTGAATGTAAACATGTTATGCTACTCTAAGAGAAATATTCACTGACAGCTGAGATATTACTCCAAGTCAGAATGAATATGGAGCGGACGTCCAACGTTACTAAATGACTCCCATTATCAGTCATCCCAGCTCTCACTGCGAGCCTATATGATGAACAGTTTATAATGAAGTGATAATTAGTGAACTGTATCGTGTGTTTCCCCGCAGGCAGGAGGACGGAGCAGTCGCTGAGATCTCCCTACGAGTTGGGATTCTCCATGACAGTGAGTAATAAAACCGTTATGATTAACAATCTTTCTTCACACACTCTGCAATTAGACCGCTGTGACCTTTCACTACTGCCAGAGATGGCAAAAATACACACATCCTTTACTCAAGTAGAAGTAGGCTACAGACACTCGTGTTTAAAAATACTCTGGTAAAAGTAGAAGTACTGACTAAACTTCTTTACTCAAGTAAAAGTAAAGAAGTATTGGCTTCGAAATGTACCCATAACGAGCAGCTGTTTTAAAGAGTACCTGACCTCCCTTTATATGAATAGAACAATAATGTCATTGTTAGCTAATGAATGTTTCCATGCTGAACAACGGCAACATGACAACGTTTTAATTAGGCGCGTTCACACCGGAGTACTTTTCCCCTTTAGTTCCGTTAGTACCCCTTATGTCGCGTTCACACCAAAAATAGTACTTAGTGCCGGGAACTTTTACCCCATTTTTAGTACCTGCTGAGAGCAGGTACTCTGCTGGGGGGAAAAAGTGCCCCAGTTCTGATTGGCTGGGCGAATTGCAAACCACGCCCCGTAAAACTCTGAAATGTTTTGGAGAGGAGCCATTTTATTATCCTCACATTAGCATTAGCCCAGCGCACAAACGCAGAGAGAATAACTTATGGCAACACAAAAGAAAACATGGGAGAGGTGGAGATGAGGAGGTGTCGGCGTTCTGGCGATTTACTCGGAAGGCTTCAGTAGAAGCTGCTGGGAGTCCCAGCAGCTTCTACTGAAGCCAGTCCCCAACTCCGGGGACTTCCGGCCGGGGACTTTGGGCGGCAGTATACGCCGTGAAGTGGTTTGCAGCCTGCCAGTAAACCCAAAGCAGAAGAAGAAGAAGTGACGTCAGCGGCTCATTTGCGTAATCCTCCCTCAGGGAACTTATTCCGGTGTGAACGCGATCGGCTCTCAGTTCCATGGGGGAACTAAGTGTGGCAAAGTGCTTGGTGTGAACGCGGCTATTGAAGACCAGGAAATGATGGATACACGGATCGTGTTCAAATCAATAGGCATGCAATGACTCTAAAGAATAATGATCACGCCACCAAACACACATTCAGACTAAAGGAACCAGCTGTTTGGAAAATGAGAGAAGTAGAAAGTACAGGTATTTGTGTTCAACATGTAAGAAGTAGAAAGTACAGGTATTTGAGTTCAACATGTAAGAAGTAGAAAGTACAGGTATTTGTGTTCAACATGTGAGAAGTAGA
>CADEHL010001052.1:993614-1334988 GCA_902827135.1 Harpagifer antarcticus | reverse complement strand
TCTAGCCTGCATTTCCTTTTCACACACAGCCCCCCGGATTCCTTGCTTGACGTTGAATTATCTCAGGAAGTATTTGGGCCGAGTTCCAAAAGCTACTTTAATATTAACTCAAGCACGCAACCAAGTGTACAGATGCGAGTAAATCCAGAGTGTGAGCGTCCTTTCAAACCCGGGAGGTAAAGGAGATCTGTGCCTGATAACAATTATGTTTTCAAATGCCACACCGGACACATTCATAGACTTCCACTAAGGCGTATGGTTCCCTCTCTGCTTTGAACTGACTGATAAAATAACTGTAATCTGTTCCTTATCGTCTGCAACACCGTTTGATCTTTACACAAACACATCACTGTGGTGTTCGTTTGGAAAGCTGCGACACACACTTTTAATACAGAAATGTAGGAACAGAAGGATGTTGACGTGAATATAGTGGAGGGGAAACTGGCTGCCTTTGATCTGCGTTAAGTAGACGGCAGTTCAGGAGCAGTTCACAGGACACACTCCACAGGAGAGCTATGGTGTCTTCATGCTTTACCTGAGTCCTCTCAGACCATCCTCCCAAATCCCCAAATCAGTGTTTGTTTACACATCTTGCTTTCTTTCTGAAACCGAGCAGAAGGTTGGGGCTTACACTGCCTGATTGCTTTCTTGTAAGATGTACCTAATATACATTTTGTTTGTGAAATGCCTCGATGACTATGGGATTCACTGCCGACACATGACTAAACAACGCCTTTGAAATGCAAGTTACAGATACTCCAAAAGACACACTAGGGCATTTCAAGGGATTCTGCAGCAATGACTTACTGGTCCTTCTGTTAAATCACAAAACAGTGTGCGTAACTGGCCACGTCCAATACTATAGATCTAAAGAGCATCATGAGATGAGTCCTGCCTCAAGTTGTCTGAACAACGAGTTGAAAAGCATCCAATTAAATAATGCTTCTGATTTCCTCGCGATATCAGCTTAGAAGATATTTATGGGAACGAAACGAGTCGCTGAGGTCTGTTTTTTACACACACACACACACACACACACACACACACCCCATTACCCAAATATAAACTAGAACAAAATAAAATGCATTCCTTTGTACGTTTCATGGCTCGTACAATGTGTAAAAGTGTAGTGTTGTACGCAGAGTATACACACACACACACACACACACACACACACACACACTTGACCCAAACCATTGCGATCAAAGAAATATCTTATAATAATACAAACCATTACCAAACTATAAAGTAGTATAAAACTAATTTGTATTCCAACGAAATGCTTTACTTTGTACGTTTCATGGCTCCTACAATATGTAAAAGTGCAGTGTTGTGCACACACACACACACACACACACACACACACACACACAGCAGTGCAGACACACAGCTGCCCTCTCAGACCCCGATCACAGAGCCCAGATGCTCTGCGGCACGATGACCTTGGTGCCGGTGTTGTCTCCGCATGGTGTTTAGCATGTGTGTGGATGACGTCATCTTTTCGCCTGAAGGTTGGAGAGGATGCGTTGAATTACTCCGGGCCTTTCCTGGCTGCCAGAAGCCTCACTCAGCATCTCTGCCGGCTGTAACTCAGTCTATACGTGATGCTGCCAGCAGGATATATTTAACTCCAGTCAGGCAGTGATGTCATTGAAGATACTGCAGTTAAAAGTGAGGACATTGTTCCTTGTCATCCTGACGATGTTCTCCATGGTTATTAGGAAGCTGCTGATTATTCCAATAGTGATTTATCTGTGTTTGGATGTGTTCATTCAGAGGAGCTCATTTGCGGCTGAGCAGGTTTTTGCTTCGGGGTTCGTTTCTGCAGAAGAAGAACAGCTGAACTGTCCGTGACATTTCCTGTTTTGTTGTGACTGCATACGCTCGGAGGGTTGAAACTTTCCCCTGCTCAGATCCCAGGACACACTGCTCACTTTCTGCTGCTGCTCAAAGACATCCAGACAGGGCGTGTCGTAATCGCACAGAAGATTTGATCAAAGTGATTGGTCCGTCCCTCCTGCAGCTCAGATGAAAGATGGTATTTTTAAGTAACGTTGTAACACTGAACTAATTGGTCTCTATCTGCCAATCACCCCAGGGGTTGCAAATGGATACTCCTTCACTTTGGGCCCTCGGGAGTCTTTACGCTAGTGCACGGAGCTGGAAGGAAAACACAGTCAGGTAGATAAATTAGCCTCAAATGAGCCGGATTGTGGTTTTCCTGGAGAATCCCTTGCTGTCTTCTCAACCAGTCGTGGCATGTGTGAGACGGATCCTGACACAAGAGATTATTTCTACCTATTCAGTGTTCACATTGTTTTGTGCTCAGAGGGATTTACTAATAAAGATCATTCTGATAGTCTGGCAGATACAGTTTACACATCAGCCAAGAGCGACGCTTTTATATGTTATCTGTTATAAAACACGACACCTTACATTCGGTAAATAAATTCAATTAAAAAGGACTCTTTAAAGTAGAGACACTACATTCTGATATACACCTGAACATCAGCAGGGACTCTTTAAAGCAGAGACACTACATACTGATATACACCTGAACATCAGCAGGAGAGGACTCTTTAAAGTAGAGACACTACATACTGATATACACCTGAACATCAGCAGGGACTCTTTAAAGCAGAGACACTACATACTGATATACACCTGAACATCAGCAGGAGAGGACTCTTTAAAGTAGAGACACTACATACTGATATACACCTGAACATCAGCAGGGACTCTTTAAAGCAGAGACACTACATACTGATATACACCTGAACATCAGCAGGAGAGGACTCTTTAAAGTAGAGGCACTACATACTGATATACACCTGAACATCAGCAGGAGAGGACTCTTTAAAGTAGAGACACTACATACTGATATACACCTGAACATCAGCAGGAGAGGACTCTTTAAAGTAGAGACACTACATACTGATATACACCTGAACATCAGCAGGAGAGGACTCTTTAAAGTAGAGACACTACATACTGATATACACCTGAACATCAGCAGGAGAGGACTCTTTAAAGTAGAGACACTACATACTGATATACACCTGAACATCAGCAGGAGAGGACTCTTTAAAGTAGAGACACTACATACTGATATACACCTGAATATCAGCAGGAGAGGACTCTTTAAAGTAGAGACACTACATACTGATATACACCTGAACATCAGCAGGAGAGGACTCTTTAAAGTAGAGACACTACATACTGATATACACCTGAACATCATTAGGAACTCTTTAATCTGATTGTTTTTTGTTTCTGCAGGAACGTGCTCACACGCCTATACTCGAGGAAGCTTCACTCACCAGCTCAACAAAGAACTGGACAATATTAGAAATCTGAAGAACAAATTGGGTAAGTATTTGGATTATAAGACCTTGAATTGCCTCGGGACTGCATGCCAAGAAGTTAGCTTTTTACATATTGCTGACAGGCGGCCGCTCTCTCCGTCCCCGTCTGACTTAATTTCTTAATTTGGACTTGGACCAGAACTGCCTGATCATTTTCCATCCATTTTAGGATATTATAAATGAGGCCTGAGCCTTTTTGGGGAGCAGTGAGTGTAGAGGGGGGGTGGGGGGGAGCACAAAGGCACTTAGGATATTGGACAAGATGCAAACTTTATATTGTAGCAAGCCTTTTAGTGATGTCATTAATTTAGAAGGACGGTGCAAATAAAGTGCACTTGGCAAACTTCTCGGCGAGGCAGGGTGGGTGCACTTTGAGAATAAGGAGGACTAACAAGGTTGGAAATAGAGAAAGAAAGTCAATATGGAAGACTGGAGGGCAGAGAGACTGTGGACGTCCAGGAGAAGAAGAGATATCTGATATCCTCTGCTGCTGAAACCCTGATTCATGCATTCATCACTTCACGACTCCACTACTGCAACAGCATCCTCCACGGCATACCATCCAACCTAAGCATCCTCTACGGCATACCATCCAACCTAAGCATCCTCTACGGCATACCATCCAACCTAAGCATCCTCTACGGCATACCATCCAACCTAAGCATCCTCTACGGCATACCATCCAACCTAAGCATCCTCTACGGCAACCATCAACCTAATCAATAAACTCCAACATATCCAGAACCTCTGCTGCCCGCCTCCTCACCCACACCCGCTCCCGAGACCACATCACTCCCGTCCTCCAGAACCTCCACTTGCTCCCTCCGTCAGTCAAAGAATCAACTTCAAAGTCCTCCTGATTTACCCACAAGCCCTCAACAATCAGGCCCCCCCCCCCACCTCACAGACCTGCTGCACACCACGCCCCTTCCCCCCACCTCACAGACCTGCTACACCACCACACCCCTTCCCCCCTACCTCACAGACCTGCTGCCACACCACGCCCCTTCCCCCCACCTCACAGATCCTGCTGCACCACCACGCCCCTTCCCCCCACCTCACAGACCTGCTGCACCACCACACCCCTTCCCCCAACCTCACAGACCTGCTGCACCACCACGCCCCTTCCCCCCTACCTCACAGACCTGCGCACCACCCACCGACCCCTTCCCCCCTACTCACAGACCTGCTGCACCACACACCCCTTCCCCCCACCCTCACAGACCTGCTGCACCACCACACCCCTTCCCCCCACCTCACAGACCTGCCTGCCACCACCACGGCCCCCTTCCCCCTACACTCACAGACTGCTGCACCACCACGCCCCTTCCCCCTACCTCACAGACCTGCTGCACCACCACACCCCTTCCCCCCTACCTCACAGACCTGCTGCACACCACACCCCTTCCCCATACCTCCACAGACCTGCTGCACCACCACGCCCCCTTCCCCCCACCTCACAGACCTGCTGCACCACCACACCCCTTCCCCCCACCTCACAGACCTCCTGCACCACCACACCCCTTCCCCCCACACTCACAGACCTCCTGCACCACCACGCCCCTTCCCCCCACCTCACAGACCTGCTGCACCACCACCCCACCCCTTCCCCCCTACCTCACAGACCTGCTGCACCCCCACACCCCTCCCCCCTACCTCACAGACCTGCTGCACCACCACGCCCCCTTCCCCCTACCTCACAGACCTGCTGCACCACCACGCCCCTTCCCCCCCACCTCACAGACCTGCTGCACCACCACACCCCTTCCCCCCCACCTCACAGACCTCCTGCACCACCACGCCCCCTTCCCCCCCACCTCACAGACCTGCTGCCACCACCACACCCCTCTCCCCCCACCTCACAGACCTGCTGCACCACCACACCCCTTCCCCCCACCTCACAGACCTGCTGCACCACCACACCCCTTCCTCCCACTCACAGACCTGCTGCACCACCACACCCCTTCCCCCCACCTCACAGACTGCTGCAACACCACACCCCTTCCCCCCTACCTCACAGACCTGCTGCACCACCACACCCCCTTCCCCCCCACCTCACAGACCTGCTGCACCACCACCACCCCTTCCCCCCACCTCACAGACCTGCTGCACCACCACACCCCCTTCCCCCCACCTCACAGACCTGCTGCACCACCACACCCCTTCCCCCTACCTCACAGACCTGCTGCTCCACCACGCTATAATATTATTATATGGAGGTGAAGTGTGTGTGACACATGACGGACGACCTGTTGAAATCAGAGGAAGATGGAAGACGGTGTTTCTCCTGCCGTGGAAAACACAAAAACACACACACATAGATACACACACGCACAGAGATAGATACACACACACATAGATACACACACACACACACACATATATACAGGACTGTCTCAGAAAATTAGAATATTGTGATAAAGTTCTTTATTTTCTGTAATGCAATTAAAAAAACAAAAATGTCATACATTCTGGATTCATTACAAATCAACTGAAATATTGCAAGCCTTTTATTATTTTAATATTGCTGATTATGGCATACAGCTTAAGAAAACTCAAATATCCTATCTCTAAATATTAGAATATCATGAAAAAGTATACTAGTAGGGTGTTCAACGAATCACTTGAATCGTCTAATTAACTCGAAACACCTGCAAGGCTTTCCTGAGCCTTGAAAAAACACTCCGCTTGGTTCAGTAAACTAAATCACAAGTATGGGGAAGACTGCTGATCTGACTGCTGTCCAGAGGACCGTCATTGACACCCTCCATCAGGAGGGTAAGACACAAAAAGAAATTTCTCAAAGAGCAAGCTGTTCACAGAGTGCAGTTTCAAAGCACATCCACAAAAAGTCTGTTGGAAGGGGGAAATGTGGCAGGAAACGCTGCACAACCAAGAGAGATGACCGCAGCCTTAACAGCATTGTGAAGAAGAGTCGCTTCCAGAATTTGGGGGAGCTTCAAAGACAGTGGACTGAAGCTGGAGTCCAGGTATCAAAAGTCACTGTTCACAGACGTATCCGGGAAATGGGCTACAATAGCCGTATTCCCATGGTCAAGCCACTTCTGAACTCAAGACAACGGAAGAGGCGTCTGACTTGGGCTAAGGAAAAGAAGCACTGGACAGTTGCACAGTGGTCCAAAGTCCTCTTTTCAGACGAAAGCAAGTTTTGTATTTCATTTGGAAGTCAAGGCGCCAGAGTCTGGAGAAAGGCTGGAGAGGAGCAAAATCCAAGTTGCTTGAAATCCAGTGTGAAGTTCCCACAGTCAGCGATGGTTTGGGGAGCCATGTCAGCTGCTGGTGTTGGTCCACTGTGTTTCATCAAGCCCAGAGTAAATGCAGCTGTGTACCAAGAGATTTTAGAGCACTACATGCTTCCGTCTGCTGAAAAGCTCTATGGAGATGAGGAATTCATTTTCCAGCATGATCTGGCACCTGCCCACAGTGCCAAAACCACCAGTAACTGGTGTACTGACCATGGCATTACTGTCCTCGATTGGCCTGCAAATTCCCCTGACCTGAACCCCATAGAGAATATGTGGGGTATTGTGAAGAAGAAGCTGAAAGACACCAGACCCAACAATGCTAATGAGCTAAAGGCCGCTATTGAAGCATCCTGGGCATCCATAACACCTCAGCAATGCCACGGGCTGATTGCCTCCATGCCACGCCGCATTGATGCAGTAATCCGTGCAAAAGGATTCCCAACCAAGTACTGAGTGCATTAATGGACATTTTCAAATGTTTGATTGTGTTTTGCTGTTATAAATCTTTTTTTTTACTTGGTCTGAGGAACTATTCTAATTTTTTTGAAATAGGATTTTTGAGTTTTCTTAAGCTGTATGCCATAATCAGCAATATTAAAATAATAAAAGGCTTGCAATATTTCAGTTGATTTGTAATGAATCCAGAATGTATGACATTTTTGTTTTTTTAATTGCATTACAGAAAATAAAGAACTTTATCACAATATTCTAATTTTCTGAGACAGTCCTGTATATATATATACACATAGGCCCTTTCTCATTTTTTTAACTCCCCTCCTCGACTCCTATCCTCGAGACTTAGTCCCGCCCACAGGAGATGCGAGCGGAGGAGCCGAGGAGGGGAGCCGAGGAGAGAGGAGGGGAACCGAGGAGAGGAGAGAGGAGGGGAGCCGAGGAGAGAGGAGGGGAGCCGAGGAGAGAGGAGGGGAACCGAGGAGAGAGGAGGGGAGCCGAGGAGAGAGGAGGGGAAGCAGCAGGCGGTTAGAGAAATGAGAACTCCTCTCCTCTGAGCGGTCATTTTAAAGAGACGTCCATTAATGATGACAGGAGGCACAGCAGCCCTCTGTCTGATGGACAGATGTGTTCATGACCACTTCTATATTTACTTTGATTCATTCACAGTGCGGTGTCATGAGACAATAACAGGCTACAGAGGAGAGATGTGGACACACACACATTTATATAATTGTATATATTTATATAAATATATACAATTTCAGAATCAAACAGAGCACTCTCATGATAACGTACACTATCAGAGACTGGATAGTCCCCCCCCCCTCTCTGGTCGCTGCAATGACGAAAATAAATTACGGGCCAAAAGTTTTATTTACAAGTATTACAAGTAAGCAGAGGACACCAAACCAACTGAGACCTGTCTGTCCGCTGCATCTACGCACTGTACAACACACACACACCTACACACTGTACCACACACACACCTACACCACACACACGCACATACAGTTCCTAAAACAGGCTACAGCCGTTGTGTATTTTATTAGGCTACGTGAAGCACTAAATGGTTTTAGAAAAATATGGACTCTTTGTTTGTAGATATCTAAACTACAGCAAATAAAGAGAGCAAGGCAAGTTTATTTATATAGCACTTTTCAACACAAGGCAATTCTAAGTGCTTTACAAAAAATGAAAGACATTAGAGTAGGCCTGTTCTACTGAGTGATATATATTTTACACACTGCTCTGCTTTCTGCGTCGCGATGAAAGCAGTTAATAAAATAATATCTAGGGGATGCATGCAGAGCTGTGATTGGCTGAGATCAGGTCCGGCCGTGCGTCACGTCTCTTTGAAACATATCTGTTCCCCCACGAAGGAGCCGTGGAGGACCCTTCCTCGGTTAGAGCTCCTCCAGAGAGCCTCCTCTCTCCTCTCTCCTCGGTTAGAGCTCCTCCAGAGATCTTCCTCGACGCTCGATCCTCGATGTGCATTTAGAGAAATGAGATGTCCTTCAACATGGAGCGCTAAAATTCATTTCCGGGTCACTACCGGAGGACCGAGGAGTCGAGGAGGGGGATTTGATGAAATGAGAAAGGGCCACACACACACACACACACACACACACACACACACACACACACACACACACACACACACACACACACACACACACACACACACACACACACACACACACCACACACACACACACACACACACACACACACACACACACACACAACACACACACACACACACACAACACACACACACACACACACACACACACACACACACACACACACACACACATATAGACACACACACATAGACACACACAGACACACACACACACACACGCACACATAGACACACGCACACTCATAGATATATACACGCACACACATATACACACACACACACATAGACACACACACACACACCCACACATATATATACACATAGACACGCACGCACGCACGCACACACACACACATATATATATATATACACATACACATACACACATATATACACACACACATACACACACATATATACACATAGACACATACACATACACACACATATATATACACACACACACACATATATACACACACACACACACACATAGACACACAGACACACACATAGACACACATATATATATACATAGACACACACACACACACACACACACACATATATATACACATAGACACATAGACACACACGCACGCACACACACACACACACACACACACACACACACACACACACATATATACACACATAGACACATACACACACACACATAGACACACACACGCACACACACACACACACCCTCTGACCAACATATAGATCACAGGATTATTTTAGCTGCATTTCTTTTCATCCAGGATTTATTGTTGTCTAATTAAGGCGATGATGAGTGTGACGACTTAAAGAGGAAGAGTGGTCTTTCTGCAGGTTATGAAATGTTTATCACCTGGAGGGGGGTTGCTCGTGATGAGAGGTGAGATCGTGTTTTCTACACACTCACGATATGTTTTACCAAACCTCGCTGTAAATAAAGCCCGAGGACGCGCCAGTATTTGTCTTTGATGAGTATATTAATTGACCACGAGGTGTGAAGCGGTTTGTCTCCATCTTGTAATTAAAGAGTGGGTTATATATTTCTTAATAACCTGCTTTGTTGACTCTTCCCCCTCAGAGAGAAGAAAGAAGGCCTCGGGTTGGGAGAAGAACTTGTTGTATCCCATAGTGATGCTGATCCTGCTGGCAGGAACCGTGAGTAACTACGTACATTCACTCGAGTACTGCACTCAAATACATGATTGATTACTCGTCAGGTCATCTGTATTCAGTCAAGGTGGCGTGGGGGCTGCACTCGGTGTTAAAGGAAGATGTTTTAGACGTAATGTGGATTATAGTTTTGGATTAACAGTAGACTGTAGGAGATCTTGGTATTGTGTTCTTTTTTTGACTATTTTCCAGGAGCTATTTACTCAATACACTCCTTCACTCTCGTGGGATCATTTAAACGGTTGTTGATAGATAGATAGATAGATAGATAGATAGAGATAGAGAGGTAGATAGATGGAGAGAGGTAGAGAGAGATAGAGAGGTAGATAGAGAGATAGATAGATAGATAGAGAGGTAGATAGATAGAGAGGTAGAGAGGTAGATAGATGGAGAGAGATAGAGAGAGAAAGATAGATAGATAAAGATAGATAGAGAAAGATAGATAGATAGAGAGAGGTAGATAGATAGATAGAGATAGAGAGAGAGGTAGATAGATAGATAGATAGATAGAGAGGTAGATAGATGGAGAGAGAGAAAGATAGATAGATAGAGGTAGATAGATGGAGAGAGGTAGAGAGATAGATAGAGAGGTAGATAGATGGAGAGAGGTAGAGAGATAGGTAGAGAGATAGAGAGGTAGATAGATATAGAGAGGTAGGTAGAGAGGTAGATAGAGAGGTAGGTAGGTAGGTAGGTAGGTAGGTACTTTATTGATCCCAATTTGGGAAATTATTTAGTTACAAAAGCAGCAGTGTGTTCAGACATTAAAAATACTTTAAAAAGTGGAATAGAGACAATAAGAATGGAGTCTTGTGGGATTATATTGATTATATATGAGCTATATAAACTGCTTCACTGTTGTGGGATCATTTAAACTGTTGAATATATTCATTTTTCAAATATTGAACTGGTTAAGAAGTGCATGGGCTTTATGGTTCCCCTTTACATGTACCATTTCTAGGGTTTGACTCTCAAAATGTACTGGTCTGGTACCCCAGCAAGCTTTGGTCAATCCCTTACAGAACCTGTACTTTGAGTATTTGCACTTCATGCCAATTCATACTTCTACTCCACGACGTGCAGTTTGTTTCCTCCTCCTCGGCCTATCACCACTTCGCTGTGTTTGCACATGGCGGATTCTCCCAGCTCCCAGTCTGGGTGTGGAAACTACTTTGGTTTAATGGCTGGTTAGGACAACGCTGAATATCCACCTGCATTAGATTATAGTGTGGAGAGAGGGTTACTTTCAAAATGTACGTGTTAAACGTCAGAGAATGTGATCTAATCTCTACTTTGTGGATTCAATCAATGTTCTTTTAATCATGTGTGCAAACAAATCCTTATCCTCCTCTCTGTCTGCAGACTATTTCAGTCCTTATGGTGGTGTTTAACATCCTCTACCTCCTCGTGGATGAGACTGCCATGCCCAAAGGATCCACGGTAAGCCCACTGTCTAAGACACACACACACACCATGTATACATCACTTCAGGGGACATTACATTGACTTACATGCATTTCCTGGAGACTTATCCTAACCTTAACCATAACCAACACATGCCTAACCCTAACCAAGTCTTCACCCTCAAAGTAATGATCCCCCTCATGGGGACCTCCATTATGTCCCCATAAGGGAGGCGAGTCCCCACACGTGACTGAATAAACAGATTTAGGTCCCCACAAGTATAGTAATGCTAGGACACACACACACACACTGCAGAGGAGCGCTCCTATCAGACCTGCCATGTTCCCGCCGGAGACATAAATCAAATTCCGGAAACGCTCCGATGCACGCTGGAAGAAAAGGGCCGAGCAGATGTGAATCAGGCCTGAACTTTGTGCCTCTTGTTTTGTTTTGGGAGCTCATTGAAAGTCATTTCACAGACTCAAAGCGTCTCGAGTCCACAGCGGGTAAATAAAAAGAAACACGCTGCTTTCCCTCCAGGTGAAGGACGTCTAACCGAGTGTGGAGCGGCTCTCAAAGATTCTCATCTCTGACCTAACATGCAATGTGTTTTAAGCTCTCCTTATCTCGTGTGTGTGTGTGTGTGTGTGTGTGTGTGTGTGTGTGTGTGTGTGTGTGTGTGTGTGTGTGTGTGTGTGTGTGTGGTTGCATTCTTGTCTGAGAGAGGGCAACCTAATGTATCCTATTCCTCCCTCATGTCATTCTGCGTCTCGCGGGCATCTGACAGAGCTGCCCTCCACATTCCAATTATTTCATTGAGCGGAGAAATCCCCCAAATTACACGGAGCTGTCCTCCCTGACAGCGTGCGGCTCCCTGACAGCGTGCGGCTCACTAAATGGTTTGTGTATCTGGTTGGATGCCACACCTCTGATCTCACAGCAACACCGCGGTTGTGTGTCCTCTAAAAGAATCGATACTGATATGATATCCATGGTTCCACCCGTTAACCCTGCAGCGCGCTCACAGAGAGAGAGAGAGAGAGAGAGAGAGAGAGAGAGAGAGAGAGAGAGAGAGAGAGAGAGAGAGAGAGAGAGAGAGAGAGAGAGAGGAGAGACAGAGAAGAGGACAGAGACAGAGACAGAGACAGAGACAGAGGGACAGAGGACAGAGACAGGAGACAGAGACAGAGACAGGAGACAGAGACAGAGACAGACACAGAGACAGAGACAGACATGAAGCAACCTGCAGGCTTCCCTTTTCTCTGCAGGCTCTTTCGGCACACATTAAGATAAAGTGGGTAAAAAAAAAACTTAAATATGTAAAGAATCTGGGACTCTACATATATTCTGTGCAGGGAGGTGTTTGAAGTGCATTGCTAAACAAACAACCTCAACATTAAAACAGTGTGTGCCCAGGATCAGAGGGACAGTAGAATATATAGCGACAGCACAAATAACACATCTCTGTACATGCTGAAAGTGAGCCATGTATCGTCTGCTTTATAGTTCAACCCAGAAGCAAACATTGATCCGATGCTCGGTAGGCTTTTTCCCTCGAGTGGGGAAATCCTCACATCGCAGGGTTTCTGTGATTGCTTTAGCGAAGATAAAACGTTGTTAATTCTCTAACACATAGGTTTGAGCAAGCTCTCTGATTGGTCAATAGGCGTGTTTGATTCCACGATCAAATAGAACGTGCCTAATCACAAAGTATCCAGGGGCCTACACACCACAGCAGCACCTGCACACAAGTCTGGCATGGAGTTCATGGAGAGCTGTTTCAAGAAGTGCACTTTGAATGGCAGCATGAACATCCACCTTCATTCTGAACCCGATTTGATTTGTTCCGCTAATCCCACACAGTGATTACTCAGATATTTAAATAGCCTAATTCAAGAATTGTTTTCAATAAATTGGTTAATAATATATTATTTACTATAATTATATCAATAACTGTAAACGGGGTAGCAGGAGTGTTTTGATCGGCTATCGTTACCATGGGGAACTACTTTCTAGGAACTACTTTCTGACGGAGATTAACTCAAGCAGAAAGCGTAGGTTTGGGAGCAAATTAGCACACATTATGACATTATTTTACGATATTGTTGATTACAATGATAGTTTGTGTCATAGAATCATACACTTGAGGCCGTTCTTGAACGTCATTATTGGTACGACAGTACTGCGGCAGGCCGTACGACTTCCACTTTCATTTCATAGGGTCACTACTTTTTCTACCAAGGTATACTCATCAGCTGTTCGTGTGCATACTATTCTCTAAGTCCATCCTTCTGCTGTTGTAACAACGTAAATGTCCCCGTTGTTGTGTCTCCAGGATCGAGGCATCGGGAACACGTCTCTCTCCACGTTCGGCTTGGCTCAGGCGGTGCTGGAGATCATCCTCATGTTGTATCCTTCCTTTGACCAACCCCCCCCTCTTCCCTCTTTGTCTATGGTCCACGGCCAAGAGCAACAGCGTCCGGCCAGCTTTGTTTACTCTGGACATAGTTCAGCCGGACATCTTCCGGAAGACACGTTTCGTCACCTTTTATCACAGCTGAAAGGTGTAGATTTGAGATCCTTAACGCTTCTGTCGTGTTAGTTTCCCTCCCTTACTTTGGTGTTGAAGTGCTCTTAAATTAACACTAACTATTCATCATCTCCAGCTTTTACCTTTAAGCTGTGAGCAAGGTCTCAGACTGCTGCAGAACTGCAAGGAATATACAACTGAACTTATCCAATATATATACTGATTGTAGCACTGGGTGATCTAGAAGAGAAGCAGTACGACCCTGTACTTGAATTCCCAAATGTTATTATGCAGAATTGTCGATTTCCTCTCCTCAAACATATCTTTAATTCACACAAAATAAATCCTTAGGTTTGTCATTGACTGATCTAAACTGTAGCTATGTACACATGACAATAAAAGCCTTGAGTCTTGATCTGTACTCCAGGGTCAACATGGAGGATATCAGAAGGCCTTGAAGCAATCACGTGTGAAACACAATATTTATGATTGATTAAAGTAGTCAAATGGTCCGGTGTTGCCCCGAACGCGAGGAGGGGTCTTTAAAACGCCGTCTGAAAGAAGCTGAAGTGTTTTTGCTCCTTGATTGAATTCCTCCGCAGCTACTTGATGGTTTCCTCCGTCGTCGGTTTCTACAGCCTGCGCGTCTTCCAGAGCCTCACTCCCAGGAACGATGACACAACCATGACAACGGTAAGGATGTTGGGGGTGAAGTGGGGGCAAGATTGCACCTTAAAAAATTTGTTTGGGACCCCCTGCGTTTCCTCCATTTCCTTCCTCTCACTGTGGACCCCTGCTGTGTTTCGTCTCAATGGCTTTAGTTGATCTGTCCAATATTTGTTTGTGAGTTGCGCAAACACTGGCAAAGTGCAAGTCCCTTTCTTGTACATCAGAGGGAGGGTTTTTCATTTTGGGGGGGGGCTTTGGTGGAGGATGCGTGCTGTGTTTGGCCCACAGTGGCACCCATTCACTTGGTAATGAGTTTGGGAGTGGTGAGGCTTGTTAACTAGCCGTGACGCTGCAGTGAAAGGGCTTGAAAGGACAACAGAGGGAACCTGGTAATGAGCAGCTTCAGAGCTACTAATTGTACAATATGTGGAACCAATTTAACATCAAGTGGAGTGTGTGCATGTGCTGCAGCGGCTCCTCAAACGTCTCGTAACTCTGATCTATGGGAACGCTTAAAACCCCTTTTTATTTCTAGATCATCGGTTGCTGTGTGTCCATTCTGGTCCTGAGCTCAGCCCTGCCAGTGATGTCCAGAACTCTGGGTGAGTACACACACACACACACACACACAGACAGACAGACACACGGACGGACGGACAGACACACACAGACCAACACACACACACACCACACACACACCACACACACACACACACACACACCACACACACACACACACACACACACACACACACACAGACACACAGACACACAGACAGACAGACAGACAGACAGACAGACAGACAGACAGACAGACAGACAGACAGACAGACAGACACAGACAGACTTCTATGTGTGAAGCTAAGCTAACCAGCTCTAGCTTCCTATTTAGCGGAAAATACAAGTAAGACAAAAGAAAACCAGTATTTCCAAAAATGCCAAATAATGTTCTTTAAGAGAGATGTAGGTTTAAGTTAATTTGGAGCGATTTGAAACCCCCCCAGACAGAGTAAACGCCCCTCCCCCTGCAGCGGTTAGCAGGCTGAATTCTCCTATAGTTTCCCATAGTGACCCGAGAAAGGAGTGCAGGGTGAAGGGGTAGAAATGACAGCAGCAGCAGCAGCATCACAATGGCTCTAATAAACATGCAGAGCACAGCTGTTCAAATAGCACTACTCTGTTGGTCACACACACACACACACACACACACACACACACACGAGCATACAGTGACTCATTGGGAGCTTTACAAAAATATCAACAGGTTCTGCTTTGTGGCGCTGAAAAGATAAAAAGGAATAAACGCATGAGACCGGGTTGAAGGGGAAAGGCCTCCCAGAGAACACACACAACCACGGTGTGGAGAGTTGAGTGTGACGGAGTGAGACGTTAAGAAGCAAGAAAGGGTGTGTGTGTGTGTGTGTGTGTGTGTAGGATATATGCACTGTATAAAGGAAGGACAACTCAATGTTTCGAAATAGAAAAACTGTTATGTAATTGATTGCAAGTGTTTTTTTAAACTCTTCTCGTCTCCAGTTCAGAGTCAGAAACAGGTTTATCGCCAGGTAGGTTCGCACATACTAGGAATTTAACTTGATGTCATGGTGCAGACATAAAAAACAGGAAATCTAATATAAAACTGCAAAATATTTTAAAAATAAAGCAGTAATTTACAGGGAATGCTATGAATTAATGTTAGAATATAAACTATGAAATGTGAAATCAGAATGTGTGCAGTAAGGAGTGTAATGCATATAGTCTATGACGTGGCAGAGGTGAAGTGTGAGCGGGGGGGGGGGCCTTGTTTAAGAGGCCGGTAGCGGAGGGGAAGAAACTGTTCAGGTGGCGAGAGGTTCTGGTCCTGATGGAGGGGAGGGGGGGGTGAACAGTTTGTCTCCAGGGTGGGAGGGGTCGGCACTATCGTCCCTGCCCGCCTCAGGGTCCTGCAGGTCGAGGAGGGATGGCAGCAGCCGATCACCAGGTTTGAAGCGTAGACACGGGGGCCTATTCTGCTCATGTTCAGGTGTATATCAGTATGTAGTGCCTCTACTGGGACAATAGGAGCATACATGTTACATAGTGATAGTGAACTGATTTTAGCCTTTGCAGACCATTTACATGCACACAAAACATGCACAGAAGCCTATAGAGCTGCAGGAGACTCATGGGCAGCTACATTAGATTAGAGTTCAGAGCCTCTGGCATTAGACGGGTGTTCTCAGACCACAGTGAGCCGTATCGACGGGGTCTCCATCATCTCTCCGCTGTCTCTTCACAGGCAATTTTGTTAAAGGTCCTTGCTGCTTGCAAACGGCTTACTGCGGCTGTAAATACGTCTCCGCAGACACCCAATCGATCGGCAATCTAATAGACGACAGAGGCTGTGAGGATGTTACAGGAGGAGGACAAAGACTCCCATTTCTCCACAGACGACTGTAATAAAACTGTTGTGCTGCATAAATCTAACAACTCTGATGCGGTAACGTCCTACGTCAGTGTTGCAGGAAAATGAATGGACATATATTATATATTTCTTATTATTATATTTCCTACAACCTTCTCTTAGCGACAAATGGAAAATGTTTTATATAAATGGAAATGACGGAGTAGTGAGGTCAGGCAGTTGTTTTCAACGGTGAGATTTTACCTGAACTTCAAACTGTCCTAAAATGGTCTGTACTTTGCAACACCTTCAGGTTTAAAACCTTTTCTGGTCATAAACCCAAACACATCACAGCATTCATCCTGACATGTCCACTTCCTGTCTGTCCTCCTCAGGAATCACCAGGTTTGATCTGCTGGGAGACTTCGGGAGATTTAACTGGCTGGGAAACTTCTACATCGTGCTTTCATACAACATGCTGTTTGCCGTCGTGACGACACTTTGTCTCGTGAGGAAATTCACCTCAGCCGTACGGGAGGAGCTTCTGAAGGCCTTAGGTACATTCAGCACACAATATCTGTGTCTTTTAGATTCTACTGTTATAGTTTTCTACCAGGACCAATCCTACAATGAAAGAGCCGGATGTTCTGCAGGACATTAAGCATCTTCCTCCTCATGTGCACAGAGGTTTTAAACACCAGGCTACGGTGGCTTTGCACAAAGGTAGTGTTTATTTCTCTCACTGCAAATCCTCGGGTAACAAAAAGGAAGAAATTGCAGCGAGGTGGAAAGTGCCGACATGTGACCGAGGAGGGGGCTCAAAGGCTTGTGGTGACGGGATGGGGTTAGGAGATGTCACATCAATACCTCTGTCTAAGTGAAGGTCTGCTCCTTAATGAGGTTTCTCTCCCTTATCTCCCCCTGCCCAGGTCTGGATAAATTGCAACTGTCAAACAGCCCCACGGACCCCGAGTCTGGGAAGCTCTCGGCCAACGGGCATCAGAAAACTCTGTGAAAAAGGGACAACACACACACACACACACACACACACACACACACACACACACAGCTGAGAGGTGAAAGCGATTGGAGGAACTTTAATAAACCCGTCTGACGGATGCCTGAAAACGGGAGAGCAATTCTAGCTTCGTGACATTCCTTTTTTCTGCGTCTCAGACGTGAAACTGGGCGAAGACCACGGGGGAAATAAGACTGGCATCACTGCAGTGACCTTGACGTTGACCTCCACTGCGATTGTGACTTTAAAAACACCCCGGTTCAATGTAAACAACCTCCTCTCTACTGCACTAGACAAAAGCAAAGGCACCTCCATCCTCCTGCCGCGACTCCTACATTTCAATTAGACTCACGTTTTAGCGTGGGGACGTCCGTTAACCTGTGAGAGCAGTGTCTGGGGTTTGGGGGTCATGTGATCAGGCGTCCATTGTATTTGGTGAAAGCTCAAAATGTGAAAATAGCAAAGCATGAATAGAAGAAAACGTACTCATTCATCACACGACTTAAAGTACCCAGGGATAGCAGAATCCCCTTCCAAAGAGCAGAGGAGCATTACCAGCCTGTAAGATGTTATTATGCACATGATAAGAAATGTCTCAATTAAAAAATCCTTAAGTTTTTCCTTTGTTGTAAAAGTCTGCTTGAACACATCACAGCGTGTCTCACACCTCTTCTCGTCACTGTCCATCCTGGGCTCCGGAGGTCGGACTCGCTGAGCTATCTGTATTTCATATTTTTTACATGTAGTTTAACGGCTGCAGAATCTCAACTGTGACGTTTTCTGTCCACTGGAAACGCCTTGAAGCGTCTGGCAGGCGTCACGTGAGGCTCCTTTCCGCCTGTTGTTGTTGTTGTTGTTGTTGTTGATGATGATGTACTGATGTGCACATTGTCTCTAGACAGCTCCACTGTGATCCCCTTAAGAGTTTAAGCCAGCTGAATACACACACACATATAGACACGTGGACGCATACACACACACTGAACATCTCTCACACACACACACAACATATCTACCCCACACACACACACACACACACACACACACTGAACATCACACACACTGAACATCACACACACACACACACTGAACATCACACACACACTGAACATCACACACACACATCACACACACTGAACATCACACACACACACACACACATCACACACACACACACACACACACACACACACACCACACACACACACCACACACACACACACACACACACACACACACACACCACACACACACACACACACACACACACACACACACACACACACACACACACACACACACACACACACACACACACCACACACACACACACACACAGCTTGTCTCCATATGAATGTGTTCACAGTAGCTCTTATCCAATGAGAGGCTCCAGTTTGCATTACCCAGAGGCACTTGCAGGTGTAAAGCTTCTCCTCACAGCTGTCTGCCGTTATTACAAACACTGGATTTAAAAAGGAAGTGTAATCCAATCATTAAACTACGAAGAGGGCGACGCTCCGAGTCCAAACGTGATCTTTAAGAGCGCAGAAACACTCGCCATTCATTGCTCGATTCTTTAGTATGTTGTGTCATTTCATCGGTTATTTTATGGCCGTTATGACGCATCGTTGGATCCTGTGTGAAACGGCCCAAAGCGATATGTCGTATCAAACATCCCACCAACACAGAGGGTCCTTTCCTATCCTCTCCTTTGGGGGGACAAGGTGCCGAGTCCGTGCAGCTGCTGTCTGTGGGGCTCTGTCAGTTTTTGTACATGTTTTGTGAATGTATTTTTTACGATTTCTTTCTCGGTTTGCTAACTGTACGTTTAGCTATTTTTTGATGTCTGTGTGTTTGCAAATAAAAGTCGAAAAATGCTTTGAGAAAGACGTTTTCATTCATTCTTCGTTATGACATCAGTACTACTAACAGATGAGTTAATAATGGAATAATGACGACTGCATAATCGTATATAAGTAGAGACACCAAACACAGGACGCAATGACTTCCTGTGAAGAGTATGCAGAAAGGATTCCTATTGGCTGCTGATTTTCTAGATTACAGCGTATACCTCGAGGTAAAGTTGTCACAATTACATTTATTTCTGTTAGCTTTAAACTAATTAACTATAATGCGCTGATGGTGTTTCGTTAACCTTTGGAGAGAGAGTGTGTGTGTGAAGCAGAGGTGGGAAGTAGTGGAGTACAAATACTTCGTTACTGTACTTGAGTACATGTTTCTGGTATCAGTACTTTACTCCACTACTTATTTTTCTGACCACTTTGACTTCTTACATGTTGAACCCAAATACCTGTACTTTCTACTTCTTACATGTTGAACTCAAATACCTGTACTTTCTACTTCTTACATGTTGAACACAAATACCTGTACTTTCTACTTCTTACATGTTGAACTCAAATACCTGTACTTTCTACTTCTTACATGTTGAACTCAAATACCTGTACTTTCTACTTCTTACATGTTGAACTCAAATACCTGTACTTTCTACTTCTTACATGTTGAACTCAAATACCTGTACTTTCTACTTCTCACATGTGAACCCAATACCGATTTCTACTTCTTACATGTTGAACTACAACTTACTGTTGAACTCAGAATACCTGTACTTTCTACTTCTTACATGTTGAACACAAATACCTGTACTTTCTACTTCTTACATGTTGAACCCAAATACCTGTACTTTCTACTTCTACATGTTGAACTCAAATACCTGTACTTTCTACTTCTTACATGTTGAACACAAATACCTGTACTTTCTACTTCTTACATGTTGAACTCAAATACCTGTACTTTCTACTTCTTACATGTTGAACCCAAATAACCTGTACTTTCTACTTCTTACATGTTGAACCCAAATACCTGTACTTTCTACTTCTTACATGTTGAACTCAAATACCTGTACTTTCTACTTCTTACATGTTGAACTCAAATACCTGTACTTTCTACTTCTTACATGTTGAACTCAAATACCTGTACTTTCTACTTCTTACATGTTGAACCCAAATACCTGTACTTTCTACTTCTTACATGTTGAACCCAAATACCTGTACTTTCTACTTCTTACATGTTGAACTCAAATACCTGTACTTTCTACTTCTTACATGTTGAACTCAAATACCTGTACTTTCTACTTCTTACATGTTGAACCAAATACCTGTACTTTCTACTTCTTACATGTTGAACTCAAATACCTGTACTTTCTACTTCTTACATGTTGAACTCAAATACCTGTACTTTCTACTTCTTACATGTTGAACTCAATACCTGTACTTTCTACTTCTCTCATTTCCCAAACAGCTGGTTCCTTTAGTCTGAATGTGTGTTTGATGCGTGATCATTATTCTTTAGAGTCATTGCGTGTCTATTGATTTGAACACGATCCGTGTATCCATCACTTCCTGGTCTTCTCTAAAGAAGAGGGACCAATGGAAACGTTGTCATGTTGCCGTTGTTCAGCATGGAAACATTCATTAGCTAACAATGACATTATTGTTCTATTAATATAAAGGGAGGTCAGGTACTCTTTAAAGCAGCTGCTAGTTATGGTACTTTTTACTGAAGTACACTTCAAAGCCTCTTTACTTTCACTTGAGTAAAGAAGTTTAGTCAGTACTCCTACTTTCACCAGAGTATTTTTAAACACGAGTATCTGTACTTCTACTTGAGTACAGGATGAGTGTACTTTAACATCTCTGGTAGAAATGATTCCTTTAACTGTGTCGTTCACTATGAGATTCTGTGCAGTTTCGTGTGATTCTGTACCTGCTCAGGTGAGTTTCTTGCAGTAGGCGGATCTGCAGAGCGGACAGGAAGGTCTGCTTTCTGTGGAAAAGGACTCGAAAGCCTCCAGACAGATCTGATGGAAGAGATGTGAGCAGGACAGCATCACAGTGTGTCTGCGCTGTGATTGGCTGGAGGAACCTGCTTCTGGAGCGATGCTCAATGCAGTCAGGCAGATCGGGCAGTCCTTCACACCTCTCTGGATCACCTGGTGGAGAAAAGAACACTTTTAAAACATCAGCAGGAGAGGACTCTTTAAAGTAGAAACACTACATACTGATATACACCTGAACATCAGCAGGAGAGGACTCTTTAAAGTAGAGACACTACATACTGATATCCACCTGAACATCAGCAGGAGAGGACTCTTTAAAGTAGAGACACTACATACTGATATACACCTGAACATCAGCAGGAGAGGACTCTTTAAAGTAGAGACACTACATACTGATATACACCTGAACATCAGCAGGAGAGGACTCTTTAAAGTAGAGACACTACATACTGATATACCCACCTGAACATCAGCAGGAGAGGACTCTTTAAAGTAGAGACACTACATACTGATATACACCTGCACATCAGCAGGAGAGGACTCTTTTAAAATAGAGACACTACACACACTGATATACACCTGAACATCAGCAGAGAGGGACTCTTAAAGTAGAGACACTACATACTGATATACCCCTGAACATCAGCAGGAGAGGACTCTTTAAAGTAGAGACACTACATACTGATATATACACCTGAACATCAGCAGGAGAGGACTCTTTAAAGTAGAGACACTACATACTGATATACACCTGAACATCAGCAAGGAGAGGACTCTTTAAAGTAGAGACACTACATACTGATATACACCTGAACATCAGCAGGAGAGGACTCTTTAAAGTAGAGACACTACATACTGATATACACCTAAACATCAGCAGAGAGGACTCTTTAAAGTAGAGACACTACATACTGATATACACCTGAAACATCAGCAGGAGAGAACTCTTTAAAGTAGAGACACTACACACTGATATACACCTGAACATCAGCAGGAGAGGACTCTTTAAAGTAGAGACACTACATACTGATATACACCTGAACATCAGCAGGAGAGGACTCTTTAAAGTAGAGACACTACTTACTGATATACACCTGAAACACCAGCAGGAGAGGACTTCTTTAAAGTAGAGACATTTTGGGGTCTGTTAAACGCTTCCTAACGAGCCGCTCTGTACGGAGGTTGTGGAAAAGGTGATGTGTTGAAAGCACATTCACCGTTTGATACTCAGGGCTGAGCCACCCCTTTCACACCAGATAAAGAAACAACACACATCTTCTTTGCACACCACCCCACACCCCCCTCTTCTATGGAAAATGGCTGCATGAAAAGCCAACAATGGAGCCTTAAGGAAGAGCAAATCTTAATGTCTTTTCAGTTCCTCCGCAGCAGGCAGGGCGGGTGAAAGGCCGTGCATTCTCATGTTTTCGGTAAACACGGAGGATTGTTAGCCTTTCATTTGGGAAAGTGAATGATCACCTCTGGATGAGCGCCCTTTCTATGCAAGCAGCTGGGACCATGGCGTCCACATGCAAGCGTTAACACGCCATGAAGACCACAAAGATCCCTTACTTCAGTTAGAGCACACTTATTATGGTCTTTCGTAATACACAGACATACCCATGCAGACAATAGTCGATTTGCTGATTCTTTGTAGGTTATTGAGTCCATTTCTGACATTTTGAGGATCAGAAATACCAGTTTGGGCTGATGTTGGTGGTGTTGCGACCATTGGATACAGAGAGCACAAGATATGAATAATAACCTCTACTGTGGACAACTTTCCTTCAAATAAAAGGCAATCTGTCCGATCTAAATGATCCCCTAAATCTTCCAATACGACCCAGAATTCATCAAAAGAGAGTAAAATATGGTTTAAACTGACATCTTAAATTGTGATGAGGTCAGAAATGGATTTAGCGTCCTCAATAACCCCCAAAAATCACTGTTTAACTGCTTTACTGCTAATTAACGCAACTTATGCTAATTGTGCCCATTAAATGCAGGTTAGCATCCGTCAGCTTCTACGTTCTGGGGACCCTACTATATGTCAGTTTGAACCAGAAAGACTGTGGGCTGATTTTGGTGAGAGCACAAGATATGAATAATAACCTCTACTGTGAACAACTTTCCTTCAAACAAAAAGGCAATCTGTCCGATCTAAATGATCCAGAGGCGACTAAATCTTGCAAATCAACCCAAGAGTACAATGTGGCCTCTTTCAGGTTAAAACTGCCATTGTTGATCCTTAAAATGTCAGACATGGACTCAACAACCTACAAAACCACTCCTAAATTGTCCAAATCTGCCATTTTTTAACAATTGTCTGCATGGGCGTGTCTGCATGGACTCAGCGTCCTCGATAACCTCCAAAAGCACTCATAAAGCCATTGTTTAACGGTTGTCCACTTGTGCTATACTGCTAATCAGTACAACTTATGCTAACAGTGCTGGAGACCCTACTAAACTGACCTGGCTGTGGATTTTGTCCCAGTCGTCCTCCTGAGGTTCAGAGACGTGTTTTCTCTTCAGCTGCTCGAACACTCGCCGGCTGGATGACAGCGAGCGGTTGATTTCACTCAGAAAAGCCTCCGTGTCGGTGTGACAGTATCGGACAAAGCTGTCATTCAACTCCTGCAACTAATCAGAGAGAAAAGGAACATGTTAGCGGCACAAAGCAGGCGCTCACAAACGGAGACGTGTTCTTTCGGCTTAAATGTTTGTGTGTATTGTGACGGCTGAGGCAGGCGGACAGGGAGCAGTTAAACAGCCAGATCAATAAACTAACATGGAGGATTAATGGAACCCAGTCAAAAAAAGGGCTACATGCACACACACATCTCTGACACCTCTCTCTGTCGTTACACACACTTATAAACATGGTCAAAATAACCTCAACATTAACTCAAATGACCCTTAAACACATTTACTGCTACAATTGTCGAGTTGGAGGGCAGGTGTTGTTGTAACCTGGATTGAACTCTTATCTATCCAGGCAGGCTGTAGCTGGGAATGGATTTCTAGGAATTTCTGGACGTGACACAAAAATATAATATTAAACAACCACTAAATGATTATAAAATATACATTTGAATACCTAAGACATGTTTTTTGATGTCTCGTCAAAATGTCTGTCTTTTTTCAGGTCACTTTCTTACATATGTCTCCATTTATACATTTTAAAAACGTCTCTACTCTTTCATTTGTCCTCTCCAATGTACAGCGGCTGTTGCCAGGCGACATTAACACCTGCATATGCATTTATTTATATACAAAACATCATCGATGATTGGGCTATTTACAAATCCAATGTACAGATCAGACACACCGTACTAACCATGTGCAATCCTGTAGTGTGTTTCAATGCAGGTAAATGGTCTGCAAAGGCTAAAATCTCTTGTAATCATCATTGCAAGGCACTACATGTAACGTCTTGTAAATACTGCACCATGCTACTTAGATTAGCTTTAGCCCCTGTTTCCTCTGTCTGCAGCCCGTCACAGTGACATCAGCGAGGCTTTTATCACTAATTAAGCAGCTGTTGGCCGTGAGGATGGAGGGCTTTTATGAGGCTGGAGGACTTCTCCACGCTCAGGGCAAACAGCGGTGAACTTTGCCTTGAGAGGGAGAAGAGATTGGGACAGGAGAGGAGGCGTTATCTCACGGTGATCCATCACTTCTGACCCTCTTAATGTGTTGACTCAGGGTGAGCAGAAACTGAAAGCTGGGCATCGGGATCAGCTGATAGCGTTTCAGTAATGTGGGGTTTTTCCAGGAACAACGGCGGCCTGGTGGCGCAAAGATGCTTTAGGGTAGGGGTGTCCAAACTATACTGTATGTATAAATATATGACAGTATTTAAGTGGTAATACGCCTTTTCCAAATACATTTCAAGCCCAATTCCCCTCATTATGAGCGACCTGAGGCTTCTGTTTTAGGGAATGAGCTACCAACTCTTTCTGAAACCAGATACATGAGACTCTGGAGAGCCGTGAGAGGTTGGCTATGTCTCTCTATGTATCAAGCTTCATTGACCTACATTTGATTGATTTTGCTGACTTATAACTTAACCTATGAGGCAGTACACCTCACCTCTAGTGAGCTGCCCAGCCCTTCGCACTTCTTTCTGTCTGTGGCCCTCAGTTAAAAACATTTGGACGCCCCTGCTGCATGGCCTCCTGGGGGAAAGCTGAAAGAGGAGAGGTGTCTCCGTCTCGCAGGTCCAGCGCTAACACGCCTGTTTGCTTTACAGTCAGCTAAGCAAATACGTCTCCTGTTGAACATGAAGTCAGTCAGAGCTGTCAGCAGATCATCCTCAGTGTGACAACAGATACGAGACCATCTCATGACCACCCAGCAGCTCTGAGTCACGTCGAGGAGCGACTCGGACACGGCTGTTTTCAACGGCTGTAGTTATGTGGATGAAGTTCTGAGGTCCCAGGCTCCTCCAACACAATAACACAGATACATAGAATAGAAGTAGTGCCATAAGAGTCTATGTACAAGTACATACTTTGTGTCCTTTCCATCTGTGATTTAGTCTATTCTGTTTTACTAGGAAGCAACAGGCTCCAGGACACTCGTAAGGACTTCAGATGGTTTGGATGCATTTTGTCTTTTTTGTGCAATTAATTGTATTTTTAGGGAAAATGACTCCAAACCACATTTTGTACATTTTTATCAAGAATTTAAACAATTTATTAGCACTCTAAAAACATTAGGAGTGAGAAGGCAATCACAACTAATTAGATATTTAAAAAGAATTTAATCGGAAGTATCAAAATGTGTTTTTACTTGATCTGACCATTAAAGTATTATTCTATCGTATCGTGTCTTGTACTTGAGTAAAAGTAGAAGTACTCAGATCTTGTACTTGAGTAAAAGTAGAAGTACTCAGATCTTGTACTTGAGTAAAAGTAGAAGTACTCAGATCTTGTACTTGAGTCAAAGTAGAAGTACTCAGATCTTGTACTTGAGTAAAAGTAGAAGTACTCAGATCTTGTACTTGAGTAAAAGTAGAAGTACTCAGATCTTGTGCTTGAGTCAAAGTAGAAGTACTCAGATCTCGTACTTGAGTCAAAGTAGAAGTACTCAGATCTTGTACTTGAGTCAAAGTAGAAGTACTCAGATCTTGTACTTGAGTAAAAGTAGAAGTACTCAGATCTTGTGCTTGAGTAAAAGTAGAAGTACTCAGATCTTGTGCTTGAGTAAAAGTAGAAGTACTCAGATCTTGTACTTGAGTCAAAGTAGAAGTACTCAGATCTTGTACTTGAGTAAAAGTAGAAGTACTCAGATCTTGTACTTGAGTCAAAGTAGAAGTACTCAGATCTTGTACTTGAGTAAAAGTACAAGTACTCAGATCTTGTACTTGAGAGTAAAAGTAGAAGTACTCAGATCTTGAATAAAAGTACTCAGGTCTTGTACTTTAGTAAAAGTAGAAGTACTCAGATCTTGTACTTGAGTAAAATTACAAGTACTCAGATCTTGTACTTGAGTAAAAGTAGAAGTACTCAGATCTTGAGTAAAAGTAGAAGTACTCAGATCTTGAGTAAAAGTAGAAGTACCCAGATCTTGAGTAAAAGTAGAAGTACTCAGATCTTGAGTAAAAGTAGAAGTACTCAGATCTTGTACTTCAGTAAAAGTAGAAGTACTCAGATCTTGAGTAAAAGTAGAAGTACTCAGATCTTGAGTAAAAGTAGAAGTACTCAGATCTTGAGTAAAAGTAGAAGTACTCAGATCTTGAGTAGAAGTACTCAGATCTACATCAGATGCACGCTGAAGGCTCTTTGAGCATCTCTCACTGATCCTGCTGTTAAATGTTTGTTGTTTGTTTCTCAGGTGTGTTGATGTTTGTGTGTTGATGTTTGTGTGTTGATGTTTGTGTGTTGATGTTTGTGTGTTGATGTTTGTGTGTTGATGTTTGTGTGTTGATGTTACACATGGAGCTGCTGTGACGCCAGGAGCATTTCAGACTCGATCTGAGCATTGAAGTTTCATCCTATCGTATATGGCTCAGTAAACGCTGTGTCTTTGTTTATGTGACATGTTAAGGCGAGGGACACTGACAGGGGACGGCAGGACAGACCCCTGAAAGACATTATGACCCCCTTCACACATGTGTCACGTGTGCTTAATCAGCCTGTTTGAAGCACTCTGCACTCTACTGTTAGAGAGCTCTCCCTGGTCCCCGGCTTGAGCTTCATCTCAGGATCCATGTGTCTGTGGTCCTCTCCAGAAGGAGTCATCACATACAGAGACTAGTTCCTGAGCAGTGTCCTTCAGCCTCAGGATCCATGTGTCTGTGATCCTCTCCAGAAGGAGTCATCACATACAGAGACTAGTTCCTGAGCAGTGTCCTTCACATGCTGATATCCAAGAGAGGGAGTTACACAGTCACAAGATGGAGGAATAGAAAGCAGTCTTCAATGTTTACTTCAGATTAGCTCCACGTCAGAAATGAGCATGCTTGATGTCTCTCTCCGTAGAGGCTGAATCATCACGCTAATCACATAGCTATCATCTGCCTCAAGCAGTCCTGATGCTCTTCTAGGTAATCTCACATCCTGTCATGTTCTCAGCTACAGTTGGGATAGCTTTGTTAGCATGCTACTCTCATGTTGGAAGACTCTGCACTGAACACGAATTCCACCCGCCTGGCTGTGTGGTCATTAAAGATTCTAATCTCATGCTGGAAGAAGACATTCAGTGTTTTCCCAACAGTTACACATAGAAACACACCGATGCATCTCGTCTGATACGCTGTTGGAGCTACGGCTGATTTAAAGAAAGAGAAACTCTATATCCCTGAACAGCTGATTTCTGTGTTAAAGACATGTTGACCCGTCTGGCTCCTGGTCATCCGTGGCCTCCGTCAGTTAGGGAGGGTTCACTAGGTGGCAATGTTCCCTTTTTCTGAGAGCTCAGTGAAGGCACCAACAGCCTCAGAGACCCTGAGGTCCACTTCTGAATAATCCCTCCGTCAATATGCGTGATTTATAGCTTCCAATGAGACGGGGAGAACAAAAAGCCTAAATGACCAACCTGCGTCAGGGTCGCCCAAACATCCTGGTCACCCTCTGCACCTGTCCTTCACACTAGGCCATACACACACACACACACAGACACACACCCACACACACACACACACACACACACAGCACACACACACACACAACCACACACCTCGGTGACACACCACAACACACACACACACACGATACATACACCCACCACCACACACCACCACCACACACACACACACAGGACACACACCACACAAACACACACACACACACACACACACACACACACACACACACACACACACACACACACACACACACACACACACACACACACACACACACACAACACACACACACACACACACACACACACACACACACACACCACACACACACACACACACACACACACACACACACACACACACACACACACACACACACACACACACACACACACACACACACACACACACACACACACACACACACACACACGGATGAAGGGACATCAGGCCTTTGTGTTGACCGAGGAATGTCCTCAGTGTTTGACTAAAACACAAAACTCTCTCCACATTAGCAGACAAACAGCGTGCGTCTCACAAAGCATCAAAGGAGCTGGAGAGGGTGAGAGCAGGTGAAGGTGTGTGTGTGTGTGTGTGTGTGTGTGTGTGTGTGTTAGCAGTGGGGTCAGTGAGTCCCTGAAACCCACGTCTCGACTCTGAAGACGTATGGTGTTTGGTGAGGCTGTGTTTGACCAACCACCAAACGCTCTGAAAAAGCCCGATATGTAGAAACACTAAACTCAAGGAGACCGATGCTACAACACGACCTTATGATTGTTAAGTGTGCTCCAAAGAATTTTGAAGTATAAACTCACCTTTGCTTCGAAGAATTGTCGTCGCAGCCGCTTGTCTTTTGGACAGAAGGATTTCCTCACCTCTCTGTAACGTGTTCGGGCAACACAGCCCCGCCAGCATGCTTGAATCCTGCAAAGATATTTACAAAAACTTCAAATGTTGCTAAAAATCCCCAAAATGTGTTAGAAGTCAAAGCTGTTTCAGCCAATGCTTAGTATGTGAAGCCAGCAGCTTCGTGCACTTGCCAATTCCAATTAGTGCACCTTAAAACTATTATTTTGTAATAATTAAAAGCTCAACTAAACCCTGGACCATGTCTCCCAACTCAGATATATTCAACAACATGAGTTTAATCTATGATATGATCGGTTTAAAGACAAGTTAAAGATACGCTATTGGACCCGAAATGCTTGGGTTGCAGCAGCGTAAAAAACACATAAGTAGAAATAAACAATACTAGAATTTAAAGATCTCAAAATAGAATTAAAAAGCAGAAAATACACAGTAGACCGTGAACAAATCTATAAACTCACTTTTGAATTTGAGTCAATATTTAAAGAGAGATATTTTGTCTTAGACTAAAGATTTTCTTCGACACAATGATTGTAAAACGTTTGTAAAGCATGCATTTATCTGGTTACTTGGTGGCACATTGGTGTCTGAACAGCTGCGCTGCGTCGTGGATCACTCGGGTTTCGTACTGATCCTCTCTGCACATCGGGCAGCACTTCCTCCCAGAAAACCTCTGGAAGGCCTGCAGACACGCTCGATGGTAAACATGCGAACAGGACAGCAACACCTGAGAGAAACAAGCACGACTCAAAGGTGTGGTCATCACATGCACACGAGCTAAAGGGTAGAAAGGGCAATGACATTCTTCTGACCTGAGCTCCTCCAACAAGGCAACATATAATAAATACTAAATAGTGGCTATTTCCTTAACGATCAATCAATTATTCAGATAATTGTCTGTATTGTTATGTATCGATCCCAGTTTCTCAAATTCTCAAAATGTGGATTTCTCAAACAAAACTCAATGAAATTCTTCTGACCTGAGCTCCTCCAACAATGCAACATATATCACAAAAGAGAAAGCAGTGCAACAAGTCTATAAACATGTACATAGAATATGGGATATGTACAAGAACAACATATGAAATGAAATAATGTAAATGAAGACAACAGCCTACATCACAACCTTTCATTGACCCTGTGTGGTCCGTAGCTCATTCCCTAACACAGAAGCCTCAGATCGCTTATAGTGAGGGGGAACTGGGCTTGAAATGTATTTGAAAAAGGCGTATTAACACTTAAATACTGTCATATATGTGTACATATATTTAAGTAGGTCGTAGTTTGGACAATTAAATACGGTTACGGCACAATCACATGCGTTATTCAGTGAACCGTATCATGCATGCAATGCAAACCAATCTACAGTTTCACAGGTTGACTGAATATGTGGGTTGAGACGTCTCCGGAGGACGATGCTGTGTTCTTCTTAAAGTGCTTAGGAAAAAAAGCTCTTACAGTGTATACAGTCTGTGCTCATGCTGTGTGTGTATGGGCGCCTTAAGCCATGCTAAATGTGTGTATTCATGCACGTATGAGAATGTGTGTTTCTGCCTTTTAAGTGTTATTTGCTGAGAGGATTCAGCAGGAGTATATTCCACCTGAGAGAGGGTCTCTGTGGTCTGAAAGCTCGGCACACAAACCAGTTTGCTCAGATCTCTAGAGGGCACTGGGGGGGGGGGGGGGGCATATTGATTTCCCATTGTTTTTGGCCTGAGCAACACACTCCATCACCAGAGAAAGGGCCCCCTGCAGAGGACCATTTCCAGGAGCCATTAGACCACAGAGAGATTCTCACAGTGACTACAGGCGATGGAGAAATGGAATAGAAACACTACAGGGTAACATTCCCTTTCTGAATCCTGCAGAACATTCTGGATCCTGATTGGTGCTGAGTTCACATGATGTCAGTCCGCATACATGCTGCTTTGAATAAAGCATATAGTTAGAGCTGGTTACCCAACGCTCGTCCTCCTGAGTCCTACATGTTATGGTTTGGATTAGAACATACTGCAGGGGTGTGTGTGTGTGTGTGTGTGTGTGTGTGTGTGTGTGTGTGTGTGTGTGTGTGTGTGTGCGCGCATGTGTGTGTGTGGTTTTTGTTGACCGCTTTAGGATTGCTTTCATTATTATTACAATGTCTACATAAAATAGGTTGACCATCTCATTTTTCATTAAACTACATTATTATTCACCAGAATTTTTATTGTGTGTGTGTGTGTGTGTGTGTGTGTGTGTGGTCTAGCATTACTATACTTGTGGGGACCTACATCTGTTTATTCAGTCACGTGTGGGGACTGGCCTCCCTTATGGGGACAAAATGGAGGTCCCCATAAGGGGAGTCATTCATTTTAGGTTGACGACTTGGTTATGGTTAAGGTTAGGATAAGTCTCCAGGAAATGCATGTAAGTCAATGTCATGTCCCCTGAAGAGATGTATACATGGTATGTGTGTGTGTGTGTGTGTGTGTGTGTGTGTGTGTGTGTGTGTGTCACAGGGTCGTTGTAGTTTTTGTTTTGTGACCACAAGCTTTAGGATTGCTTTGATTATTATTACAATGTCTACGTAAAATAGGTTGACCATCTCATTTTTCATTAAATTACATTATTATTCACCAGAATTGTGTGTGTGTGACTGTGTGTGTGTGTGTGTGTGACTGTGTGTGTGTGTGTGTGTGTGTGACTGTGTGTGTGTGTTACTGTTTTAATGTTGTTTTTTTCAATTTGATATTTTCTTTTCTTTGTATTTCTTTTTTATCCAATAAGCGTTATTACAGTTATGTATTATTGTATTTAACTTGTTGTTGTTGTTGTTGTTGTGGGATGGGAATGTCAGTGTGTTGAAGAACTGTCTTTTGGTCTTTCCTTTGATGTGGTGTCTTTTATCATTTGAATGATTAGTGCACACTGTCCTCTATGTGTGTTCATCTGTAACGCCCACGTGTTTTTAGGCTCTATAAATAACCTTTGATTTAAACTTGTTGTGTCTTCCGATCATCTCCCGTGAAAGAAAACCCACACACTGTTAAATATGAAACACATGGTAACACTAAACCCCACAGAAAACACCTGCCTTGTAGTAACAGGACTTCAGTACACATGTGCTGCTTCTAATTGTCCCATCAGTGCTTGAATGCAACACGACCGTTGGACACAAAGGAGCATCAGCACAGATTCCCTCCTGTCACTTTCTCCTTGTTAGCAGCCTCTAATTAACTTTTTTTTGTGTGCCTCGACTAATATTTACACGTGCATCTATGGCAACTGTGCTTTGTGAGGCGGCCTATTCTAGTCTCCGCATTCTTCGGGAGATTGGCATCTTAAGAGGGGGATCGGAAAGGTGTAAGAAGCCTGAATGACCCTCGCAGTAACTCACTGATTGCTACATCATCGCGTCACAGCTGAGCTCCAGGGCAGTATGGGTAAATTTGTACAGTTGTCTACACAGATTAGACCATACAGGAACTGCAGGGGGGCGGGGGTGGGTGTGTGTGTGTGTGTGTGTGTGTCTTCTTTCCAATCTCAATCAACCTTTGTGTTTTTATATATTTTAAGTGTTGTTTTAATGAATGTTAGCATGTAAAGTATCATGAAAAACTGCATTATTATTATTATTATTATTATTAATGACTATTTTTCTAAAGATTTTTTTTCTAAATGCAAAACAACGATTGACTTTGTGGAACCATCTCCACGATCGTATCCAAAGTCCATGCCATATGAATCACTTGCATTCCAGACGTGTGCATATTTACATATCGATAAACTTTGATTTGATGTCAACGTGTCCTTCCTTGTGTCTCCAAAGCCTCTCCTGTGAAAGTGCTTAATGAGTATTCCCAGGGTGCGTCTCACTTCTCATTTCTCATGTCCTCGCTCCTCGGTCTCGGTCTCACCGGACGTTGATTTGTCTGCGCCGTCTTGAGTAGCGTCCCAGTGGCCTTATTTGTGCCGGAGGACCGAGGATCGAGGAGCGAGGAACTACCAGACCATCCTCCGGCGAAATCCTCAGACACTCGCCCCGCCCCCTTACTGCGTATCGCTCACTGATTGGACGATGCAGCGCATGCACTGATCCGGCTGCTGTCAGACGATCAGCTGTGCGGCGTCATCACAAACGGACTTCGCTTCACGTGACGCTCCGGAAGAAAGGACGTCCCATTGCTCTTAGACTCATTTCCCTGCTTCTCGAGGTTTCCTTGCGTCTCTCCTTGCTTCCCTGGTGGGAGGGACTAGTCGCAGGGAAACGACGCAAGTGAGGGACGCAAGGAATCCATTTAACCGAAGTGAGACGCAGCCCCAGTCTCTGCTGTGTTGGATACCTGAGGATGGAGGTGAAACTCCTCCCTGCAGATTGAACAGGGTTGAGCCGAGTCTCCGTGATGAACAGATCTCATTTTGACCCGAGTCCAATCCTCCTCCGTCAGCCTCTCTGCAGGGGAGGCCACCAAACCCAACTTCTGAGCTGCGAATCAGAGCAAACACTGGTTTCAAACAAGAATAATGACTTAAAGGTCAGCTATCATGCTATGTTTAGGCAATAGGTCTCCGATATATAAAAAACATCTAGCCACGCCTCACATCCCTCTATTTCACTTCCTGTTTCTAAAGAGCTGATTTGGGGATAGAGCTTTAAAGAGGAGGGGTCTGAGCTCATGCGGGACCCGGCAGCTACCGTCTAAACTAAATGCTGCCGTGATGAAACGCCATATCATGGATTATCAAGGATCTGAAACAGTCTGGAGCTCAAAGGCTTTCTCTCTTGCCGGTTATACCACAAGGTGAGTTCCTTTTTACTTCCTGCTTCTTCACACACATGCTCTCCAGTACAGGTTAGCTCTGAGTGCTAGCAATGCTAATGTAAACACCGACCAGATTACAGTCGGGCATTGTTTCTGATAGCAACGTTCTGATTGGGCCGTGGGTCCACATTTCAGATATTACGTCATATCGGACCCAAATCTGGATCAGCTCCGTTGTTCCCCGTTTTTAGAGATTTGGGTACGGAGGAAAAGAGAGAGGGTTTATTTCCTGACGCTGCGTGAGTTCCCCGACACACCGGGGACACACCGGGGACACATCGGGGACACATGTTGATGGAGAGAAGACATCACAAAGTGCATTTTGCACGATAGGAGAGCTTTCAATGTAACAGGATTCATAAAGAAGTAACTGTATTCCCTTACAGTTCAATAAAACAGATCAGATTATGTCACACTTCCAGAAACAGAGCATAGGTTTTATATACTGTATAACCATGAGAAAGGAAGTATTCCCACACTGTAGTTTGCCATATACTCCTTATCCTGTGTTTCACATTCAAATCGAGCAATAAAACACATTAAAAGCCAGTTTGAAGAGGTGAGTTTTGTACGTTTTTGGATTGTTTATGTTCTTACCACCAGATACCAAATCAAATTCCTTGTATGTGTAAACGAGCCTGGCAATAAACTTGATTCTGATGTTTTACTGTGCATTTTACCTAGTGTTAAAGGCGGTAGAGCCGAATCCAGCACATATTCTGTCTCCTCCTGCTGATCTGGGGTCTGCAGGCCGTTGACTTCCACTCTTTTTCGAGTTGATTTCCATTTGCACTTCCATAAAGGGTCTTCAGGGGAGAAATGTGGAAACAACAGGCTGCGAGTGATGTGGTCTTGGAAAGCAGCCGAGGTGATCACCAGCTTGTTGCTCGCTTTAGACGCCAACCCCTGTGAACAAAGGATATTTATGTTCAGAACGACTTTCAGACGTGGAAGGTGTGGGGGAGTCAGGACTCAGAGAGACATGAGGAGAGCTGGAGCTCTGATGGAGTCAGGACTCAGAGAGACACGAGGAGAGCTGGAGCTCTGATGGAGTCAGGACTCAGAGAGACACGAGGAGAGCTGGAGCTCTGATGGAGTCAGGACTCAGAGACACGAGGAGAGCTGGAGCTTTGATGGAGTCAGGACTCAGAGAGACACGAGGAGAGCTGGAGCTCTGGTGCAGTCAGGACTCAGAGAGAGTCACGAGGAGCTTTGATATCAAACACTGACGGTTTATTTGGAGCTTCGGCCGGAGAATTCACGAGACATGTCACGGGCCACGGTCTGACCACAGGGTTGAGATGCCACATCAATTCTGAAACCCCTCCTGTAGCTCCAGGTTTTAGTTCAGAGAGTAATAATCAACATTCTTCACTGGATAGACTAAACAGCTGAGGACACTGAATCACAGTCGTTGTCGCTTACGGCTCGAGGTCATCTCCACCCTGAGAAGGATGTGTTCCAGGTGTCCCACAACAATGACTATCTCTGAGCGAGAGCTGCCCGGTCACAAACTGGCAACAACAACAACCTGCTAGAGCAGCCCCTCCTTAAGGGAGATGAGGCTGCTCAAGGTCGGTCAGCTGCGTCAGAGGGCGAAGGAGGAGGAGGACATGCAGGGAGAATTATTCCCTGACAGAAAGTACTGCACTTAAGTACACATTTGAGGTACTTACTTTACCCCAATATTTTCATTTTATACTAGTTTATACTTCTACTCTACTACATTTTGAAAGCCAATGTTCCAGCTTGGTTTAAATGGAAAGTCCTGTGAAGAAAGGATATTAATAAGAGAGGTAAGATAAGAAGTACTTTATTGATCGCAATGTGGGAAGTGTTGCAGCAGCATAAAAGTAGACATGGCATTGTACAATACAAATTAAAAAGACTACAAATAAACAAAAAAGTAGAAAATATACATGTTGAATTTACAAATGAACAATAACAAATACACAAGTATGCGAGGGATGGATGAATTAAATATTAAACTGAATATATGAATGTGAAATGTACAGTGAGATTTTAAGTCCAATATAATAATAACAATAATTATAATTACTGTGTTTCAGAGGAGGAAAGTACTGCACTTAAGTACACATTTGAGGTACTTGTACATTACCAGAGTATTTATTCTTCTTCTCTACTACATTTTGGAAGCCAATGTTGTACTTTTTACCCCACTAAAATTATATTTACGGATGTATTTACTCATATTTACACACAATACTTAGGAAATACTTTTACAATATGAGTATTTGGAGTAGATTAAACCATCCAACATTATATTTAAGTCACTAAAACTACGAGTGGGTTAACTCAAAGCTACAGTTTCTTAAAAATTTGAAGATTTTCTGCTTTTAAATATTTGAATACTTTAATTAAATGTTTCTGATCATACTTAAATACCACTCTCAAGGCAGTACTTTGACTTAAAATTGACTGTTTTTACAGTGTGGTATTACTACTTCTACTCAAGTAACAGTTTACATGGGACTTGGCACAACTTTCTAACCTTTGCATATTAAATACACAATTAGTATTTAACTCAGAATCAGCTAAACAAATGCATGGTGAAACCTGCTGTCTGACCACATAGTATGAGGAATATAAAATTCTAATTGTCAAATACAAATAACTATTGTAGCAACAAGTGCTTTAACAATAAGCCTCACCTCATTGTATGCATTTATAAGAAAGTGCGTTGTTTGTTTTCAGTGTAAAACGGAACAGGTTGCGGGTAAACTCACACAGGTGTTGCTAATTGCTAACTCATTAGCAGCAGGGCAAAACAAACCCAGCTGGGATTTAACCACGACCACTTTCGAATCAACGTAGCTCTGCGTGATTACGTCATGTATAAAGAGAACGCCGTCTTTCAAACGACACTCACTTCGACCATATATGTGTAAGAAAAAGACTTAATGAACACAAAGAGAGTAAACCTGAACATATATCAACATATCTCTCCTTGTATTATGAATAAACAATTAAGCTAAATGTGGTGAAAAACAGTTTAAAATCCAAACCTTCCGCATTGCCATCCTATCAACGCAGTGTTAGTGGTTGCCAAGTAACCAGTCGAGGCCCGCCTCCTCCCCCCAAATGGAGCCTCATCGATGCCTCTGATTGGCTGAGCCGTGTCAGCTGGTTGGTTATTATTTAAAAGTCATTGTAATGTGTTTTATGTATTTAAATAATTATGTACTTTACATTTCTTAAGTTAGATATATTTCTAAAGGCTTGTGAATTAGTTATATATATATATTTGTAATGTTTAACACATCATTTTTATGTAATGGCTGACATGTTAGTCAAGTGTGCGAGACCATGCAAAACACATGAGATAATTTACACTGCAAACACACACTTCCTTCATCCTTAAATACATTATTTGAATCATTTCATCCTATTTTACTTTATACTGTTACTCCACTCCAATTGGGATAAGAAAATATTACCTTTTAGTCAAATAATTGTATTTTTATTTGCATGCTTAGCAGAAAACATGTAATTTCACCAAAGAAAGATGCAGGAGTTTTAATTGAGGTATAGGATCTAAATACTTGTTGATAGTTTTAAATATACAAAATGTGTGACGTCTATCCCCTCTGTCACCGTGCAGAGACAATCCAGCTCTTTGAAATCCACGTGTCGATCTCCCCTAATGATTATTTTATTGTCAGGGAGTTGTCAGAGAGGAGGTGATTGTGCAGGTGAGTCAGGAGCTGTCGTCACAAAGCTAAGCTGCTCATACCTGTGCCGTGAGCTCAGGATCCCTCCCAGGTCACATGGAAAACCACACACACACACACGCACACACACACACGCTTTCTGTGATGAAAAGCCTGCTGTATTTCACACACACAGCGTTGGGTGGGTGTATTTCTACTCGACTACATGTATTTAATACCTTCTCAGATGTGGATGAATGATGTGAAATCTAATCAAGTGTTGAATCAGACTTTAGTTCCACCTGGAGTAAATCCACCAGCTACCCTGCAGTCTACAAAGTACTTCAAACTAGCTGCTCCTTCACCAGCTTTGAGAACACTTTCATGATCAATCATTATAAAACATATCATAGATATTATTCTGAAATGGACCAATCTGCACAACGAATACTTTCACTGTCTTTCACTATATTTTGATGAGAATACTTTTCTACTTTCACTTGAGGAACATTTTGAATGCAGGACTTTCACTGTGACAGAGTATTCCTACACTCTGGTACGTCTACTTTTACTCAAGTACAAGATCTGAGTACTTCTACTTTTACTACAGTACAAGATCTGAGTACTTCTACTTTTACTCAAGTACAAGATCTGAGTACTTCTACTTTTACTCAAGTACAAGATCTGAGTACTTCTACTTTTACTCAAGTACAAGATCTGAGTACTTCTACTTTTACTCAAGTACAAGATCTGAGTACTTCTACTTTTACTAAGTACAAGATCTGAGTACTTCTACTTTTACTCAAGTACAAGATCTGAGTACTTCTACTTTTACTGAAGTACAAGCTCTGAGTAATTCTCCCTCCTCTGTGTGTGTGTGTGTGTGTGTGTGTCTTTTAAAATGCTTTGCAGCCTCGATGTGTTCAGGGAGAGTCGGTGAAAAGCAGATGTCCGAGGAGAAGGCTAACGGTGAGGCCTGTCAATCCAGAGCGTGTTCTAAGAAAACAAAAAGTGAAGAAGAGGAGGAAACCCCTGAACACTCCTGAGCTTCTCAAGAGGCTGCTGCATTCTTGAGATTAGGGCAAGAAAAACGCAGACCACTGCCGCTAATGCCCCAGACAAAGGCGTGGAACAATTTATTAGCTAAGAATTCAAGCTTGGAGCTGAATCAAAGGCCCCGTCGTCCCATCGCCAGACTCAGGCTTTGTTTAGTTGTTTTAAGTAAATAATCACGCTTAAAAGATACGGCAGAGACGTTCCTCGCATAAAGCCGGCATTCTTCCAACTGTCATCAGACGGGATTTCGCTGTGCGCTTTAATTTTCAACAGGTACATTGTTGGTCGTTTTCTTTATGAATACCATTTTAAAGAGCTTTTTATTTAACTTTCTTCCCCCCTTCCCCCTGGACCTCTTTCCCTGAGCTGTGGTATTTCTGAAAAGACAACTCAGCTTGACGTGCAAAGAGCTGATGACTGTCATGGGAATTTATAATAATACAATATATATACAGTGGGGCAAACAAGTATTTAATCAGCCACCAATTGTGCAAGTTCTCCCACTTCAAAAGATGAGAGAGGCCTGTAATGTTCATCCTAGCTACACTTCAACTCTGAGAGACAGAATGGGGGGAAAGAATCCAGGAAATCACATTGTAGGATTTTTAATGAATTAATTGGTAAATTCCTCGGTAAAATAAGTATTTGGTCACCTACAAACAAACAAGATGTCTGGCTCTCACAGACCTGTAACTTCTTCTTTAAGAGCCTCCTCTGTCCTCCACTCGTTAACTGTATTAATGGAACCTGTTTGAACTCGTTATCAGTATAAAAGACACCTGTCCACAACCTCAAACAGTCACACTCCAAACTCCACTATGGCCAAGACCAAAGAGCTGTCAAAGGACACCAGAAACAAAATGGTAGACCTGCACCAGGCTGGGAAGACTGAATCTGCAATAGGTAAGCAGCTTGGAGTGAAGAAATCAACTGTGGGAGCAATTATTAGAAAATGGAAGACATACAAGACCACTGATACTCTCCCTCGATCTGGGGCTCCACACAAGATCTCACCCCGTGGGGTCAAAGTGATCACAAGAACGGTGAGCAAAGATCCCAGAACCACACGGGGGGACCGAGTCCATGACCTGCAGAGAGCTGGGACCAAAGTAACAAAGGCTACCATCAGTAACACACTACGCCGCCAGGGACTCAAACCCTGCAGTGCCAGACGTGTCCCCCTGCTTAAGCCAGTACATGTCCAGGCCCGTCTGAAGTTTGCTAGAGAGCATTTAGATGATCCAGAAGAGGATTGGGAGAATGTCATATGGTCAGATGAAACCAAAATAGAACTTTTTGGTAAAAACTCAACGAGACGTGTTTGGAGGAGAAAGAATGCTGAGTCCAAAGAACACCATACCTGCTGTGAGACATGGGGGGGGGGGGACATCATGCTTTGGGGCTGTTCTGCAAAGGGACCAGGACCACTGATCCGTGTAAAGGAAAGAATGAATGGGGCCATGTATCGTGAGATTTTGAGTGACAACCTCCTTCCATCAGCAAGGGCATTGAAGATGAAACGTGGCTGGGTCTTTCAGCATGACAATGATCCCAAACACACCGCCCGGGCAACGAAGGAGTGGCTTCGTAAGAAGCATTTCAAGGTCCTGGAGTGGCCTAGCCAGTCTCCAGATCTCAACCCCATAGGAAATCTTTGGAGGGAGCTGAAAGTCCGTGTTGCCCAGCGACAGCCCCAAAGCATCACTGCTCTAGAGGAGATCTGCATGGAGGAATGGGCCAAAATACCAGCAACAGTGAAAACCTTGTGAAGACTTACAGAAAACGTTTGACCTCTGTCATTGCCAACAAAGTGTATATAACAAAGTATTGAGATGAACTTTTGTTATTGACCAAATACTTATTTTCCACCATCATTTGCAAATAAATTCAGACAATGTGATTTTCTGGATTTTCTTTTCTCATTCTGTCTCTCATAGTTGAAGTATACCTAGGATGAACATTACTGGCCTCTCTCATCTTTTTAAGTGGGAGAACTTGCACAATTGGTGGCTGACTAAATACTTTTTTGCCCCACTGTATATAGGTTTCCTAACTACTAAATGTTCTCAGACAGAAGGGTGTCGCCTTGACCATTGTCAGGCAATTATAATATGGATGTTAGGGTTGTAATTAACACACTATACTTACTGTACTATACCTGTGTCTCTTCCCTGTATAAAGTCATTGCTTTTCTGTGTAACTTGGTCAGATTCTTGTGCCACATCAGTGGTGCAGGTTATCTGTCCTTCCAGCTGGAAATAGATGCTATGCTAGATGCTATAACTCATTATTAAATAACACAACTTTAGTTTAAGCTTGTATATTTGTTCTTGTCTTACCAGAAGGTGATTAAGTGAAACCACAACTTGTGAAGATGTGTGCAATGCAACAGGTTGTGCTAATGCTAACAGAGATGAACTAAACCACTGATTCATCGCAGGAAATACCACGCGAGACCAACATGACGGTGATCAATAACTGAGTAAATAAAGCATCTAGCTGGGAGTAAACGCGCCACACTTTCATGGGTTCATACCCATAAAACGGGTGTGTTTCCATACATCATGCACTGTGATATATCGCATTGTTGTCAAATGAGTAATTGCCGTGAGATATAGATGAGAGAGGGCAGCCCATAATAGTTAATTAACAATTATGTCAGCCAGTGAGATGACCAGGAGACCAATCACTTTGATAGGAGAGACAGTGGAGGGGGAAAGAAATCTAATTATTTTATGACCTGACCCATAATGCTTCCTTAACATGACTTTAATCACTGCGCGGTGGATAGGAGTCCCCCAAAGGCATTCTGGGAGTGAACCAGTGAGGAGGAGCTTCACTATTCTCCGTTATCTCCTGCGTCATTGCTGAGTAAGTAAGCTATAAAAGAACACAGCCATCATTACCGCCGTTTGGTTGCTTTTTAGAGAGATGGAGCTCCTAATGATTAGACATGTCCTTTGTAAATGAAATACAAATCACCCCGGGCGTTTGTTGCTTTTCTTCATTTACTAAGTGCTACATTACCTCATACTTTGGACCTAACAATGGATTTCCTATAAATCTCCGGCTGGTTGAAATGATGAAGGGGCTCACATATCACGAAACGTGCCAGTGCTTATTAGCACTTGAGAAGTTATTGATCGAGCGTTTTGATTAATATCCACTGGGGGGCTATGCTGGCATTCAGAAGGGAGTCTGCTGTGAAACTGGTCGGGACTTTTCCCTTCACTTTGTGCTGAGACGACAGCCACTGCAGCGTCACCATGCCAGGCATAAAGCCCTCCTATTACCCAATTCTTCACCATTATTCAAACATAAATTGGGAGGGCTGGCTTATTGGTGTAAGTGATGTATGGGTCAGCACCAGGTCGGCACCAGGTCAGCACCAGGTCGGCACCAGGTTGGATAATTAGCAAACAGACAGCGTATGGTCCTAAAACACATTCAAGGATCCTGGAATGGATATTGTGAGATGCATTGGGACGAGTTAAGTGATTAGTCTTCCGTAAAATCAAATTATATTTATTTTGTATTTTTTCCGGTTGCTGACAAACGGGCTACAACGGTCCAAAACATTCCCATTAAGAGATACAGTATGCAAAGGAGCTTCAAGAATGTCACCATCCTAAGCTAAGCTAACCCTAATAGGTCAAACCTGGCTTTACTGTGTGTACAAATACAAGAATCATCCTAAAAAATACGAAATGTCTGTATATCTTCGATGGATGCTAAGACAAATCACCTTGAAATGGCTGCAGCGGGAACCGATAGCTTCTGGCATGGTTGTGCGGCCATCTTTCTCCATAATGGACAATAATGGAGCAGAATCCATCACTATAGCTCGAAATAGACCACCATAATGACCATAAATTGTGCCCTGTGAAGGCCTGAGCTCTGAAACCCAGCCACCCCGCTGCGTCTTTCAGCCTTACATTCTGACTCCATGCTGATTACATACAATGCACATCCAGCAGAGTCAAATCACACCTTTTAGGAGCTTTGAGAGGTGTGACATAAAAGATGCCTGATTGACCACTTGACTTTACATTTCCCTGATGTCATTTCCACATCCATCAGTACTATTTGGACACTTTTTGACCGTATTTCTAAGATAAGGCTGTGGAGAATCACACACATATATCAAAGAGGAGCTACTGTAAATATAATTACCTTGTTTTATTTTATTTCCTTAAAGGAGCACCAGAATTAAATACGCAGGGCTTCTGGAGACTTCCTTTCAAAGTCCATAAATCAGCCCCAGCTGCTATTTCCTCTGATTGAAACGAGTGCAAAGAGCATGAAGTTTGCCTGAGCTGTGGGGAATGTGTTACTTTGTGGTGAGTCTCATAAATGCCAAGTTCTTTGGGCAATAAGAATAAATATCACAACCACTCTCTAGAATTACCACATAATTGGGGACTTTCCGCGTCTGCACAGGACTCCGCTGTCTCCTCCTCTAGATGTACTACAACGGATGAGTCCATATTTAGGGGTAGAGGGGTGGGAACATGGTGGGAAGAACCATATTTAGCCCGTCAATGCACAACATTTCACACTGCTTTAAACAAGAGTTTAAAAAAAGGGGCCAAAACAAACAGAGGCAACTTAAACATGTTGGGTAACAAACATTAAATATACGTTTTCAGGTGGTACGTTCTATAATGTATGTCCTAAACTACATACTTATACTACAGAAACTGCTTTTGTAAATTGCTACACGGCTTAGTTGAATACTCAATGCTGATTGGTACATTTGGACATTCCAGAGGTTGTTATATTTCAATAACAGACCGTTGCTAAGGAGAGCATACCGTTGCTAAGGAGAGCAGACCGTTGCTAAGGAGAGCAGAACGTTGCTAAGGAGTCTGCAGAAAGAAGTCCAAAAAAGAAGAAGTTATTTGCTGTCCTTGATAGCACTTTCTTTATAGGGATGGTGTGCAAAATGAACTTTGGAGAGGCAGATCCATAACAATACTGCACTCTGATTGGTTAAAGCAGTGGTTTTCAAACTGTGGGGCGGGGAGGTACTGCAGGGGGGTCGCGGGAAGATTTTTTTATTTTATTATTTTCTCCTTTTAGCTTTGTGAAGCACCTTGTTGTTTTTAAAGTGCACCTATATAAATCAAATGTATTATTATTCAATTGTAAACACTGCTGGAAAATATCTCATTGGTCAGAGAGCTGTGGGCTAATGCTGCCTTTTGCAACATCCTACTTGTGTGAGAGGCTTTTCTGCTGTTGCTGCCATCAAAACGAAATACAGATCAAACTGAACATTGAGAATGAACTGAGAGAGTCTCAAAACAACAGCCCGCTTTGAGAAGATCTGCGAGGGAAAGCAAGCACACACAAGTCACTGATAAGCTAGTGTGGAATAGGAATGGTAAAGTGATCGTTTGCAACCTGCAGTAGAAATAATAGTTCATTAATATATTTTCCTGAAAGAAATTTGAATTTAAAAATCTACTACTCAGGGAAGAAGGCCAACCAGTTTTAATTAGGCCAAATTAATTCACAGTATCTATTACAAGCACTTTAGTTCATGTGTAATCCATAATAAAAGTTGTATCTTCTTATTATTAGCAGAGAAAATGTAATGTTTTTACAACAATTAATCCTACCGATCTAGATGGGAACCGGGTTGTGGTGTCCCGAAAATATTTCCAATACCCAAGGGGGGCCCGACTGAAAAAGTTTGGGAACCACTGGGTTAAAGGAAAGCAGGAAGTGGGAGGGGCTAATGCGAGGGGTGTCATTCAGGGAACATATTTCTACATATTTACTCCAGTTTCCTTTGGTTAACAACAACACCGACTATAACATGTACTTGAAAGCATCGCCTTATCACACATGCATGGCAACCAGACAATATCTGGTGTCGTTTAGCATTAAGCTGTCAAACATCTCCTCTTGTAAAACAAACCCAAACAATTTGATGGTGGAAAGCGAAGCCGATCATTAAAAGAAAAACATCAAATCTGTGCCGTCTAAATGACACATGTTGCTCCGCCGTTCAGAGGGCAAGTCATTCAGCATTCAGCACACTTCAAAGCCCGTTGAGATTGTGCCAAACAAGCTCAGTCTCTTGGTTTTCTTGTTGTAATTTTAGTGCGTGATGAAAGGTAAAGTAGCAACACTTATTTACCTGTTACTCAATGAGCCAAAGGTGCAGCCACAGATGTTTTTGTTTCCAACGTCTGTCTCAGCGACGCTACTCCTATGACTATCGGATAAATGCTTACCTATGGGTCTCAGCGTTAATGGAAAATATCAAATAACTCCATAAACCCGTTAATTAAAGTAGAAGTTAGAGTCAATGTGAGTGTGTTTCCTTAATTGGATTTCCCATGTTCCATTCAGGTGGGAGACAGATCGTAAACAGGCAACGATAAGGAATCAGTTTTTCCACTCGGATGTGATTTATATCAGAAATGCCTCCCTTAATTTATGTAAGCTCCCCTGACCCTTGCTCGTCAGTTTGAGTGCAATGCCAGGTAACGTTTGTGCACGAGTTGAATGGATTCACTCACATGTGAGGGGACACAACGGGAGGATCCAGTGTGCAGCAGTGACAGGAAACTGGCTGTGTGCCCTCGCTCTGCACTGCCAAAGTAAACAGGTGAGCTTCTCATCTCTTCACACCTCTGCCAGCTGCTGACAGAGAGTCACATGGAACAGAATCAAGCAGAAGCACATCAAAAAAGAACCACGGACAATCGCTTACAGATGTTATCAAACTTTTCAGACACAACTTGTAGGTGATGGAATATGCAAAGGTGGGATGTTGCTGTTGCAGAAAGAAGAGATCAAGTGCAGCGCTGCCTTGTTTACATTCCTACACTCAACATGTCCCGTTTGACACCACAAATCAATTTCAGAAAGGGGAGATGAAGTGGGGAAGAACTCGTGAAATTCAAACAATTCTCTGATGTATTTTCCAATTGGCTTGACCTCTCGATGGGTCAACAGCCCTACGTCAGTCACGGCGAGACGACCGAGTGTTTATTTTGTTTTTCCGCCACGTTTGTCACATATTTGCGCTGGAAAACAGACCCTGTGCAGCTGCATGCTGGGAACCCAAGATGTGATACAAGCAGCACAAAACCTGGCCATCAGAAACTGACAACCTTTGAACTGTCACTCCTGGAAACAGCTAAACAAGACGTGTCTCGCTAAACAAGCTGGCGTGTAAGCAGGCATTTTGAAGGTCATGCAACATAGGAACCACAGACTTATTCTTTATTAAGAAGCATTCTGACCGTACAGATCTACACACACACACACACTCACACCTTTACCCACGCAGCAGTGACTTCAAAAGGAACAAGGAGATAAAACAAAATGAATTGCAGACACATCAAGACTCCCATGCCCTTTAAAGCTTAATTATACCTGTTGGAGCGATGAGAGACACATCACAGAACCTAGTGATTAATAAACAAACGCCGCATCCCATAAAGCGTCTGACAAGTCCCTGCTCATCGCCCTTCACACTCACAGCCTGCGCTCAGGTGGAGTGTGCATATCAAAGTGTATCAAACAGAGTGAAGTTAGCCCACATTGGCCCAGGTTTAACCCCCCATCCTCACTGCCTGGACTTCTTTGCGATCCTGGCACCTGCCCTTTTGAGAATGTATTTTTCTTATATACAAATCAATGAAATCATCTAACACAAACAACCCAAATCTGTGTCTAATTCACAATATGAAAAGTTTAAGTGTTGCTTTTATAAGGTTGTGCCTAATTATGACATATGTGAATTATATTGTAATATATTGATATTCATCCGTTTAGATTCACAACCCTGACCGTTATTTTTTATACATTTACTGTTTTTATGTGTACCTCTTAATGCGTGTGTATGTATGAGGACGTTGTGTATAGATATATAAGTGGGTGTACAGGTGTGTATGTATACAGTATATGTATATATTCTTTATGTGTATTCTTTGGGATCTCCTTGTCTGTATCACACGGACAGAGGTTAAGTTAAGTTTGACACATTGGTTGGCATATAGTAATAGTGTCTAGTAAAACTCCGTATTGTTATTTCTGAGGCATAATCTGAATGTCTTTACTGAGAAGGTGATTTCTTTGCATGAAGCGTTAATGAACCGTAGCAGTGTTTGAACCAATACATACATTTTAATATCCCTTAAAACACACAAAGGTAGTTATTCCAGGAATAGATTCATGTAAAAGTGACGTGCCTGCTTCTCCTCCACCTGTCCGTCTGAAAAACCTCGATGAGACACATTTGCACTTCCAGTCTTTCATCTTTCCGGATCACTCGACTCGGGCTTTGTACCCGCCGACGTGGTAAGTGTCGCGTTTTTTGTAAACAGACACACCTTTTGTGAAAGAGAGATGAAGTTACTAACTGCTAGAAGTGAGGGAAGAAGGAGGCTGACCCCAAACTAAGGGCATATTAGATTGCCCTTAGTCTTGAAAGGGGCTAAACGTGTCGAGTGAGAGCCGGCACAGTGAGCAGTTCTTGAAGAAGTTGTCAAAACACTCCGCAGTAAGACTTATTTTAGAGCTGTAAAGGTGAGTTTCTTGTTGCTAGTTATCTCCATGAGGAACTCAGAGGATTCACCGGAGCCTTCATTACAGAGGTTGTGTTATTTATGTCACTTTCTTTGTATTGCTGCTACTCATTTTTTGTGACTGTTGTTTGTCTTTATTCTGTTACTTCAGTATTTATATTTTTTCCAAGATGCACACTAATGCAACAAACCCATTGACCTGATGACTAAATGTAGCTTTTAATGAACTTGAACTCTGACAGAACGAGGCCATTAGACCCAACAGTCTGTTGTTTTGTCAGACTTTTGGTATTTCTTAAGCCCCTCACACTCAGTGTTATTTCACTGTTGGCGATGCATGCTTCTTGCTCTAAGCTGCTTTACCCAAACAAAAGTGATTTAGCCTAATCATTTCACTCAGACAAGTCGGTATTGTTTGAGGTGTTTTTCCACTTAATTTCCACTTTGTTGCTGTGTGCTAAGACAGGAAACAGCCCACTGAGTTTCCACCTGGACAGTTACAGCTGAATAATACTTATGATGTAACATAAATCCAGCATAAATACCTAAAAACAAAAGGATTAGTTAATGACGGAAACCAAACAGGAGAATTATCACCATACTCAGCTTTACAGAGATTCTTTTTTGTTTTACAGTCCACTACTTTACTGTTATTGTGGAGTCTCTCCTGACCTATTTCAACCCAGTCTGTTCACCAACACGATTTTTAATCTATTGGTTCGTGTTGCACAGCACGATTTTAAAAGCAATGTATTTCTATTGGTAATGACGCTCATGGAAGCACGGCATTCGTTTGTGTCGGCTGCCCTTAAAGGCAATGTGAGCGTCCATTCTCATTGGATAACGGAGAATTGTACACCCGGAAGTAAGTATTCCCCTTACTGTCGATTGATTTTACAGTGATATCTGCACTACTCATCGACTCAAACACACCAGATTATCCTTGTTAATTACACAACATTGATTGGTTTAAATTGTGTGCAATGCTTTTGTATTTTTCCCCTTCGATTCGGAGAAACAAATATTTTTTCTACACTACCCAGAATCCCCACTTATCGTTTGGACTACACCATGTGCTCTGACAAACCCCGTGATAGTCCTCAAGCTCTGTGATTGGAGAGTGTGCTCCGAGGGTTACGCCGAGCCTCGAACAGCACTTGAAATGGGATGGAACCACGGCAGACTGTCCAAAACTGGATTTGAACGGGTCCACCGCGTCCCCCCCTCCCCCACCCCGTTCCCAGAACTACACATGCTGGCTATTCTGTTTCGCAACATGTTCTCTATCTATGGCACGTCTCTACTGGGAGTTGTAGTTTTAAAAAGACGTTTTCGTATTTCCCAGAATAAGAATGTGCATTTTGGTCGACAACATCACAATAGTCCATAATCGGAAGAATAAGTTGAGAAGCAATTCTCTTTCGGACACTGAGCGTAAAACAATTGCGAGAGCGGTGTAAAACACAGATTCCGTAATTGACTTTTTTGTATTACATGCTTTATATGTAGTTTAAATGAAAGTTCTGTCACAATCTGCTTTCTCACTCACCTATTTTCTGCATTAACATTCCTTAGTCACCTGGTAGTCACACCCTGTCTCTCTCTCACTCTGTTACACCCATCAGCTCCGTTAGTATTTAGGCCCACTTCACCTTCACCTCAGTGCCAGATCGTACTTTGCAGCATGCCAGTCTTTCCCGCATTACCCTCCAGATTGCTCTCCCGGTTTCGACCCTGCCTGTTCCTGACCAGCCTGCCTCGCCTGCTCCCTGACCCGTTCTGTACCTGCGACTCCCGTCCTGCTGTCTCCTGGAACCCTCGCCTGTCCTCGACCAGCCCTTTGCCTACTATCTGCCGTGTAGTCTTCCCCCAGCCTGTTGCCTCCAATAAAGCTGGTTACCGACTATCTCTGGTTTCCCGTGTTCTGCATTTTGGTCCTCAGCTCGTTTGTGACAAGTTCAGAGTCGAGCCATACACCAAGATATTTAAAGCTATCAACTTTATGCAGAGAAGTGCCATCCTTACATGTTATTACTACATTAGGTTTGGATTTGAGCTTCTGCCTGGTACCAAAGACCATGGTATAAGATGTGGTTTTGTTAAGCAGTAGTTTATTGTGTGATAGCCAGTCTTGTAAGATATTAAAATCCAATTGAAGAGAGATCTGAATTTGTGAAAAATCTGATTTGGATGTATATATGACAGTGTCATCAGCATAAAGGTGAGTTCAACAATTAATGAGACAAGAAGATAAATCATGTATGTAAATAGAGAACAGAAGTGGGCCCAGAGTTGATCCTTGGGGTACACCCTTTTGTTGGATCAACAGGTCAGACTGTTTCCCATCAACAACCACACATTGCTTTCTACTGTTCTACCATAACACTGTATTATTAGAAAGGCCAATGCCGTGAAGTTTATCCAAGAGCAGATATCGATCAACGAAATCAAAGGCTTTTGTCAAGTCAATAAAAATGGCACCTGTGAGTTCACCATCATCTGCAGCAGAGTACAAGTCAATCGTAAATTTAAGTAGGGCAGTTGTTGTGGAGTGATTAGGACTGAAACCAGATTGAACCGGAGATAAAATATTATAAGTATTGAGATAATGTGACAGTTGATTATAAATTATTTTCTACAAAACTTTGGAAATAGAGCAGATTATAGAGATTGGTCTATAATTATTTGTATCAAGTAAATCACCACCTTTATACCGTGGAGTGATGCGTGCACATTTCCAAATAGTCGGCAACTCACAGGTGGACAAAGACAGGTTGAACAAATCAGCAAGTGGGTACATGAGAATATGGGACGCCAGTTTATGAACCTGTTTTCTATACCATCGAGTCCTGCACTGCCATCCACTTTGAACTCAGTGATAGCATTATGAACGTCGTGTGGTAGAATCTTCCTAAAAGAAAAAGAACTGTTGCAGTGTGAGTTACTATTAGAAATACCAGTCGTCAAATAGGAGTCAGATAGTAGTGTGGAACATACATTAGCCAAATGCTGATTAAATATTTGGGCAATGGATAATGGGTCATGAATTATTGTATCAGCAGTTCTTATTTTATTAATAGAATGTTTACCTGATTTATTTAAAATAATTGGGATCCAAAATTGCTTGGGATTCTTAAAGTCCGATGTGAGAGATTCTTTAGAGTAGTTGGATTTAGCATTTCGGGTTTTGGGTTTACTCAGATTTCGGAGATGCCTGTATACTTCCCAATCGGCAATAGTTCTTGAATGACGATATATCAACCATGCTTTATCCCTTTCCCTAAAGAGACTGATGAGTTCAGAATTGATCCAAGGGAGATTTCATGGACCTTAATACCAAGTGTACAATTCTTTGGTGTTTAAGTGACACACATTTGGAAAAAAGTAAGTAAAAGCTAAAGCTCTTCTGCATTATAGGCCACCAACTTCTATTATAGTTGCTAACTGCTCTGTTATTATAACACTGTATTTTAAAATAAATTATAAAAGCAGAACAGAAACATTTACAGTTAAAAAAAACACCATAAAAACTGCTTAAATTTTTTTTTTAAAGTACACTAAAGGCTATTAGGTGTCACATGACAGCGACTGTCATAACGGCTGTCTATTAGCAGAGCCTGTGTGTGACTGGTGATAGACTGGGACCAAATGAAAGGGCTGACAGAGACACTAGGAGTGCGGTGTGGTATAAATGATCATGCCTTACCATTGATTTAACTAATGATGAGTGCTCCGAGTGCAACAATAGTAATTTTGTCATAAAGCTGTCAGCAGTTAATCAATCTGTTAAGGGTTTCCCTCCTTCAATGTAAGATTTATTAAATGTTCACGCAGGCTTGTCTGCACACGCCCACACAAAGCAAGTCTGGGAGAACTTTGATGTTCCTATTTGTCGCATTATTATTTTATGGTAGCTATTTACCACGAAAGGTGACATAATTGTGCATTTTCTCATGAGTTGACAAGACAGTTAATGTTTCCACCTGTGTGCTGACTTTCTTTCTGTACCTGGGTTTGTCTGAGGTCCTCGGGCTGTGTCTCGTGCAGCCAGGACTTGCACAGAAAATGCCTAAAGGTCTTTCCAGGCGTGATGTTACATCTGCCAACAATAGGAATTTCCCCAGTTTACACAACTCCAACACCAAGTGAGGTTATCTCCAAAGATTTATCCTCATTGTTTCCCATTCAGAGGGTTCATGCCACTGGGGTGACTGATGTAACACCAAAAACTAAAGCTCTAATCTCCTGTAATTAATGTAAGGAACATTGCTCACAGGGTTGTTTTGTAGAACACCCTCTTTATATAAAAAAATAATTCTGTAAACTTGTCATATGGCTCATTCAGACCTAATTTTACACATGTTACTGATAAAAGAAACTCCACAAATTCCCTATTAGCTTCCCTCAATTCAATCAAAATACCTCTTTCCATCCTGTCTTTACAAACGACAAACAGCCTTGTCTGTGAAATGGCATTTATAGTTGAATTCTGTACATGACAAGTATTAAACAACACATGCAATTTTAATTAAAGTGCTAAATAGTGGATTTTATAACTTCGGACAGAGCACGAACAACTGTTTCCCCTACATGTTATGCTAAGCTAAGGGCTACTTACTTACATTTTGAGCCAACATGTATGAGAGTGGTATCGACCATCTCATCTAATTATCAACAAGAAAGTGTAATGTATTTCAATGATTGCATGGCAGATGCAAAGTGCACTTGCATATAAAACATGATCAATTATTCACTTTTTAAGACGTAGCCGGACTTTTTCTCACACATACAAACCCCTAATTACAACGAGTAAACATGGAATCCCCACAAAAGTCAGATTTGAATTTGAACTAATATTTATAATGATGTTTAAAATTATTGTTTTTGCAGAAGGTGCTCTTGCTCTGCTGCTTTGAAGTGGAATATTAAAGTGCTGTTTAATGTGGTCATGGGCATATATTGCTTTCCGACTGTAGTCAGCTTCTCTTAAATACATAGCCAGGGCTGTAATTTTTACAAGTTAAGGCAAAATGCACTCTAAACACAGTATCATGGTTTCAAATGGATGGGATAGCCATCTCATTTTCTATATATTTGATATTCAGTCAGTCATACTTTCTCTCATCGAGTGGCACGGTGTTATTAAAGTGTATAATCATAGATTTTGTGAATGAAACGACTCACTGTGTCGAGTCATAAAAGCAGGTATGAGGCACGCACTTGGAGTATTTTAAACCCGGCAAGCCTCCAGGTGTGAAAGTAAAGACATTCTTTCTTTCCGAGTTGGGAATATACGGCTTAACTTTGATGTGTGGCAAAGAAAACAGAAATAAACAAAGTGATATAAGGCTAATGTAGTGCTACGGATAATTGAATAGACCAGGGCAATCTTTTAAAAGTGGACACAGGTACTGAAATTGGCGAATAAACTCCTTTAGCCTCAGAAATCCAAATTATCCACAATGATGGCTTGGAAATGTCATTTTTTTGTGTTTTAAAATGACACAGAATAGCCCTTGAGAAGTTTCTTAATCGTAAATGTGACTTCCTCATACTCAAAAACATGTAAATCAATACAAGAACCAACTAAATTCATCAAGTGGTTAAAATACAATTTTATTGGCTGTAAATGGCGACCATCTTGGAAAATGGGCCAATTTGGAAGATTCAAGTGGCTTTTCCTTTGAATAAATGGCCCCAGAGGGATAGATATGGACATTTTGGAGCTTGTATCCACTTTTGAAAGATTGATACAGCTTTCTGCAGCACTAATGGGAAACCTGCTTCCAATTACAACATTATATTTTTTGCATATGAGGATTTGAGGTGATAATTGTAATGAAGCCTTTGAAAAAAAGCACACAACCTGTTTCTTGGCAAGAACGTTTGTGTTTATTTTTTATCTCTGTCATGCGTAAGATGTGTCAAATATGATACTTAAAGTGATCTATAAATACCCGTGTTCTGACATGATTTGGCTATAAATATCCTTGAACAGGGAACAAATGTAAGGCCCGTTTGAGTCGAAGTATTTTCTGTTTCTTTAGGTCTTTTCGGACCAGCAGATGATTAATAGTACGGGGAAGAGGTGGGAGAATTACTCAGATCTTGTACTTAAGTAAAAGTAGAAGTATCAGAGTGTAGGAAGACTCTGTTACCAGTAAAAAGTACACGATTTACCACATGGAAAAAAACAAGTATAAGTCCCTCAAACTTGTATTTAAGTACAAGTAAAACTGCTTCCCAACCAGAGGTGAGAAGTAGTGGAGTACAAATACTTTGTTACTGTACTTAAGTACATTTTTATGGTATCAGTACTTTACTCCACTACTTATTTTTCTGACGACTTTTTACTTTTACTTCTTACATGTTGAACTCAAATACCTGTACTTTCTACTTCTTACATGTTGAACTCAAATACCTGTACTTTCTACTTCTTACATGTTGAACTCAAATACCTGTACTTTCTACTTCTTACATGTTGAACTCAAATACCTGTACTTTCTACTTCTTACATGTTGAACCCAAATACCTGTACTTTCTACTTCTTACATGTTGAACTCAAATACCTGTACTTTCTACTCCTTACATGTTGAACTCAAATACCTGTACTTTCTACTTCTTACATGTTGAACTCAAATACCTGTACTTTCTACTTCTTACATGTTGAACTCAAATACCTGTACTTTCTACTTCTCATATGTTGAACCCAAATACCTGTACTTTCTACTTCTTACATGTTGAACTCAAATACCTGTACTTTCTACTTCTTACATGTTGAACTCAAATACCTGTACTTTCTACTTCTTACATGTTGAACTCAAATACCTGTACTTTCTACTTCTTACATGTTGAACTCAAATACCTGTACTTTCTACTTCTTACATGTTGAACTCAAATACCTGTACTTTCTACTTCTTACATGTTGAACTCAAATACCTGTACTTTCTACTTCTCTCATTTCCCAAACAGCTGGTTCCTTTAGTCTGAATGTGTGTTTGATGCGTGATCATTATTCTTCAGAGTCATTGCGTGCCTATTGATTTGAACACGATCCGTGTATCCATCATTTCCTGGTCTTCTCTAAAGAAGAGGGACCAATGGAAACGTTGTCATGTTGCCGTTGTTCAGCATGGAAACATTCATTAGCTAACAATGACATTATTGTTCTATTAATATAAAGGGAGGTCAGGTACTCTTTAAAACAGCTGCTAGTTATGGGTACTTTTTACTTTCGAAGCCCATACGTCTTTACTTTTAAGTAAAGAAGTTTAGTCAGTACTTCTACTTTCACCAGAGTATTTTTAAACACGAGTATCTGTACTTCTACTTAAGTAAAGGATGTGTGTTCTTCTGCCATCTCTGCTCCCAACACTGCTCTAAACTGGACACAAACCACCACCAAAAGCTTCCCAGTGTTTCCTCCAGCAACATGAAGCGTGGTGGTGTTATGAGAACAGGATCGCTCTTGAGACGCTCGCCTTTCACTCCTGAGATGGTGCGTAAATAGAGCAGGAGCCGACAGATGGGCCTCAGCAAACTGGTCCCGTTGACCTTTCAACCCCACTGTCCATCACTGGCCTGGCCTCTATAAAGAAGATGCAGAGGAATTCCAAGGAGATTATCATCCTTTATGTGCCCTGGGTTTCACTACCAGAGTTGAATATACAGAAAACACGCCAGGAAAACCCTCCCAGGGATTCTAGATCTGGGAAATGTGTCTGAAAATGTACTTTAAAGGTCTCCTAAGTGTCCCCAGAGTGTCAGGAGACTCACAGGGTGTCAGAAAATAAAACCCTCTCTCTTTTCCTCCGTACCCACATCTCTAAAAACGGGGAACTACGGAGCTGATCCAGATTTGCGTCCGATATCACGTAATATCTGAAATGTGGACCCACGGGCCAATCAGAAACGCTGCTATCAGAAACAATGCGCGACGTGTTTTGGACGTAATATGGTCTGTGTTGACATTAGCATCGCTAACACTCAGAGCTAACCTGTACTGGAGAGCATGTGTGTGAAGAAGCAGGAAATAATAAGAGAGTAATAATAAATAATAAGAGAGAAAGAGCTTGAGCTCCAGACTGTTTCAGAGAGAATCCTTGATGTGGTTTGGAACATGATGGCGTTTAATCACGGGAGCATTTAGCTGAGTTTCCGTACCTGAAACAGATTTCTAAAATGCATGATCTGTTTGGTATTTTGAGCAAAACACATCATAGAAATGTTTCCTTATATATTTGTATATATCTGAGACCCATAATGTATGCCTAACAATAGCATAATAGGAGACCTTTAAAGTTTGGAAGAAGTGCTGAAGGGGACGGATTACATGTAACGGGATTACGTAATCAGCGTTTTCTAATTCAGCAGGTGAACCTCTATGCTCGTGAGATAGTGTGTGTGAGCTTAACTGCGTGTGTTCAACTAAAACGGAGCATTTTCTGTCTGCTCAGATTTGATTTCGCTGCTGTTTACCTGTTTCACATCATGTGTACGTATAGAGCGGTAATGAGAGAGTCGTCTGTCTGAGTGAGGGATTTGAACTTGTACGGTGAGACAGAAGAAAGAGGAGACTAGCAATTTGGAAAATTATCACCTGAGATTGCCTGGAGCTATACTTTTCTGTTCTTATTTCCAACCTGTTTCCTGGTGAAAGCACAGCCTGTAGGGAGGCTGTTCATTCATAATTTATCCTGCTTACTTTGGCTTCATTCTACTGTGGGTCGACACACACTACAGATTTAAGGGCCCTTTTTCTGCTCATTTACAGGTGTATACAGTATGTAGTGTCTCTACTTTAAAGAGTCCTCTCCTGCTGATGTTCAGGTGTATACAGTATGTAGTGTCTCTACTTTAAAGAGTCCTCTCCTGCTGATGTTCAGGTGTATACAGTATGTAGTGTCTCTACTTTAAAGAGTCCTCTCCTGCTGATGTTCAGGTGTATATCAGTATGTAGTGTCTCTACTTTAAAGAGTCCTCTCCTGCTGATGTTCAGGTGTATATCAGTATGTAGTGTCTCTACTTTAAAGAGTCCTCTCCTGCTGATGTTCAGGTGTATATCAGTATGTAGTGTCTCTACTTTAAAGAGTCCTCTTCTGATGATGCTCGGGTGTATATCAGTATGTAGTGTCTCTACTTTAAAGAGTCCTCTCCTGCTGATGTTCAGGTGTATATCAGTATGTAGTGTCTCTACTTTAAAGAGTCCTCTCCTGCTGATGTTCAGGTGTATATCAGTATGTAGTGTCTCTACTTTAAAGAGTCCTCTTCTGATGATGCTCGGGTGTATATCAGTATGTAGTGTCTCTACTTTAAAGAGTCCTCTCCTGCTGATGTTCAGGTGTATATCAGTATGTAGTGTCTCTACTTTAAAGAGTCCTCTTCTGATGATGCTCGGGTGTATATCAGTATGTAGTGTCTCTACTTTAAAGAGTCCTCTCCTGCTGATGTTCAGGTGTATATCAGTATGTAGTGTCTCTACTTTAAAGAGTCCTCTTCTGATGATGCTCAGGTGTATATCAGTATGTAGTGTCTCTACTTTAAAGAGTCCTCTTCTGATGATGCTCGGGTGTATATCAGTATGTAGTGTCTCTACTTTAAAGAGTCCTCTCCTGCTGATGTTCAGGTGTATATCAGTATGTAGTGTCTCTACTTTAAAGAGTCCTCTCCTGCTGATGTTCAGGTGTATATCAGTATGTAGTGTCTCTACTTTAAAGAGTCCTCTTCTGATGATGCTCGGGTGTATATCAGTATGTAGTGTCTCTACTTTTAAAGAGTCCTCTCCTGCTGATGTTCAGGTGTATATCAGTATGTAGTGTCTCTACTTTAAAGAGTCCTCTCCTGCTGATGTTCAGGTGTATATCAGTATGTAGTGTCTCTACTTTAAAGAGTCCTCTCCTGATGATGTTCAGGTGTATATCAGTATGTAGTGTCTCTACTTTAAAGAGTCCTCTTCTGATGATGCTCAGGTGTATATCAGTATGTCGTGTCTCTACTTTAAAGAGTCCTCTCCTGCTGATGTTCAGGTGTATATCAGTATGTAGTGTCTCTACTTTAAAGAGTCCTCTCCTGCTGATGTTCAGGTGTATATCAGTATGTAGTGTCTCTACTTTAAAGAGTCCTCTCCTGCTGATGTTCAGGTGTATATCAGTATGTAGTGTCTCTACTTTAAAGAGTCCTCTCCTGCTGATGTTCAGGTGTATATCAGTATGTAGTGTCTCTACTTTAAAGAGTCCTCTCCTGCTGATGTTCAGGTGTATATCAGTATGTAGTGTCTCTACTTTAAAGAGTCCTCTCCTGCTGATGTTCAGGTGTATATCAGTATGTAGTGTCTCTACTTTAAAGAGTCCTCTCCTGCTGATGTTCAGGTGTATATCAGTATGTAGTGTCTCTACTTTAAAGAGTCCTCACCTGCTGATGTTCAGGTGTATATCAGTATGTAGTGTCTCTACTTTAAAGAGTCCTCTCCTGCTGATGTTCAGGTGTATATCAGTATGTAGTGTCTCTACTTTAAAGAGTCCTCTCCTGCTGATGTTCAGGTGTATATCAGTACTTATAGATTGGTTAACCAGTTTAGACATGTCCCGCCCTTTAGCCTATCGTGTCCAATGTGTTGAAGCGCTGGCCAATAGGAGCGTGAGTGTTTCATAGTGATGTCACTATGTTCTGGAAGTAAACAAAGGAGTCCAATGGAGGCCTATGCATTTTATCTGGCCTTAAATTGGGTAATATGTTGCTGTTATGCTGAGCAACTCATCTTGACATGTTTTAAATAAAGTATAACCTTATCATTTGCAATCTCTACACAAGTTTATTGCGTTTTGGGATTTTACTACAAGTAATTTTACAGCTAATGTGACATTTACGTCTGTTTGATTATCAGGTAGTTGCCTCGATTTAGAAATGAACGCATCAAAAGTCAAACAATGTTAATAGTGCAGATTTGTGGCTAATCAATGACATACTAATAAGGCTACTTTGTAATGTCAAAGTCCTTTACTTACTGCCCCCTCTCTGTGTGACAGTGAAGTAAACACTCAGACTTCAGACTGCTGCTGATCCTCGCAGAGAGGCATTTCTTGAATTCCTCGTTGAATTGTAATCTGCTTTGCATTTTTTTGAGGGAAATAATTCAGTATAAGCTGGTCAGCGCCGTGTGTTGTTTTCCCCGCTGCAAGGAATTAAACTGCTGTGAGAATCGGCCGATCGATGCAGTCACACCGACACCGACGTGAGCTTTACTTTCCCAACGCTCGTATGATATTTGCAGCAATATTTCCCCTCGGGAGGAGCGTTCAATCCCATAGTTTGAACTTTGAAGCAAAGCACACTTACTTATATAACAATGCTCATTAACAGAACATTTCCCTTTTGTAGGCGCCCACAAAGAGCGACTCTTAGCGTCTCTGAGGCTGAGTCACCACACAGCTTGGGCCCCATTCATGCTTTTCCCATGTTGCAATTTACTCACTGAATTAAGCTCGGAGCAGAAAAAAAGTGTTTCGGTCCCAATTATCATCTGGTGGTGGGGGGTGAGATACTTAAGCCTTTTCACCAGCGCTGCCTTGTTTCCCCTGTTCCTCTCCTTGAGGGAGTAATGTGTTTCCTCACACAAAGGGAGGATCTTCAGAGATATGCCAAGAGTCTGGAGAGTGTGTTTGCTGGACCTGTGAAGAGACCTCTTTAGGAGGCTTTGGGGACAATAGAGCATGGGCACCGGCCGCGGTTTACTTTGTCCACGCCAAGCATTTCACACGCACCCGGGGCAACAGCCGCTCCAACATTAGTCTGAGTTATTGAAAAGGCCTTTTTCATCTTTGTCACCCAATCAGTGCAATGATCGCTGCGAGGGAGTTATGTTTGACCAACGTCTTGAGACCCTCCACATTCTTTACCCACAAGACGGTTTCCTCCTTACAGCAGGATGTCTGTCGCTTGTGTGTCTCTGCGTCAAAGGTGTGTTTTGTTGCATTTAAGGTAGAAATAAAGCAGAGCTAGCTACTTTCCCTTCTTTGTTTTAAAGTAAAATCCGCCGTGTTTCATCGATGTTTTGAATGTCATGAAAGTCCTGTAACAGCAGGATGGCTGTCGTCTATTCTTATTGTGTGTCTCTGTGTCACAAGGTGTGTTTTTGTTGCATTTAAGGTAGAAATAAAGCACAGGATGTAATGCTACAGTATGTTTAATGCTATAGCACGACAATATGAGGGGTTGGATGTAAACCACATGTCAAACTCGAGGCTCGGGGGGCAAATCAGGCCCGTGGTGGATTTAATTTCGGCCCGCAGGATAATTTCTAATTCCTATTAGATGTGGCCCGCCGGTATATTGCACCTTCACTCCATCCCGAGGGTCTCCTCCGCTCAGAGCCCAAACATTGATGACCTTGCACCCAAGATGAGACGCCAAGTATCTGAACTAGCATCACAGAGCAGCACACTGAGTTCAAAGGATGCTTCCTTCTGCACTTTCTCTCTCACGACAACAGGGCATGTTTGGTTTCTCTTTGAGGGGAATAGTTTTGTTGAAGCTGTTGTTGGCCTGTGGAGAAATGTACTCATAAGAGATGACTCTGGAGAAGCTGCAGATAGAGCCATAAGAAATGAATGTGACTGATTATTTAATGTTGTTTTTAAAAGCAGTCATTGAAGCTTTGTTAGTTCCAGGTTTAATATGTGCAGTAAGTTCATTTCAATACGTTCTGCATTAAACATTGAACCAGTCCGGCCCTCCACTAGTACCCATTGTTTAACGTTGGCCCACTGTTTGAGTTTGACCCCTGGTGTGAACAGTCATTGGTTTCTCTGAAGTATCTTGCATGATCACTGCATATTCGGCAGGACATGCATCTGATAAATAACAAAGCTGTGTTTTTGTTACATATTAAGTAGGAATAAAGCAGAGGATGTAATGCTACAGTATGTTAGCCAGCACAATAGTAAATACAGGCAACAACAGCATGCGTGCATACACTGTTATCTGTCCTAAGTGTGTGAGGGGGCGATTGTATGTGTTGTTATACGATGAAATTCATGACCTGTTTGCATGATATTAACCCGTCATGCATCAGGTAAATGTCTCTTTAGTAAAACATGCATTTGATCAACTTTTGAGACTCAATTCCCTCTGGATTGGGAGAACTTTGAGGAGGAGGAGGAGGAGGAGGACAATAGATGGCGCTGTGAATGATGTGGAGCTGAACTGCAGGAGACACACGATACGTCTTCATTACGGCTGAAGTTTCTCATCTCTCCTCCGCCCGCTCCGTCACATTGTTCATATCTCGATGGCTGTTGTTGCTATAGCGATATGTGGAGGGTCCGGGTTCGCTCGTGATGTAAAGAAAAGGTTACCTCGGCTCTGCAGGGTCGATATCAGGGAGACGAGAACATGCATCTTCCGTGTGTTCACGTCTCCAAAAGAACACGCTAAGTGGACTAAATGTGTTTTCTGCACTCAATTGACGGCAGCTCTAACCAATCACCAGCTTTTAAAACTGTGAGATTTAGTTACATATTGAAGCGTTTTAGTATTTAAATCAATCGATCTTTTATCGAGCATCCTGCATCTGGATTGAGCTAAGAAATATCTAATTATGTGGATATAAATATGACATCATTTTATGTCCAATATGGTCATGTTATAATATGGCATTTATAGAGTCTTTAGATTGGTTGATTCATTGATTGATTAATTGATAAACTGTGTTAGTATTCGATGCATAAGTGTCTTGTATTTTGAGGACATCTGTAAAACCATATAGGAACATTAGTAATTCTGCATATGTGTAGGCTTTTTGTGAAAGAATTAAACTGATTTGATTGAATCATGACTTTGTAATTTAATAATAATAATAATAAATGTTATTTGTAACGCTAAATTGCCATCGCCCTGTGGCACGACAGACCCACCTGAGCATCAATCACCTGAGACAACATCCCATGAACACATTGTTATGAACCTGATAACAGCAGACTGTGTGCAGCGTTCACCAGCGTGTTAAATATTAATCTGAAACAAGAGCAGCATTCCTGCAGATCACAGTCCAACGACTCCAGGAATGCAACCTTTAAGTCCTGAAACTGTACTTCCTGGCTGCAGATGCATTGTGGGAAGATTGGTGGATACCTTTGTTACCCTCCGTCTCTCAACAGGTGGCCCAGAGACCCTCCATACGGGATATTTGACAAAAAACACGGGCGTCGTTCTTTGATTGAAGTCAACAAAAGCGTCGTGACAGCTGACATTTGGACTTTGGCTTTCTGAAGATCATTAAGTTGATGAGGTGAAGGTGTGACTGTATCCCAAACAAACAAGCGTCTGAGAAGCGGTCACATGGTCTTGAGCAAGCATGTGCAGGCAGAGGTAGTCCTTGTGAAATATCCTAATATAAGCCCCACTTGCCAGACCACATAATTAGCTTTTGACCTACATTTCCCTCCGAGCTGTCGTGCATAAGGTCAGATTCACAGGGACTTCATTCTCTGACCAGAAGTCGTTGACGAATGCCTCCGAATGTTTGTCAAACACAAATCCAGCCGTCTCCTCAGCAGTAACAGCTGTTTATGCTTGTGTTGCCACAAAGCGGATTGAGAGGGCGTTTGTGCATGACTCACGTCGAGTGTAAATGCTAAAAGATAACTTGCTTACTCTGAAAATCCTTCTTTGAAGATGTGACGGTGTGGGAGGACAGCTCTGTGAATGGAGCTCTGCTGTGTGAAGACTGGCTGCTAATGACTTGTCTGGATGAATATGCGACTGCTAATGCTGAGAAATCACCGAATGAAAGCGTAAAATAACAACGTAATATAAGACGTATAACATAACGAACCATAAGTGAAAGGACAAAGCACAACATACACATTTCTGTTTGGGTTTAATCTCATTCTTCTGCAGTCTTTCTAGATGTCTCTTCCACGACATGAGAGAAACTAAACGCCAAGTAGTAATGCCACAAGAATCTATTTTAGGAGTTTTTTTCAACGACAGTATTAGAAAACTACGGAAGAGGATTAGGGCCATATTACATTTCTTTGAGATCGTTTTCTGAGATTCAGAATATTGACTTTCAAGTGTGAAAATGTTTAGGTCTCAAAATTCTGACTTTATTTAGAAAGCTTTGGGAAAAAAGAATCTCCGAACTCGAAAGCATTTCACTTTTCTGACCTTTTTCTCAGATTTCTGAATTGAATCTAAGAAATATTTCAGACTTTAATCTCAGAACTCATCTGAAGGCAATCTTATTGATTCATTGATTGACATATCTTTGTATAGTTGGTCCTGAAGATAGAATGAATCTTCTGAACGTATCTCTACAATAATTAAGACATTCATTATGACACTCGACCATTCACCGCAGCACCGCCTACTTTCTAGTTTGTGCAATAATCTATTTATGCGAAAGCGCGCTGAACGGCGGTGTAATCCCGCTCTGAGTCGCTGTGAGAAAGAGGATGCAGGCCTCACAGCAGATTAATGCCATGACGATGTGTTACGCTGCGATGAGAGCCACTAAGCACCCTCTTTATGGAAACCCTGCACAGAGGGAAGAAGGGGGGCGACAGGGTGACATGCAGAATTCATACTGTTCTTAACCATGGAGAGTAAAGAATTTGGAAAGTAATTCAGGCCTCTTTTGTATCAAAAATCCTCCAAGAGCTACTCAGCCCATGGTTTCATTACCACTAATCCTCTCAGAGCAGATACTTGGGTATCAGAAAACCCAACGGGTGAAAGAGAAGGGAGTGTCCAATATGTTGGCAAATGTGTGTGTGTGTGTGTGGGGGGAATGCTGGATGTTTGAGATCATCCCCAGACGCTCGAGACTGTTTTGATTTCCCACTTCTTGGAGAACGTGAGAGTAATCCCCTCAGGATTCCCCCTCTAGAGGTCTTTAGCTGCCATAAGCCACCATTCAACAGGCAAAACCCAACATGGGCTTTATGCTGGTGTTACTGCATGATTTTGGGGGGGGGGGGCTTAATCTGCCCTGGTGGCTAACCTGAGGCTGAATAGAAACCTGCAGCGAGATGCACAAAGTATGTGTTCATCCTCTGAGGGAAACCTGGGAGGGATTTGTAAACTGAATTATGAATGACTCAATTAGTTTCCTATCAATCCACGGAGAGGGGGGGTAGTAAGCCTAATGGAGGGTGGCAGGTTTATGGGAATTAATAATTGTGTTGTGATGCTTTTTTTTTAGCCATTATTTATTCAATTAGATTTCATTTAGATTTCATTTCATTATGTGTTGGCCTTTTTATTACATTTTTATTCCATATATTTTTCAAAAGCAATTCGTCCAGTTTGTGTTAAAAATATCCTGAATTTTTATTTATTTTTTAAAATGTCAAAGCTATAGACAATTCTAAAAATATTATATGTAAACACTTTTTCTTATTTTTTAAGACTATAATATTGCATACATCCAATGACTTTTGAGATGATTTAACTCTTTAAATGATTTCTGCATGCATGTGTTCTTTGTTTAAAGCTCTTCCTAAACCCTTTTGACTAATCAGAACCTTTTAATTGAGTGCTTCAGGTCAACCCAAGGTCCATGCATCACTGATAATGCAGCTCTATAAGCCCAGTAGCATGTGATGCAATGCACGGCAAAAAACTGAACAAAGAAAATATTTTCTTAGCTCTACCTGGCGATGCATGTTTGCCAAATTCTCCTGCCATTCAAGTAAACCCACTAACTCCCTCTCAAGTGGCTGATCTGAGAGCGTGTTGTTAAGAATAACAACATGGATGTGGGACGGATAACTCTGACAGGGAATTAGGTGAGAGAGATGGCAAAGGTACACACATGCTTTACTCAAGTAGAAGTACAGATACTCGTGTTTAAAAGTACTCTGCTGAAAGTAGAAGTACTGACTAAACTTCTTTACTCAAGTGAAAGTAAAGAGGCTTTGAAGTGTACTTCAGTAAAAAGTACACATAACTAGCAGCTGCTTTAAAGAGTACCTGACCTCCCTTTATATTAATAGAACAATAATGTCATTGTTAGCTAATGAATGTTTCCATGCTGAACAACGGCAACATGACAACGTTTCCATTGGTCCCTCTTCTTTAGAGAAGACCAGGAAGTGATGGATACACGGATCGTGTTCAAATCAATAGGCACGCAATGACTCTAAAGAATAATGATCACGCATCAAACACACATTCAGACTAAAGGAACCAGCTGTTTGGGAAATGAGAGAAGTAGAAAGTACAGGTATTTGAGTTCAACATGTAAGAAGTAGAAAGTACAGGTATTTGAGTTCAACATGTAAGAAGTAGAAAGTACAGGTATTTGAGTTCAACATGTAAGAAGTAGAAAGTACAGGTATTTGAGTTCAACATGTAAGAAGTCGAAAGTACAGGTATTTGAGTTCAACATGTAAGAAGTAGAAAGTACAGGTATTTGGGTTCAACATGTAAGAAGTAGAAAGTACAGGTATTTGAGTTCAACATGTAAGAAGTAGAAAGTACAGGTATTTGAGTTCAACATGAGAGAAGTAGAAAGTACAGGTATTTGGGTTCAACATGTAAGAAGTAGAAAGTACAGGTATTTGAGTTCAACATGTAAGAAGTAGAAAGTACAGGTATTTGAGTTCAACATGTAAGAAGTAGAAAGTACAGGTACTTGTGTTCAACATGTAAGAAGTAGAAAGTACAGGTATTTGAGTTCAACATGTAAGAAGTAGAAAGTACAGGTATTTGTGTTCAACATGTGAGAAGTAGAAAGTACAGGTATTTGAGTTCAACATGTAAGAAGTAGAAAGTACAGGTACTTGTGTTCAACATGTAAGAAGTAGAAAGTACAGGTATTTGAGTTCAACATGTAAGAAGTAGAAAGTACAGGTACTTGTGTTCAACATGTAAGAAGTAGAAAGTACAGGTATTTGAGTTCAACATGTAAGAAGTAGAAAGTACAGGTATTTGAGTTCAACATGTAAGAAGTAGAAAGTACAGGTATTTGTGTACAACATGTAAGAAGTAGAAAGTACAGGTATTTGAGTTCAACATGTAAGAAGTAGAAAGTACAGGTATTTGTGTTCAACATGTAAGAAGTAGAAAGTACAGGTACTTGTGTTCAACATGTAAGAAGTAGAAAGTACAGGTACTTGTGTTCAACATGTAAGAAGTAGAAAGTACAGGTATTTGAGTTCAACATGTAAGAAGTAGAAAGTACAGGTATTTGAGTTCAACATGTAAGAAGTAGAAAGTACAGGTATTTGTGTACAACATGTAAGAAGTAGAAGTACAGGTATTTGAGTTCAACATGTAAGAAGTAGAAAGTACAGGTATTTGTGTTCAACATGTAAGAAGTAGAAAGTACAGGTACTTGTGTTCAACATGTAAGAAGTAGAAAGTACAGGTATTTGTGTTCAACATGTAAGAAGTAGAAAGTACAGGTACTTGTGTTCAACATGTAAGAAGTAGAAAGTACAGGTATTCGAGTTCAACATGTAAGAAGTAGAAAGTACAGGTACTTGAGTTCAACATGTAAGAAGTAGAAAGTACAGGTGTTTGAGTTCAACATGTAAGAAGTAGAAAGTACAGGTATTTGAGTTCAACATGTAAGAAGTAGAAAGTACAGGTGTTTGAGTTCAACATGTGAGAAGTAGAAAGTACAGGTATTTGGGTTCAACATGTAAGAAGTAGAAAGTACAGGTATTTGAGTTCAACATGTGAGAAGTAGAAAGTACAGGTATTTGAGTTCAACATGTAAGAAGTAGAAAGTACAGGTATTTGAGTTCAACATGTTAGAAGTCAAAGTAAAAAGTGGTCAGAAAAATAAGTATTGGAGTAAAGTACTGATACCAGAAACATGTACTTGAGTACAGTAACGCAGTATTTGTACTCCACTACTTCATGTCACGTACGGCTGAGATCAGGACGTCTTCCTCTGTCTCTCACCCCGTCTCACTCTCAAGGTCTCTCTTCGTTTGACTGTCTGAAAGGCTTTGTGACAGCCGCAGTGATTGCAGACAAGCCGCATGGTGTTTCCATGGAAATGGCACTCAGGTTACTGCTTTTGTGCGACGCTTTGTGGCAATCTATAGCAGCCATATACCTGCAGTACAGCGACGATTCACAGCTGCACATAAAGTGGAGGAAAATCAATACAAAAGGTGAGATATTATTGTAAAAAAACCACAAAGCTAAAAGATATTTTGCAGATGTTCGATATATTTGGGATGTATGCTTCACGATGGATGAGATTTACAGAAATTCATCTTCTCTTTCGAGCAAATTTACAGGAAATTGTTGCTGAAAATATTTCAAGGAGGTACTTTTACCGTTGCACAACACCCTCTGTTGCAATGACAAGTGTTCCAGTTGTCACTATTATAGGTATATTGATCCATACAGTACATTATAATCTATTTAATAATTCATAAAATGGGAATACTCATGCATTCATGTGTCGGTCAGGGTGGCGCTGTTTGGATATATGCTGATACATGATAATGCAATGTGTTTTAATTGTAAGATATCAATTAGCTGTCAGATAGAACATAGTATGAAGGTGAGTACTTGTTGTACTTAATGCGAGTCATACAGAGATAATTGACGTAGGTTGAAGACCCAACAGACCTGAGACCATGACCCTCTTTTGTTCTGTATATTGTCTCTAAATTTACTTTGTGGCACCATCTCCACGATCGTGTCCAAAATCCATGCCATATTAATGATTTGCATTCCAGACGCGGTGCATATTTGCTGCAGGTCTGAGCGATGCGTCACCTCGTCATGTCATCATGCACGGCCCTCAGAAGTCATCGCTGCAATGCCCAACATAATGTGGAATACACTCCGTTTGAAGCTGTGTGTGGGAGCCAATTATCCTGCACGTCCTTTAAGAGGTCTGGCATTGTGGAGCAGAGCTGAGTAACCGAGATCAGAGGAGCAGGACACACACAGAAGTACATCTGAGCGCCTCGTAGATCCCGGGTATTACCAACTGTCTGAATTAACAGGATACACATACTTCACTAAACAGTCAACATGTCACGTCTTAACAGTGTTTGGCTTCACCCATGAGCCAAAATTCTTACATGAAGCCCCGTGAGCCCCTCGCAAGCTTAGATGAGGTCTTAAGCTTCACAACAGAAGATGAATGCCGAGTGCTAAATTAATTTGAGGCATTTTCTTTTGTGCTGCGGGTTTCCATAGCTGATGACAGATCAGTGTTTGCCCAGGTGTCTCCGCTGCACACAGTCAGGGTTTGTCCAGCTCCTCCGACTTCACATTTGCTGAAGCGCCTTAATTGTACACATGGCTTCATTCAATGTGGCCATGAAAGAAACCTTTAAAAAATAATCGTGACAAAATAGCAGAGCCCCCCCCCCTTGTTGAAATGTTCTAACATGCCCTGCATTCAAGAGATCTCAGGCTGCGAGAACTGGGAATAGTCTTTCAAAAACACTTTTGAAAAGTAGTCTTAAGGACACTTCCGATGCTAAACTCTCACGAACCGACGTTTGTTTAATTTAATACGTTTTGTTTTGAGACTTTTTAACCGTTGTTCTACCGAGGCCGACAGGTGCCAACACCCAAAACATTTCCATCAGGAGAAACGAGCTGCAGCTTCAGAAAGGATGCAGATATAAAAACACAAATCAAAACAAGTGAAGAAACATCTCAGCAACTTGACAACACATGCAGCGTTTAGAGGACATTCAGCAGCTTGAGGAGACATGGCAGCGTTTAGAGGACATTCAGCAGCTTGAGGAGACATGGCAGCGTTTAGAGGACATTCAGCAGCTTGAGGAGACATGGCAGCGTTTAGAGGACATTCAGCAGCTTGAGGAGACATGGCAGCGTCTACTAAGAGCTGCAGGAACCAAACGCTGAAGAAGCTCAAACACAACGGAGACCTGGGGACACTAAAGAGTGACGCACACAGCTGGGAGACCAGGGGACACTAAGGAGTGATGCACACAGCTGGGAGACCAAGGGACACTAAAGAGTGACGCACACAGCTGGGAGACCAGGGGACACTAAACAGTGACGCACACAGCTTGGAGACCAGGGGACACTAAAGAGTGACGCACACAGCTGGGAGACCAGGGGACACTAAAGAGTGACGCACACAGCTGGGAGACCAGGGGACACTAACGAGTGACGCACACAGCTGGGAGACCAGGGGACACTAAACAGTGACGCACACAGCTGGGAGACCAGGGGACACTAACGAGTGACGCACACAGCTGGGATACCAGGGGACACTAAACAGTGATGCACACAGCTTGGAGACCAGGGGACACTAAAGAGCGACGCACACAGCTGGGACGCTTGGTGACCTCAGGATTATAAAGATGGACAACTGTCTCTGTCGTTGGAAATGTACCTAAATGTTTGATGGTCTTATTTTAATGTGGTCACATGACTCCTTCTGATGTCACTGCAGATCTGCTGTAAGCTAGTTAGCTAACGTAGCTAACCTAGTCATTTCAGACAAACTGACAAACACTTACCGTTATGAGACGACTGACTGAACGTCACCGAGCGTCCCAGTGTTGTCAAGTTGCTGAAGATCATGTGTTTTGGAACATTTAATCTGCATCGTTTCTGAATCTCCTCTCCTCTCTCCCAATAGAAATGTATGTGTAGCACGTTAGCACCTGTCGGCCTCCGTACTGCACATTATAATTCCCCTGCATTGAATCCAGTAAGGTGTTTTGATCCTCCCGAGGCGTTTGGTGCGGTCAGGAATCTCATGAGTATCTCAGTATTTGTATGGTTTGATGTGTGTGTGTCACTGCAGTGTTTGGTTAAGGTTAAGCTCTCTGGAGGCCAGTCCAAAGGTTTGTATCCCATCACTCAGGGAGCTTGTTATGTCTGCATTTGTAGGATTGGGCGGAGTGATCGCTGCACAGCTGGCAGGTACAATGCGTCTGGATCTATAAATTCCCTTCGGCTGCCATGCATGACACCCCTCACCTTTACCCAACCCCTCGGAGAGAGCGGCTACAAGGTGCTTTCTAATCGCAGCAAAATGCTCCTGCTAATCCCTCGCCTGTCACCGTTTAAATACCGACATACGCTGCATGTGTGTAACGGCGTTTTTTAATCGGCCCGCTGCTGCAGTGAATGAGTGATCATTGACAGGCTCTGAAAGCACATTGTGGTGGATCACAGGTGCTCTAAATCACTCTCTTTGCCTGGTTTGAGGGAGTGTCATTTCTCCCACAGTCGGTTCCTTCTATGATGTGTTCAAGCCTTTTGAAAAACACTCACCCCGGACCTGTTCATGTGCTCACACGCTGCTGCTGCTGCAAGTTTATATTCGTCCCTTTTCACTTTTCGGAGTTGATATAAGAGGGTAGAGACATCAGAATCTCATGGCACGCTGAAGGTTCTCCACATTGCTTTCAGATTATTCGGACAAAAGAGTGAGGGGATTGATTTTTCCACTTAATTTGGCGGCTGAGATTCACCCTGCACAGTTTTGTTTTTCTAACCATCCAACATAACACAGTGTGCCCTCCCGTCAGCACCTTGAGCAAAGTAAAAGCACTTCCTTTATGAACTAAACCCGGCAGATATTTGCTTTGCGGAGCCCCCGCGAGAAGAAAAGAGCAGTGAATAACTTTTTAAAACACTGAGGGAAACGACACAAGACATGAAAGGGCAGGAGAAATGAATTGAATGTTTTTTTCCTCCACTCTATGAAAAAGAGGGCGATGGGATCTGAAGGCTGCTTCACCAGGTGATTCATCACAGCGCTCTGTCAAAAGAGTTTTCCACAACATGAGACGAACAATGACTGTGATTGCAAGCACAGGAGAGCTCTTGATTGGAAGATAATATCAGCTATACGTTCAGGAAGAGGAGGGAGGGGGCTCCACTCACTGGGAATCAGACAATCTTAACCCCTCGACGAAGGGTGTCAAGAGAGGGAGTTCTGCGTAACGGTTTTAAAATAACCAAAAATAATTTAACAGCTGCTTAAGCGCGAACAGAGGAGCTGCCAGGCAGATTGATCTGAGATGTAGCAGAGGAGAGGAACTGTTTGAGAGACGGGGAGCCATGCTGAACCGATGGTGGACCCCTGCCAGATCTGAACATCACATGGAGCGATTCAGAGGAGATACAGTTCACTACAGTTTAAGGACTTAGCAAGCTGTTGTTCCGTGTTGTTCACACCTGCACATCAGCAGGAGAGGACTCTTTAAAGTAGAGACACTACATACTGATATACACCTGAACATCAGCAGGAGGGGACTCTTTAAAGTAGAGACACTACATACTGATATACACCTGAACATCAGCAGGAGAGGACTCTTTAAAGTAGAGACACTACATACTGATATACACCTGAACATCAGCAGGAGAGGACTCTTTAAAGTACAGACACTACATACTGATATACACCTGAACATCAGCAGGAGAGGACTCTTTAAAGTAGAGACACTACATACTGATATACACCTGAACATCAGCAGGAGAGGACTCTTTAAAGTACAGACACTTCATACTGATATACACCTGAACATCAGCAGGAGAGGACTCTTTAAAGTAGAGACACTACATACTGATATACACCTGAACATCAGCAGGAGAGGACTCTTTAAAGTAGAGACACTAGTTCTCAATTAGCTGTCAGATGTACGTAGTGGGAGTCTTAAAGAGCAGAAAATAGTATGAAGGTGAATATAAATGATGATTTTCGTGTCATTTCTTCCGTCATGGACCAAAACAGATAAAGATAAACCATTATAATGGCTCCCAGTCTGCGGCCCTCCCTCGTATTTTACACCTTCCTTTAAGTGCTTCTCCACCTTTTCCACCCCCCGTGATAAAAGAGCAATCACCTTAGATACTATTTACACTCGGGCCGAGGACTACCATTACCCTTCCATCAATATCAGCACTTAAAGTTCATAAAACTGCGCGGCAGACCTCCAGCCTGTAATTTTCAGAGTCCCTAATTCACGGTGAGCGGGAATAATATTACAGGGTTTTCTGCTAAACAGTGATGACACTCAGGTAATTGTGAGCGGTGCAACACATCGACGCCTCCATGCATGAGGAAGTTTGTGCGTCACATACGAGTCTAATTCTGTGGGAAAATGCTAGGTTTTTCCTTTCTGCTTCTTCAAACTGCGGCCACTATATTAGGAACATCTTCCTGTTTACACACTACAGCCTGATCCTGCAGACGGCGACTCAGCACTTTCCATTTTACACCAATTTGAGAATGGGCAAGACGTGTGATTTAGGCAACTTTGAACACGATATGATTGCTGAAGCCAGACGAGGGATTCTGAAGTGCAGTGACTTCATTTTGAACACTTTTTGGTGCAGAAAAGGCCGCGTTAGGACGTACAACTCAGTGCCGTATGACAAACCCCATGCATCCATGGTTACATTACATTACATGGCTTTTATCCAAAGCGACTCACATACTCAATACTGTGGGCAATCCCCACAGGAGCACAACGACATGCTGACTCCAGTGGGATTTGAACCTGAACCCCTGATCCGAACACCAACGCACAACCCACTGCGCCACACGCCTCCCGTGTTGATTGATTGACAAAAACAGAATGAGGCGGTTCTGGAGGACAAAGCTGGTCTTATGTTTCTTTATTCTGACACAAAGCAAATGTATTAATTAGTTACCGGGAGCCAGTGGAGGGAGCGGAGGAGCGGAGTGGTGTGGGAACATTTAGGAAGGTTGAAGACCAGACGAGCCGCTGCATTCTGGATGAGCTGCAGAGGTCGGATGGCACATGCAGGTAGACCAGCCAGGAGGGAGTTGCAGTAGTCTAGGCGTGAGGTGACGAGAGCCTGGACCAGAACCTGCGTGGCTTTCTGGGTATATGTACATCATAGTGTACACTGACGCCAACTCTGTGTGGTTATTATTGGTTATTAAATACAGATGTCACTGTATATGTTAATCATTTACTGTGTTTATTCCATTTATGGTCAATGTCTTGCTACTTAAAATGTCCCAAATTAGGATTCATAAAGTATATCTAATCAAATCTAATAATTTAATACAGTAGCTACAAGCCAGATGCTGCTTAACAACAGTAAATAATGCATGTAAACAGTACAACAACTTTAAGTTAAGGGTGCTATAGAGACAAGTAGAAGAACATGACAGTGATGACAGACTTGTTTTATCACCCATTACTCCAATTGGTCCAAAAGGTCTTAACAGATTCATGTCTTAACCTCTCCTCCTATCAGCTCGCTCCAACCGCTGTACACAACACCTAACTGATGGCAATGAGGTGTCAAATGTGTGTATGATGATGCACACACACTTAAACGACAGTTTCCCTCTGAACATATCTCCTACAATCAGTTTAAAGGGGTCTTATTTGGGGGCTTCCCTTTCCTGTAGCGTAGGTTTGTGTGCATGTAAATGGTCTGCAAAGGCCAATATAGCAGTTTGGACAGTTTTATTAGTAACTAAGATGCAAAGTCAGTCAATGGATACACACATGCACACACACACACACACATACACACACACACATTCACACACACCTTCACACACATTCACACACCTTCACACACACACACACACACACACACATACACACACACACACACACACACACACCTTCACACACCTTCACACACCTTTCACACACACACACACACACACACACACACACACACACACACACACACACACACACACACACACACACACACCTTCACACACACACACCTTCACACACACACACACCTTCACACACACACACACACACACACACACACACACACACACACACAACACACACACACACTGAAATCAAATCTCAGGGAGTGTTTTTCAGCAATATCAACATTTAAAGACCTGCTAATTTATCGCATTTCCTCCTTAAGTAATTTTTTTAAGAGTCAGGGTCGCTGTGTAGTTTGTGATTTCCCAGCAGCCTTTGCAGTTTCAGCTGCAGTGATGCCTTCAGTGTCGCCGAGCATCTCCACAGGGAATCGATGATGTAATGCTCAACTCAGATCTATGATATTACATCATCGCTACTAAACCTGGGTAGACAACACACACACACACACACACACACACACACACACACACACACACACACACACGTTAAGGATAATTAAGCTTTTGCTGCTCAGCCTCCATTGTTGACATTCAGCAGCCTTTCAGGACTTTTGAATGTGGCGCTAATTTGGCGACGACGCTGCCTTTTTATCATTTAGCAGATGCTTTTCAATCATGTGTAACGCTGAGGGGGAAACGAGGATCTCAGGAGAGTCTAGAGGAGTTGGGTAAGTTGGTGGTTCTTTTTTGGGGGGGGGGGGGGGGTGAGGAAGCTTTCAATGTGTCTCCACTCTCGGGGTGGGAATGACAAGACCAGGGTGCAGGAAGAAGCAATTATATCCCCTGAAGAGTTGTTTGACAGTTTTATAGTGTATGTTCTCAATCCTCCATATCGACATCTGTCTGCGCAAAGAGTGCCATTAGTTCCCCTAAAACACATCTCAATAATTAATGCTATGCTTTGGAAAATCACTGGTGGATAGAGATGTTGTGCCATTGTTTCCACTCAGGTCTAAAGCGAGTGTAGGGCTCTATTTTCATAACAAGCTTAAGGGTATTAAACGCTCCTCGCATGTTCTCGCATGTTGGAAATGAGGCGCTGACAAGATAAAACGCCACTCATGACACGTGTAAATCATTTTAAACGCTCTCAGTGCTGTCAAAGTGTTTCTATAATTACATTTAAACATCTGACAACAAACAGAACAAGATCAATAACGTGGGATTACTTTTACACCTATATGGATAGTTTATGTCAAAGAACAACGGTATGTATGTACCTCCATGTTCTGCAGCCACAATTTAGAGATTCATTAGTGCTTTGTCATATTGTCAATTCAAAAAGTAAGTTTAGCACGCGGTGTCTCCTCACCTACGTTTAGCACGCGGTGTCTCCTCACCTACGTTTAGCACGCGGTGTCTCCTCGCCTACGTTTAGCACGCGGTGTCTCCTCACCTACGTTTAGCACGCGGTGTCTCCTCGCCTACGTTTAGCGCGCGGTGTCTCCTCGCCTACGTTTAGCACGCGGTGTCTCCTCGCCTACGTTTAGCGCGCGGTGTCTCCTCACCTACGTTTAGCACGCGGTGTCTCCTCACCTACGTTTAGCACGCGGTGTCTCCTCACCTACGTTTAGCACGCGTGTCTCCTCACCTACGTTTAGCGCGCGGTGTCTCCTCACCTACGTTTAGCGCGCGGTGTCTCCTCACCTACGTTTAGCACGCGGTGTCTCCTCACCTACGTTTAGCACGCGGTGTCTCCTCACCTACGTTTAGCACGCGGTGTCTCCTCACCTACGTTTAGCACGCGGTGTCTCCTCACCTACGTTTAGCACGCGGTGTCTCCTCACCTACGTTTAGCACGCGGTGTCTCCTCACCTACGTTTAGCACGCGGTGTCTCCTCACCTACGTTCAGCACGCGGTGTCTCCTCACCTACGTTTAGCACGCGGTGTCTCCTCTCCTACGTTTAGCACGCGGTGTCTCCTCACCTTCGTTGCTCCCTCTTATCTGTTCTGGTGCTGCAGGAGGAAATTAAGCACATTTCATTACTCGAGAGATAAGGACGAGTTTCCATATTGGACAGCTAATATTTACCTCCACGCTAACAAGCCTGCTAAAGCACAATTACACTTGCTGACGTCAGAGGAATTGCTTATAAAAATATATTGGAACGTACGAGTGTCGTAAAGTTTAAGAGATGCTTTTTTGCATTTCCGTCCAAAAGATATATGCATATTTTTTAGTATTTCTCATAAAGTGACCAAACTAATTTGTGTTAATACAGGATTTTTGTTATCACTATATGGGCACTATAAAAAAGACAGGAATATAGCAAGGCTTAATGTATAATATTATGGTCTGGAGTCCATTTACACTTGTTGATGCACAGGAGACACAGGCCATAAGTGAAGTAATGATATCATCAGTGTTCGCCTCAGGTCACACACACTCTTACACACACTCTTACACACACTCTTACACACACTCTTACACACACTCTTACACACAAGTAGCTTCCTCTTTTAACAATGTACTGTAGTCCTACATACATCTATCTATATACATCTGTCTCTACTTTAAAGAGTCCTCTCCTGCTGATGTTCAGGTGTATATCAGTATGTAGTGTCTCTACTTTAAAGAGTCCTCTCCTGCTGATGTTCAGGTGTATATCAGTATGTAGTGTCTCTACTTTAAAGAGTCCTCTCCTGCTGATGTTCATGTGTATTTCAGTATGTAGTGTCTCTACTTTAAAGAGTCCTCTCCTGCTGATGTTCAGGTGTATATCAGTATGTAGTGTCTCTACTTTAAAGAGTCCTCTCCTGCTGATGTTCATGTGTATTTCAGTATGTAGTGTCTCTACTTTAAAGAGTCCTCTCCTGCTGATGTTCAGGTGTATATCAGTATGTAGTGTCTCTGCTTTAAAGAGTCCTCTCCTGCTGATGTTCAGGTGTATATCAGTATGTAGTGTCTCTACTTTAAAGAGTCCTCTCCTGCTGATGTTCAGGTGTATATCAGTATGTAGTGTCTCTACTTTAAAGAGTCCTCTCCTGCTGATGGTCAGGTGTATATCAGTATGTAGTGTCTCTGCTTTAAAGAGTCCTCTCCTGCTGATGTTCAGGTGTATATCAGTATGTAGTGTCTCTACTTTAAAGAGTCCTCTCCTGCTGATGTTCAGGTGTATATCAGTATGTAGTGTCTCTACTTTAAAGAGTCCTCTCCTGCTGATGTTCAGGTGTATATCAGTATGTAGTGTCTCTACTTTAAAGAGTCCTCTCCTGCTGATGTTCAGGTGTATATCAGCATGTAGTGTCTCTACTTTAAAGAGTCCTCTCCTGCTGATGTTCAGGTGTATATCAGCATCTAGTGCTAGCCAATAGGAGTGCTATTGTTCCACAGTGATGTCATTATGTTCCTGAAATTTGTGATTTTACCCTTTGCAGACCATTTACATGCACACAAACCTTTATAACACACTACAGGTCTTTAAACCTTTGGGATTCTCACCGTTAGAAAACCAGCCAGCTAACAGCGAGCTAACCGCCCTCTCAACTGTCTGTCAGTGTCACTTTACGACAGAGGGTAAATCTCATCATGTCCAACACACACAGCAGCAGGAAGCTAACGCAGAGGATTGAACTCACCTGAGGCACAACTCCACTGAGATGTCGTCTGCTTTCCCTCCGGATCAATATATTACTTTTAAGTGCAGTGCTTTGCGCAGAGAGACATCGCTACTGTACTGAAATACACTGAGTCATATTAGCAGTTACGCTTTAACAGATTACATGTAGCGGGTAATCAGGATACACAAGAACACAGAGAGTGCTTACAGGATTAGGATCTGTTTTAAGTGTGCATGCAGCTAGGGGGTAAGTCTTCTTTAGCTAAAGTTAAGTGTTGTTTAAAGGAGGTTTAAGCTAACAGTGTGTCATATAAAAAGCAGAGATATGCAGACACTTGTCATGGAGTTTTTACGATCACTATCAGTAGAGTTTTGCTGCATTTTTCAGTATTTGTTGTTGTTTAGATGCTTCTATTTTGAGTAACAGTGTCTAAAGTTGCATTAAAACACTTTTATAACCACAATTGAATGAATGTGCCTTGAAGTAAAGACTCATATGCAAAGTTAGAGCCATATTTAAGTGATTTATTTTGCAACGAAACGATGATCAGAAACCAGACAAAGGCTTTAAAGAGCACTGATACTAACTTACCGGCACACTCTGCAGATAAACAACTCATTGTTGACGTGTAAACAAGAGGAGTCAGAGCGCTAGTAACAGACGATGACTTTGATGTAATAAGAATCTGACAGGAAATAAAAAGTGGACGGGTAAGACGTTAAAACGACGACCATAAGCTGACTCTCAGGCGGATTGTGACACATGGTGAAACACACACGCAGTCACACACACTCAGACACACACACGCAGTCACACACACTCAGACACACACACGCAGTCACACACACGCAGTAACACACGCAGTCACACACACAGTCACACACACGCAGTCACACACACACGCAGTCACACACACTCAGACACACACACAGTCACACACACGCAGTCACACACACTCAGACACACACACAGTCACACACACGCAGTAACACACGCAGTCACACACACGCAGTCACACACACGCAGTCACACACACGCAGACACACACACGCAGACACACACACTCAGACACACACACGCAGTCACACACACTCAGACACACACACGCAGTAACACACACGCAGTCACACAAACTCAGACACACACGCAGTCACACAAACTCAGACACACACGCAGTCACACACACGCAGACACACACATGCAGTCACACACATGCAGTCACACACACTCAGTAACACATGCAGTCACACACACTCAGACACACACACGCAGTCACACACACGCAGTCACACACACGCAGTCACACACACGCAGACACACACACGCAGTCACACACACTCAGACACACACACGCAGACACACACACGCAGTCACACATACTCAGACACACACACGCAGTCACACACACGCAGTCACACACACGCAGACACACACACGCAGACACACACACTCAGACACACACACGCAGTCACACACACTCAGACACACACACGCAGTAACACACACGCAGTCACACACACTCAGACACACACGCAGTAACACATGCAGTCACACACACGCAGTAACACACGCAGTCACACACACTCAGACACACACACGCAGTAACACACGCAGTCACACACACGCAGTCACACACACTCAGACACACACACGCAGTAACACACGCAGTCACACACACGCAGTCACACACACGCAGTCACACACACGCAGTCACACACACGCAGTCACACACACGCAGTCACACACACGCAGACACACACACGCAGTCACACACACTCAGACACACACACGCAGACACACACACGCAGTCACACATACTCAGACACACACACGCAGTAACACACGCAGTCACACACACTCAGACACACACACGCAGTAACACACACGCAGTCACACACACTCAGACACACACACGCAGTCACACACACTCAGACACACACACGCAGACACACACACGCAGTCACACACACACAGACACACACACGCAGTCACACACATGCAGTCACACACACTCAGACACACACACACAGTCACACACACTCAGACACACACACTCAGACACACACACGCAGTCACACACACCAGACACACACACGCAGTCACACACACGCAGTCACACACACTCAGACACACACGCAGTCACACACACTCAGACACACACACGCAGTCACACACACTCAGACACACACACTCAGACACACACACGCAGACACACACACGCAGTCACACACACGCAGTCACACACACTCAGACACACACACGCAGTCACACACACTCAGACACACACACTCAGACACACACACGCAGTCACACACACGCAGTCACACACACGCAGTCACACACACTCAGACACACACACTCAGACACACACACTCAGACACACACACGCAGTCACACACACTCAGACACACACACGCAGTCACACACACTCAGACACACACACGCAGACACACACACTCAGACACACACACTCAGACACACACACGCAGTCACACACACGCAGTCACACACACGCAGTCACACACACGCAGTCACACACACTCAGACACACACACGCAGTCACACACACTCAGACACACACACGCAGTAACACACGCAGTCACACACACTCAGACACACACACGCAGTAACACACACGCAGTCACACACACGCAGTCACACACACTCAGACACACACACGCAGACACACACACGCAGTCACACACACGCAGTCACACACACACAGTCACACACACTCAGACACACACACGCAGTCACACACACTCAGACACACACACGCAGTAACACACGCAGTCACACACACTCAGACACACACACGCAGTCACACACACAGTCACACACACTCAGACAGACGCCATTGCAAAAAGTGCCCTGTCATTTCTTTATTCTGCAATTTGTAATCTCTAATATACTTTCGTCTCTGGCAAAGGCGGAGCAGCGGGTTCAACCGAGGCATTTCTGAATTATGAGCCAAACGGTTTTAGATCTTGGCTCCGTTTTAGTCTCGCTTCGATGACCTCATTACGCAGTTTAAGTAATCACTGCATGCATTTGAATAATGCAGCCGGGGGATGTGATGTTGCAAAGTATTGATCTTTTATTTTGTTGTTTGGGAACTTTCCTTCCAAGCTGTTTTTTGTTTTTCTTCACAGATGAAAATGTCCTGAGTTAATTACTCGACTCTGAAACACATCCTGTGTTCAAAGGTTGGAGCAGAGAACATAAAAAAAATCAGGCATGATCATCTATGTAAAACTTCACAGTGGCCCTTCATCTTCGACAGCAGCCAGCTCTACTTAGTAAGCCACAAGAAAGTGTGGCTGACGCTGAGCAGCCCTCCTGTAATTCCTACTGATACCTGTGCATTAAAGTGGAAGAACACATCAAAAGAGGATTAAAATTAAAACTTAAAAACATCCAGTGTATAGTTAAGCCTGCAGATGATAAGCTCTACGCGGAAACAAAAAGAAATCACCATAATGGAAATGGTTTTTTTCCACAGCAGGTGCTGTAAATGATGTGGACAACCGCAGAAATATCAAGTGGATACAGGAGAGAAGAAGTCTGTCTGGAGCAGTACATTGATCAGTGTGTGGATGTGTTATCCCCTTCTTGGATCCACAGAGGGTCATTGTTGTTGTTCCTGAATACATGAATATAAATGCTCGGCTTGTCTTGAGGGTTTGTCTCTCCTAAGACCCTGAATGCATCAATGCTAGACTGTAAACATGCCCAGTCCTGCGTGTGAGCTTTAGAAACACGGAGGAGTTATGAAGGGGCGAAATGTGCTGCCACGCTGACACACAATTCAACCACACAGCCATAATTAATACTCTTTTCCCCGAGCAGATGCAGGGAAGATGACCTGAGATGGAGAAACCACATGTGAGGAGGCAGCATGGACGCCAGGTATCACGTTTACTTTCATAAATATGGCAATCCCCCCTCAAATCATCCCCCCTTTTCTCCCCCACCTAGCAATTAAATCCAGTGAGAGATTTCTCTCAGCTGTGTCCCGGTTCTTCAGAGGACTCGTAATAACTGAGGTCTGCAGCAGCCGTTCAGCCATTCATTTGATAAAGTGCTTTTCACCTTGCAGCTTTCATTACACATGCGCACACACGTGCACGCACACACACACATACACACACACACACACACACACACACAGCTACTGGATGCAAAAGAGTTGAAAGGTTGTGAAAGATAGCTGTCCTAAGCACACACATGCATATTGCTCTCACACACACGATCTTAATGCATGCCCACCCTCTCCATTAATAAGGGTTAGGGTCTCACACACACACACACACACATTATTCTCTCGTCAATTTTTCAAGACACAAATGAAGGAGGGAGAGGCTTCTTCGTTCTTTCTTTTTCTTTTCCGAGTGAGATGGATCCTGTTGACTGAAATGTTCTTGGTTCATAACAGAGCATGTCTGCTAGCAACAGCTTAGCTGGTCCACTGAGGCGTCCGTCCACACGTCTTTTGGGGGTTTCTTTAAAGACGGTGAGTAAAGCAGTCGCTCAGAGAAAGAAGCAGAAGACGATGTTTGTTGTGATGACCCCGCTTGACACTGTGAGGCTGCGAAAACATGCTACTCCTGGGCTACACTTTCAGTATGAGAAGGCCTCGGAGAAGAGGGATAACAGGACGTTTCCATTTGTGCATCTAAATTAAGGATATATTTAATGTGTGCCTTTAACTCATTGCCTACAATGTTTTAACGATGAATAGTTTTGTCTTGAAAGGAGCAAACCTGAATGTTCAACTAGCAGTGTGTTTTAAATAACAGGTTCCTCTTTCTACCTCATATCTAGATATTTGGATTAAAGGGGCCCTGTTCTGTTTCCATTTGCGATTGCTTGAATCTAAATTAAAGTATATTTAATGTAGTATGCCTTACAGTAAATTCATTGCGAGCAAACAAGCAGTGTTTGGATAAAACCACACAAAGACAGGTAAACACGTTCCTCTCTACCTCATGTCTCCAAATTAAAGATCAAAGATATATTTAACTAAGCAAACAGTGCCAACCTGAATGTTCATCTGCAATGTTTTTGAAATAAAATCACACAAATATCATATCTAGATATTTGGATTAAAGGGGCTCTGCTCATTTTCAGGTTCATGTGCACTTTTAGAAACTCCCTCTCCCTCATTGACATGCACAAAGCATAATAAGGCCTCTTTAAAGACATCTTAATGCTCTTTAAAGGAAGGCACGGAGCGGATTAAATGCTATTTAAAGGTCCCATGTCACGGCCATTTCTACTGATCATAATTCCATTGTTGAGGTCTACTCGAATAGATTTACATTGTGCAATGTTCCAAACTCACATTGGTTTCTCACAGCATCTCTGTAAAGTCTGTGTATTCACTCTCTGTCCTACACGGCTTGTTGGAGCTCCTGCCCCCCCCCCCCCCTCCCTGTGAGCCCAGTGGCGGTCTGCGAGACAGCGAGACACAGCGAAACCAGCCCGAACACACACACACACACACCCCCGCAGCCTGGCTGGGAGTTTGTGTGTGTGCCTAGGCTGAGTTTCGCGGTGTCTCGCTGTCTCGCCGAATATGTGTGTGCAGGGGCGCCGTAAGGGGGTGAAAAGTTAGGACGATTCTAAGGGCCCGTGAGTAACCTTTCATCAATCATCAATAATTAACATTAATATAACGGCATATTGATAATGTACTCACTAAACTTACGATTCATTTACTTATTTTCTTCCAAAAGTTAATTATCCAAAGCATAGAACACCCCCCTCTATTTACATGTAATGGTTTGGTCCTGCCTCCAAACGCTGTGCGGGGCCCTTTCTAGCAGAGAGTGAGAGCATGTGAGGAGGGATGCTAGTACTTGCTTGTGTACGATGTCTCAACGACCAACAAAGTCAGGCTTTCAAGAAAGACAAGAAAAGAGAGAAAGACAAGAGAGAGGGACTAAAGGGCGACAGCATGTCACCCAGTTTTTCAAAAGAAAAGGTGAGTGTGGTCCATGAGTGGTGGAAATGAGTCTGTTAGCTAAGCGTAGTCCATTGTAAATAATAATTGTAATGTTTTGCTGACATTAAAGGTGGGGTAGGTAAGTTTGAGAAACCGGCTCGAGATTGTTATATTCCATGGAATGCTCTTAACATCCCGATAGCAATGAATATCTGAAGTGCTTTGACAACAAATCCATAACAAAATGTCATCTGTTGAAGCCGTGGCGCTGTAGAAAGCACGACCAATCATCTGAGCCGGCTAAAGTAACTGGACGGCCTACCTGCCTGTCAGCCTTCCATCGGGGCACACACTGACCTCGTGCCCTCATTGGTCATGTGCGTGTTCGTGTGTGTGTTGGAGGAGGGGCTCTGTGAGGAAGTGGCAGATTTTTTCCGGTTGTGTATTTTCAAATTCTAGCGCACTCGAGCCGGTTTCTCCATAATTACCTACCCCACCTTTAAATACTGTTAACATCTTCACAGAACATTCAGAGGTTTTTCATTTCACTCCTCTTTTAGCTGACATTTAATACGTCACTATAAGAAGCAAGCAATGGAAAAAGAGAAATGTCCAACGAGGCGTTCTGGGGCAGCACAGACAGGTCTTCTCTGTGTTAGAGGTTTACTCGCTACAGGGTGCACTTTGAGGGTTTGAGACTCTGCAGACCGTGACATGCAGAAAAAGCAACATAACACAAGGGGACGGGTGATAACCGGAAAAGCAGGACATGGGACCTTTAGGATGAAATTGGCAATATGAGGACAAACCACACAAAGACAAGTAAACAGGTTCCTCTTTCTACTCTCTATCTCCAAATCAAAGATATTTGGATTAAAGGGGTCCTATTCTGCTCATGTTCAGGTTCATATGTACTTTTAGAAACTCCCTCTCCCTCATTGACATGCACAACAACCTAAATAACACACACATGGAAAGGGAAAACCCCATGGAGCAGAACAGGGTCTCTTTAAATATATCTTAATGGTCTTTAAAGGAAGGCAGTGAGTGGATGAAAAGCTGAAAATAGCAGTAAAGATTAACCACACAAAGACAAGTAAACAGATAAATAATTCCATATATCTACACTTTGTCCCAGTCCAATAAGCATCCGCATATCACCGCACATGCGTTAGCAAATAATTGCCAGTCAGGGGAGGAGGTAGCTTATAATATGCATTGGGAATTTTAATCTTGGCTTTTAATAAGCTTTTGACCTTCTTGCGTCTGCAGCCTATAATTAGAAAGTGTGCTGGGGCAGATTGACAGAATGCTGTGTCTTAGGGGAGGGTCAGCAGACCTTTAAATCATGCGGCTGCTGCACGGGAAATGTTTAATCTAACAAATTGGTTTCTGTTTCCTCTCCTTCTTCTTTCATGCAGTAGGTATTCTGAATATGGAGGTGATGTCATCGTCTCATCCTCTTAAGAGTGACTGTGCACCATATATTGTGAGGGGAGGCAAAGAGAATCAGGACCTAATGGTCTTTCCTCCTGCAGCCAAATCTAATTGTGCCCTTATCTTTTAAGTTGAACTGCCCCATTGAAGAGGATTGAGCTGTCTGGACGCCTCACACACAAGTAGCTTCCTCTTCTAACAACGTACATTAATCTATTTATCTAAATCTGTCTCTGCTTTAAAGAGTCCTCTCCCGCTGATGTTCAGGTGTATATCAGTATGTAGTGTCTCTACTTTAAAGAGTCCTCTCCTGCTGATGTTTAGGTGTATATCAGTAGTGTCTCTACTTTAAAGAGTCCTCTCCTGCTGATGTTCAGGTGTATATCAGTATGTAGTGTCTCTGCTTTAAAGAGTCCTCTCCTGCTGATGTTCAGGTGTATATCAGTATGTAGTGTCTCTACTTTAAAGAGTCCTCTCCTGCTGATGTTCAGGTGTATATCAGTATGTAGTGTCTCTACTTTAAAGAGTCCTCTCCTGCTGATGTTCAGGTGTATATCAGTATGTAGTGTCTCTACTTTAAAGAGTCCTCTCCAGCTGATGTTCAGGTGTATATCAGTATGTAGTGTCTCTACTTTAAAGAGTCCTCTCCTGCTGATGTTCAGGTGTATATCAGTATGTAGTGTCTCTACTTTAAAGAGTCCTCTCCTGCTGATGTTCAGGTGTATATCAGTATGTACTGTCTCTACTTTAAAGAGTCCTCTCCAGCTGATGTTCAGGTGTATATCAGTATGTAGTGTCTCTACTTTAAAGAGTCCTCTCCAGCTGATGTTCAGGTGTATATCAGTATGTAGTGTCTCTACTTTAAAGAGTCCTCTCCTGCTGATGTTCAGGTGTATATCAGTATGTAGTGTCTCTACTTTAAAGAGTCCTCTCCTGCTGATGTTCAGGTGTATATCAGTAGGTAGTGTCTCTACTTTAAAGAGTCCTCTCCTGCTGATGTTCAGGTGTATATCAGTATGTAGTGTCTCTACTTTAAAGAGTCCTCACCTGCTGATGTTCAGGTGTATATCAGTATGTAGTGTCTCTACATTTGACCTGAATTATGGAATTTTCAGACATTTTCTGTTTTCTGATGTTAGTTGGAGATAAAATAAGATGTTTTTAAGAGACTTTGACTTAAAAAGATGCCTTGTCTAATTAAGTCTTATATAAAGTGTAACGACATATTCTGCCTAGAAATTAGACACATATACTTGGCAAGATTTTACATTTTTGCAGTGAAAGTACATGTATCTTAGGTCCAATTTATAGTCACTTTATATATTATATATTGAAAGTTGTAGCTTGTATTGTCAAAAGGATCCGTAGACTGTCTGTTATGTGAGATTGCATCATCGGGAATGCTTGGAATTTCGCTGCAGTGACAATTAAAGGAATCTAATCTAATATATCTAATTGGGTTTCTTGTAATATGTGAAATTGACAGAAACATGAAGCTCCCTAAATGTCAACTCTCTCTTCCTCTTCCTCTTCCTCTTCCTCTCCTGTTTGCATGTGTCAGGCTGCACTAAATTTAGCACCCGGAGTTTATTTACTTTCTGTCCTTGCTGGAGTGTCCTTGCTAAATGAAGGCGAACAGAGGACATTCTCTCTGGAGTTGATGGATAACACGAGGAGTCTGCAGAACAAGAACATACATGTGTGCAAACAATCCACACAGCCTTTCACAGCTTTTGGGATTGCCCTAATAGAATAGAGTAGAATCCTTTATTGTCATTATAAATCTACAATGAGATGAGTAGAGCTATCAAAAACACAACACACAAACAACAAGCATTCATAGTGTTAAACGGTCATGAGGGAATTTAAAGAGCTCTTGGAGTACTACACGAACCACAAAGGTTGATTTTAGGGAATGTACCTTCAAGGAGAATTGGAAAAGACACAATGTTTTTGGTATTAATAGCCCATTAAATGATTATTATACTTAACTGGCTTAACCCTCTCTACTTTGGACCAATGGACACAAAGACTGAAGGTTGCAAACTGTATGGAAAATGTAACTCAAGATGGAAGTGTAGAGAAATGGTCACCTGTTGTATAAAGTGAATATACTGTAAGCTTCTAATTGGACATATTTCTTATGCTTTGTTGATATTCTACTTTTTGATTATATAACAGTATGATATTGTATCTGTACCATGTTGTGCATGTGAACATATCATATTTACATTGACTTTTTGCACTACTATATGTTGGAGGAGCTCCGGTCAGAAGATTTGCATTGCCATGTCTACACTGTAGCTTTGTGCTTATGACAATAAAACATTTGAACCTTGAATCTTTGAATTGCGTGAGACTCACTGTCAAGGAACTTGTTCTAATACATGTACACAATACCCCTTTTTGATCATGTTTGCAGTAATTCACTCAGATCTTCCAGTACAGGAAGTAGAGGTGGAAGTAGTGGAGTAGAAATACTTCGTTACTGTACTTAAGTATATTTTTCTGGTATCAGACGACTTTTTACTTTGACTTCTTACATGTTGAACCCAAATACCTGTACTTTCTACTTCTTACATGTTGAACCCAAATACCTGTACTTTCTACTTCTTACATGTTGAACCCAAATACCTGTACTTTCTACTTCTTACATGTTGAACCCAAATACCTGTACTTTCTACTTCTCACATGTTGAACCCAAATACCTGTACTTTCTACTTCTTACATGTTGAACCCAAATACCTGTACTTTCTACTTCTTACATGTTGAACTCAAATACCTGTACTTTCTACTTCTTACATGTTGAACTCAAATACCTGTACTTTCTACTTCTTACATGTTGAACTCAAATACCTGTACTTTCTACTTCTTACATGTTGAACTCAAATACCTGTACTTTCTACTTCTCTCATTTCCCAAACAGCTGGTTCCTTTAGTCTGAATGTGTGTTTGATGCGTGATCATTATTCTTTAGAGTCATTGCGTGCCTATTGATTTGAACACGATCCGTGTATCCATCATTTCCTGGTCTTCTCTAAAGAAGAGGGACCAATGGAAACGTTGTCATGTTGCCGTTGTTCAGCATGGAAACATTCATTAGCTAACAATGACATTATTGTTCTATTAATATAAAGGGAGCTCAGGTACTCTTTAAAGCAGCTGCTAGTTATGGGTACTTTTTACTGAAGTACATTTCAAAGCCTCTTTACTTTGACTTGAGTAAAGAAGTTTAGTCAGTACTTCTACTTTTAGAGTATTTTTAAACACGAGTCTCTGTACTTCTACTTGAGTAAAGGATGTGTTTACTTTTGTCATCTCTGACAGGAAGTGGGTGCACGACACTAAAAAAGGCCCTGCATGTGTTCCTGCAGTCATACAGGTGTCTGCCTCCGGAGAAGGTATTTTGGGTCCTTTTTCATAGTGGTATTTGCACCTTTGCTGTTTCAGTGTGTCGGTGTTGAGCGCTACACCGCCCCATGGATCAGTGCCTCTGTATGGATTCTTTAACATTCCAGGTACATCCACGCAGCTCCTTCCTGTCGCTCCCCTTGTTCGGCGCTGATTGACAAGCGTCCGCTTCTCTCAGGCGCGTAATCAATCTGCTAATTGGTGTCGGAGGGTCGGTTGCTGTTGAAGCGTCACCCCGCTCTTTCTTTGGCTAATTTATCTTTGTCACCAGCAGCCAGACTTGCAAGGTACATTAGTTGGGAAAGTTCAGTCTATTTCAGAGGCTTCTCTCTCTCTTTCTCACACACACACACACACACACACACACACACACACACACACACACACACACACACACACACACACATACACACACACACACACACACACACACACAGCTACTGTGCTTTGTTCATCTTCCCTTACTGCAATACATCACACAAAGGAGTGAGGGTAAATGTTAGCCTCGCACTGTTTCCATTGGTAACCGAGGTAGAGAAGGTCAGTCTCTATGTGCGGGATAATTGGTGACAACAATGTGCTTTATCATAATTCAGCACGACGAAAAGGAAGCAGTTATAATGAGCTTTTTTGCGAAAAGTTGTTAAGATTTTTTTCGTTGCTAACGTATGAAGCAAGCCCTTGAAAACAACACTTCACATCTGATTGATTTACAGGCCGTTTCTCCCCAGGGTGCCAATCAGGCTCTGATTAGACACCAGCGACTCGTTGATGGCGGTTCAGACGGGATTGATTGCACGAAACCGCCCTCGCCCCAGATTAATCTCGGCAAAATGACACCAAGAGTCACCAAGTTCGCATCTCTACCGGTTAAAGATACGGTAGGGAAGTGCAGAATGCTATCAAACACGACATGTAACAGAAGGAAGGTTCCAGAAAACTAAATCAAATATGAAACGGTCATATATTCAGAGCTGGGATTCATTCATCCATTTTATTCAGGAAAAATCCCAAACACATTGCAAAAGTCTGCTTAAAAAACACGTATTGTAAAGTATGATTGAACTGTGGCTGTGGGTGTGTGTCACTGATTGAAATGGCATGAACTATGAGCTGTTTAGTTGTTATGTTAGACTGCGTGTGTGCTAGTGCTAATGGGGATGCTAATAGAGAATAAAGGGAAAGGCATGTGTAGTGCTGCTATTTGCTCCCAGACGTGTGGATTAGGCCCCCAGTGCCCCCTATTGGCCCCCAAATCATCTGTTGATCCTCTCACACACTGATCCTTCACATTCATGAGGAAACAAACAAGACTGCTCTGTGAGAATCAAACCAAAGCCTCCTTTAGGTGTTAAAACACGAAGAAAATATGGTGTCTTTTTCTAGTGTCTTTACTGCTTGCTTTCTCTCAGGGATAGATCAGAGGAGAAGAAGCAACCTCCTTTGTGTTACAAGCCAAGGACACACAAAGCTTTTACATGTATTTTTCCACCTTTTGTTGTTTAAAAAACATGACGCTTTAATGTCCCTAATGTCCGGCAGTGGCTCAGTCAGTAGGGGCTTGGACTGTGAGCCGTAGGGTCACCGGTTCAAGTCCCCGACCAGGCCTAAATATGGAGTGTGGACTGCTACTTGGAGAGGTCCCAGTTCACCTCCTGGGCCCTGCCGTAGACTCCTGGTGCTAGACTCACTAGACTGCTAGTCTCCTGGTACTAGACTCCTGGCGCTAGACTCCTGGTGCTAGACTCCTGGTGCTAGACTCCTAGTGCTAGACTCCTGGTGCTAGACTCCTGGTACTAGACTCCTAGTGCTAGACTCCTGGTGCTAGACTCCTAGTCCTAGACTCCTGGTCCTAGACTCCTAGTTCTAGACTCCTGGTGCTAGACTCCTAGTGCTAGACTCCTGGTGCTAGACTCCTGGTCCTAGACTCCTACTGCTAGACTCCTGGTACTAGACTCCTAGTGCTACACTCCTGGTGCTAGACTCCTGGTGCTAGACTCCTAGTGCTAGACTCCTGGTGCTAGACTCCTAGTCCTAGACTCCTGGTCCTAGACTCCTAGTACTAGACTCCTAGTGCTAGACTCCTGGTGCTAGACTCCTAGTGCTAAACTCCTAGTGCTAGACTCCTTGTGCTAGACTCCTGGTGCTAGACTCCTTGTACTAGACTCCTGGTTCTAGACTCCTGGTACTAGACTCCTAGTGCTAGACTCCTACTGCTAGACTCCTGGTACTAGACTCCTAGTGCTACACTCCTGGTGCTAGACTCCTGGTGCTAGACTCCTAGTGCTAGACTCCTAGTCCTAGACTCCTGGTCCTAGACTCCTAGTACTAGACTCCTAGTGCTAGACTCCTGGTGCTAGACTCCTGGTGCTAGACTCCTAGTGCTAAACTCCTAGTGCTAGACTCCTTGTGCTAGACTCCTGGTGCTAGACTCCTGGTGCTAGACTCCTGGTGCTAGACTCCTAGTCCTAGACTCCTGGTACTAGACTCCTAGTACTAGACTCCTAGTCCTAGACTCCTGGTGCTAGACTCCTGGTGCTAGACTCCTGGTACTAGACTCCTGGTGCTAGACTCCTAGTGCTAGACTCCTGGTACTAGACTCCTGGTACTAGACTCCTGGTGCTAGACTCCTGGTGCTAGACTCCTGGTGCTAGACTCCTGGTGCTAGACTCCTGGTCCTAGACTCCTAGTGCTAGACTCCTGGTACTAGACTCCTGGTCCTAGACTCCTGGTACTAGACTCCTAGTGCTAGACTCCTGGTCCTAGACTCCTAGTGCTAGACTCCTGGTGTTAGACTCCTGGTGCTAGACTCCTGGTGTTAGACTCCTGGTGCTAGACTCCTGGTGCTAGACTCCTGGTCCTAGACTCCTAGTGCTAGACTCCTAGTGCTAGACTCCTGGTACTAGACTCCTGGTGCTAGACTCCTGGTGCTAGACTCCTGGTCCTAGACTCCTAGACTCCTGGTCCTAGACTCCTAGACTCCTGGTCCTAGACTCCTGGTACTAGACTCCTAGTGCTAGACTCTTGGTACTAGACTCCTGGTGCTAGACTCCTGTGTGTGCTGTGTGCTCTGCATGTGTGACCAGACGGTTTCATCCCTCCATATTCTATCTATCTTTTCTTGGTGTCTTTACTCTTTGCTTCCCCGCAGAAGAAGCGACCTCTTTTGGTATTATAAACTAAGAACATATGATGCTTTAATGTCATTTTCTAGTGTCTTTCCTGCTTCCTTTCGGTGTCTGCACTACTTGCTTTGTCTCTTTTGTATTACAAACCAAGGACACACAAAGCTTTTGAATGTATTGTTCCTCATTGTGTCTGTACTGCTTGCTTTTCCCTTCTCTCAGTGATATATAGGTGCAGAGGCGAGGTAAGGTGCTCTTATAGCAGGGCATTATGTCCCTCAGCAGGGGAGACGTCTACTCCATCGCTGCCAGCTTCCACGTCTAGAAATGGCGGCTGCACACTGATCATACCCTCATTACAGTTGTTCACTTTCTCCTTTTTCACTCTTATTTTTTTCTGCTGCGATGCACTCACTGCTCTTTAAGTGCTTTAAGCTCCGCGGCAGTCTCCACTCTGAGCTGTTAACAACCACCTTTTCAACAACCACAAGAGGATTTTATGCAAACTTCTCCAACAGAGATCGATCCAGCTCCATTACCTCCGTTTCATTCACTCACTATACTTTTTATGAGTGCCTTAAATATCTTTTCAATGCAAAATAAGGCTCTTAACATAGCTTAGGGATCAGTGGCGCTGACCTCACGTTGTTATTATTCACTGATGGCGTGTGAAAGTAGCATTTCTTTTTTACTCTCATCTCTTTTAGGTAGAAAGACAATTTGATAAAGACGCCTTTTAGTCATTCAGAGCCAAAAATGATCTCTTGTGTCCCAGGAAATCCACATTCTGGAGATTATCTTTATTAAATATAACACCCAGACTGTAAATTGTCCTTTTTCTTACATGAATATGTCTGAATAATTGGATGAAAGATGACTACATTTAGGTTTCAAGGCTTCTTCAAGGTACAATCTATTAAAAATAAGGCTATTATAAGAATCTACCCTCCAATTTCAGAATAAAAGCTCTGTTATTTGAATGAAAATGGATTTGAAGAGGGGCTTCTTGGAGGACATCAAAGGACTCCAACAGGTCATGACCAATGGAAAGAGGCCGTGTGCAAGTCACATTGCACTTTGTTTCAACTCTGACAGGAATACAAATCAGCTGTTCTACGCAAGTCTTTAATTGTCCTCAAGACTTTTGTATATTCTTTGCCTTCTACAGATGAATATAAACGCTATCATCTGAGCATATTCCCAACCTCCTTTAACTCCAAGTGTTATTTGGACAGTAGACCGTCTCGTCTGTATTTGAAGAAAAGCTTCCAGGGCAGTAAATTCAACACATTTTTGAGCGCCGAGCTGCAGTCTTTTCGGCATTTCACTCCACTATGTAGAGAGTGGGTGAGTTTTTACACACCGATCTGTCAGTTTTCAGGGAGAGGAGCATGTGGCGAAGTCTCACACCGCCCCGACCTTCCCAAAAACTCTGTGGTACAAACCGGCCTCTGATAGTTTGGTGAGATTATAGAGGAACAGAAGAGGGTCTGACGCTGAAGCTTCAAAAGAGGCAACACACCCACACTGAAAAATATCCTAAAATATCCTAAAATATGACCGTAATGTAGCAGAAGGAGAAGTTACTCAAGAAACAAAAGAAGATCCGAGTCGGGAAAACACCTTTTCTGCAGCATAAACATCAATTTAAGCAGCGCTAAACAATAATCAATCCGTGCTACTATTAAATAATAAAAGCCCTGAGCGAAGGTAATCTCTGTGAGATTGGCTGAACTGCAAGGTGTAACCATCGAGTCCGTTTCCTGTGCTTTTGATCTGCAAAAAGATAATGTACGATATGACATTATGATCAGTGCACTCCTCACACACCTGCTCACTCTGTGATCCCTCACCTGTGATCTAAGCCTTCTATAAAGCTCTCTGCAGAAGCACGGACAACTTTCAACCCTTAAACTCCACCTCCTGACGTCTCAGCCGTGCTCCCAGGCAGTAAAGATAAAGGATGAGGAGTTCCCCACCTGCAGACAGGAAGTGGGGAGAAGTCACTCTGCTAGACACACAGGCCGGATTGTTCCTCCTCCTTCTTATCCTAATTTAGAAACCAACAAACAGCACGAGCTAAAGTCTGACCTCCTCTGAGAGTATGATGATGGTAGCTGGTTATTTGGAGGCAGAGTAGTGGAGTGCAAGTACTTCGTTACTATACTTAAGTACATTTTTCTGGTATCAGTACACTACTTCTTACATGTTGAACTCAAATACCTGTACTTTCTACTTCTTACATGTTGAACTCAAATACCTGTACTTTCTACTTCTTACATGTTGAACTCAAATACCTGTACTTTCTACTTCTTACATGTTGAACACAAATACCTGTACTTTCTACTTCTTACATGTTGAACTCAAATACCTGTACTTTCTACTTCTCTCATTTCCCAAACAGCTGGTTCCTTTAGTCTGAATGTGTGTTTGATGCGTGATCATTATTCTTTAGAGTCATTGCGTGCCTATTGATCTGAACACGATCCGTGTATCCATCATTTCCTGGTCTTCTCTAAAGAAGAGGGACCAATGGAAACGTTGTCATGTTGCCGTTGTTCAGCATGGAAACATTCATTAGCTAACAGTGACATTATTGTTCTATTAATATAAAGGGAGGTCAGGTACTCTTTAAAACAGCTGCTAGCTATGGGTACTTTCTACTGAAGTACACTTCAAAGCCTCTTTACTTTGACTTGAGTAAAGAAGTTTAGTCAGTACTTCAGTATTTTTAAGTATCTGTACTTCTACTTGAGGAAAGGATGTGTGTACTTTTGCCATCTCTCTCTTTACAAACCAACATACAGGACGAGCAGAACGTCTGACCTCCTCTGAGAGTAATACGATGATGATGTTTTGATTCTTTCCGTTAAAGTAGGAACTAAGTATTTTTTTGTAAGTTTTTGTGTTTCTCTTATTTTTCTACATTGCTGTTCTGATTGGCTGTGAATAAGAACGTCATGGACAGACCACCTATTTCTTTTTTTTCAATATAAGATAATTTTCTTCTCCCTGCTCCCTTTCCGGGTACGGTGTGTTTATAGAGGCATGTTTTGTAAATAATTGTTACACATTAAGTTGTGCATACCATGAACAGAACAAATAAAAATGAAATGTGTGGGACGTGTTCCGACTTGCCTCCATACATCCCTCCTTAAACAATGTTCCAGCTTCGTGTTTGCAGAGCAGAAATGTATTAGTTCTCCAGGGTTTTATTTGCAGTGGCAGGACGGGATTAGTCCCGGCTTACCGAGCTGTACACAGACGAGCAGGAGAAGGAGTCTTTGGACTGTGTGAACCCTGGTGGAGCGTGAAAGAATGTGACCGGCTGCCATTTAAATACACGTGAAGGAAAAACAAGGGGGCACGATGACACACCGTGACTGAAAGCTGCAGAAAATCAATATATAAACAACCAATATGTGACGTGTGCTTCTCCTTTGTTTACTTCCAGAACATAGTGACATCACTACGATAACTATAGTGCTTCAACACGTTGTATGTGATAGGCTAAAGGGGCGGGACATCACTATGTGGTTGACCAATTACAACAGAGCCGACAAGCTAACCAATCAGAGCAGAGTGGGCTCTGGTTTCAGACGGAGGGTGAAAAGAGGTGCTGTAGTACAGGCAGTACATATGAATACACCTGAACATCAGCAGGAGAGGACTCTTTAAAGTAGAGACACTACATGCTGATACACACCTGAACATCAGCAGGAGAGGACTCTTTAAAGTAGAGACACTACATACTGATACACACCTGAACATCAGCAGGAGAGGACTCTTTAAAGTAGAGACACTACATACTGATACACACCTGAACATCAGCAGGAGAGGACTCTTTAAAGTAGAGACACTACATACTGATATACACCTGAACATCAGCAGGAGAGGACTCTTTAAAGTAGAAACACTACATACTGATATACACCTGAACATCAGCAGGAGAGGACTCTTTAAAGTAGAGACACTACATACTGATCTACACCTGAACATCAGCAGGAGAGGACTCTTTAAAGTAGAGACACTACATACTGATACATACCTGAACATCAGCAGGAGAGGACTCTTTAAAGTAGAGACACTACATACTGATACACACCTGAACATCAGCAGGAGAGGACTCTTTAAAGTAGAGACACTACATACTGATATACACCTGAACATCAGCAGGAGAGGACTCTTTAAAGTAGAGACACTACATACTGATATACACCTGAACATCAGCAGGAGAGGACTCTTTAAAGTAGAGACACTACATACTGATATACACCTGAACATCAGCAGGAGAGGACTCTTTAAAGCAGAGACACTACATACTGATATACACCTGAACATCAGCAGGAGAGGACTCTTTAAAGTAGAGACACTACATACTGATATACACCTGAACATCAGCAGGAGAGGACTCTTTAAAGTAGAGAATAACAGGAGTTAATGAGGCGAGTGACTGCCTGTGTCAACAATAATGGAAGACAGTCTAGTTGGAGATGTCTAAGAGAGCCACTGTGTTGATGGGAAATGTGAGTCTGATTATCACCCAGAATGCAATGCGTCTCTCACTCGATGACCCCTTCCTCCACTGACTCTGAAAAACACCTCGAGACGTCTTCATTCATGTTTTTTTAACAAGCAGAAACTCCCTGAGAAACTTCAAATACTTCAAATCCCCTTTATGGTGGCAGCTTCATAAAAAAACCGCTGGGCTCTCATTCCTATTTTTATGATTTGTTTAGCCTGAGTGGTGGCTTCTGTTTGGGATCCCTGGGAGAAAATGTGGGTAATGGCTATTGACCTGCATTAAAAAACGCCTTTGATGTGTAATCAGTAACAGGTTAAAGGGGACTGACAAACATGGAGGCATGGATGAATGGGTTTTGCAAGTGTTTCAAGATATTGTTATGTTTTTTTGTTGAAGATCAGGCAGTATTTGAACACACTTGGTGGGTCTTGCTCACACATTTGAACCTTTACAGACCATTTACATGCACAGAAACCTTTATAAGACACTACAGGAAAGCATAATAGGGCCTCTTAAATCAGCTGGATCAATAAATCAACACACTATGCAAAGCCTCCTCTCATCCCTATCCCTTATTACACATCTAGCATCGATTATTATGCAGACCACAGACACTAAACTAATCGCCGTGAAACGCCATCAAACATCCAGATGACAATGATCTGAATCCAAAGCCACAACTCATCATTAGATATCAGCCAAGTGTCGCTTTTAGTTTAGCTTCCTTGTTCCTTCCAGGCAATAACTTGGATCAATTTCCTGGATTAGTGGCTGTGGAAAATGATTGCTATCAGTTTTGATCCCAGCTCTTCCTGTTTTGTGATAAACGGGAATGAATCGACTTGTAAATCGGGTGAAATCCAAGGTGGAAAATGTGGCACAGGAAATGCTGAAAATGTACATAGGCCTGTAGTCTGTATTTTGCAAACCAACCGTGGAAATAACAAACATCTATGTGTCAGTTCGGTGACAGACGTTGTTTTGCAGATATCACTAAGGCAGATGAGTGGAAAGAGGAACGCCTACGCAGCGTTTCGACCAATCAGAAGTGACTATCAGACGCTCAGGTGGTTAGTGTGGTTGCATTGTGTGATTAAGCTTTCCTGCTGTTTGTTGTGTTCCGACACCTCCTTTTCCTCAGAGGGGAATGATTACCTCCATTTGTTTATAGCCAGGGGGTGAACAACTCTAAGCACTCATTACAGAGATACAATCAGTGTCCTTACTTTAATGAAAGCAAAGGGCTGCAGAGATCATGTTGGAGCACATATCTTGTCACTAAGAATTATATTTAGCTGATTCTCTGATCAACATCAGACTGTTTTACAAGGCTTTGCCATTCAGTGTGATCGAACCGCTGATCTGTAGCCGTGTTAACACATCACTCTGACTGGTTCAGAAACAGTCCCCTGGAATCCAATACATTACATCACATGTTAGACGCTTTTATCCAAAGCGACTTACATACTCAAGTCTGTGGACAATCCCCACAGGAGCACTTTGGGGAGAAGTGTCTCAGGGACACAACGACATGCTGACTGTAGCGGGGTTTGAACCTGTGCTCCCCTGATTCCAACACCTACGGTTAACCCACTGCACCACACGGCCCCAATACAATTAATTATATGCCACCGTTTCGCTTGTTTTTAAGGGTGTAGTTCTGTACACAACCTGTGGAAACAATAGTGCTTTCTGTGGCTCTGAAGGGAGATATTTAAGTATGAGAAATAAACCTTGGTGATGCCGTCTAACCGTGTTTCAAACTTGGAGAAAGACGTTGGAAGGAATGTGCATTTACCAGACAAAGATATCCAGAGTCTGACTCGTGCTAAAGACAAGACATCCGGATATCTTGGCCTGGTCTTTCTTTCATCTTTCTCTTGTGACTTGAAAAATCATGAGAAGCGGTTATCCCGTTTCTTGCAAGATGTAAGAAGAGAAGATCTGAATCATGTTAATATCTCTGGGAGCTGGGAGACGATTAGCTTAGCTTAGCACAAAGAGTGGAAACAGGGATAGTGTTATGTCTTTCCTGGGTTTTAGGACTATTTCTTTGCCCTAAGACTTCCTCGTGTCTACATTGGATGCCTGGTGATCTCAGAGTGACGTAGGGATGTAACGATGCCAAAAACTCACGGTACGATAATATCGCGATAAAAAGCCCACGGTACGATATTTATCGCGATATTGAAAAATAAAGAAAAAAAATGTGAATTTTTTTTTTTTTTTACTTGAAATTTTTTTCTTTATTAAATAATAAATCTGATTCGTACAGCATTTTAGTAGATAGTAGTATTTTAAAGTGTCAACAATAAAATAATCAGACCCTGCAATAGAATAAATCAAGTTTCACTTTAGTTTTTCAAGTAACTCAACTCTAACTCTCTCACTCAGCGTCATCAAGGTTATCTGTCAGGAAGATGAGCATGTCCACATGTCCAGGTCGAAGCTGGGATGTTTGGGCGTTTGCAAAACCCCCTGCTGTGGAAACAACTCTCTCGCTTGGTACTGATGTTGCTGGGACGGAGAGCTATGCTTTGGCCATGGGTGACAGCAGGGGGTCAAACTGTGCATTGTCTCTCCACCACTTCAACAACAATACAGCTTTTGCCAAGAAGGTGAGGCTTATCGACAGAGATATAGATATACTGTTGGTACTTGTCCATGTCTCGAGGTGTGTACATGTAGCCCTGAAAATACCATGTCCTTTTGTGTTATCTGTTGTTTTATGTTCATGTTGTAACCTACTTGCTGCCATGTTGGACAGGTCTCCCTTGAAAAAGAGATTGATGGTCTCAATGGGACCAGCTGGTTGAATAAAGCATTTATTTACGGCGATATTCGATATATCGTTATATCCCTAGAGTGACGATAAGGAGCATAAACAGGGCCAGACAACTTGTTTATGCTAAGCTATAGCAAACCTTAGATTGAAATGTATTCAACAGCCTAAAGGTACCACTTCTTCACGGTGTGTCCTCAGAAACTGTGTGTACAGTTATGTCTGAGAGTAAACAGCCACGTGTCAATGAGTGCGAGCCCTTCCCTTCTCCGTTTGCAAAAGATTGCGATGGCCAGCGCTGACTCACCTGCGGAGTAAATATCACAGAAACCAGCCCCCCGCTCTCCACTCACTCACCTCCTTCCCCACCCACTGAGTTCACCCTGCACTGCAGTTCAAAGTGGTTTTGCCTGTCTAGCCTTGGCGTTTAATGTTTAAGTATTGGGAGCGGCTGGAGAGTGCAAATAAAATGTCTTTACAGACTCCGGGGCACGCTGAGGGCTGTGATTCCAGATACTGTATTGTGAAATGTCCCATTGTGCTCCACAGAGGAGCCTGGGGGCACCTGAATCTGTTCAGCTGACTCCATAATGCTCGATGCGTGCGGCTTAGATAAACCACTTATATTATTCAAACTTTATTATGCTGACAAAAGAGTACACATGTTCCAGAAGGCAATGTGTCCGTGAGATTAAGTGTTAGTCAGAGCAGGATAAAGGCTTGAATGCAGACCCCACCTGCGACAGAAACCCCACAATGAGTTGTACGGCTTTCTGTGGAGCAGGAAACTCTCAGAACAACAACACAGAAAGCCTGACACTACTTATATGTTTGTGCGTGATTATTCTGTAGTTCTAATCCGTCTAACAATGTTACAAAACATTCAGACAGGAGGAGGCTTTAAAGCAGTAATTGGGGGGATTTACACGGGTAAAACTCCACTCAACCACTTCTAGTTGCTTCTCGCTCGTGCTTGACAGAAACTGTGGCACAAGAAATCAAACAAGGGTGTGGATTCGGTCTGATTTGAAGCGTATCTCTCAATCCTAGTTAATGTCGGGCTGAAGAGGGAGCTGTTTGAAGGAAGTGTGTGCAGATAAAGATGTCTCGCGCTGGATGAAAGGTCATGTTGTGTTTTTGTACAGGTTTGTGACAAAGAAGGAGCAGGAAAACTGATGAGTCATTGGCCGTTTTCACGCCTCATGCTGGATTAGCCATCACATGCAATAGGCTGCTTAATATGAATTGTGTAATGCCCCCAATCCCTGCAGAATTATTTCATTAAATCAGCCTTTGTTTTGCTGTGTCACCATCATCTTGCAAAGTCAATGGAAATATAACAGTACCAGAAAGTCACATGGCAAAGGAGCTCATTTAAATAGCTGCTTTATAGACATGTCCACTCTGTTTGGCAATGTCTTAACTGTCTATAAATGGAGGCAAAATGATCCTATAGTGTCGTTTTTTAGAACAGTATCAATCAGAAGTTCCTATACTTAGATTTAGACACCTCGAGTTACTGTTGAATCAGTCTGCTGTGATTTCCATTGACTTAAGTTGCTCCACCCATCTAACGCTGCAGGAGGCCGAACCCAAACAGTGAAGTGTAATGTTTGCAAATAGTATTTGCCCGGGTCGGGCTGCTTTCCTCAAGTTCAGATGGTCCGTCACACCAGCACACCTTGCTCTTCGGGCTGCATTATTCATCGCAGTGTGTGCATTATTCATGTCTCTGAGCGTCGGATTTTGTCTCTTGGTTCGTTTATTCAAGGCTGTATAATCACAATAACTGTTTTTTATCACCCTGTCCTTTTTTGGGATGCCTCACCTCTTCCTGTCTCTGTGGGTTTGATGGGTTTGTGTGGCATGCCAGGTATTATCTCAGAGCGGTGAAGACTCTGACCCGAGGCCAAACAGCGCCTCCGGTGTCCCTCAGGGAACCACAACTGCTGTCAGACCAGTGTTTGAACAGCACTTCTGCAGAAGCAACTGTCCAGTAAAGACGTCTTCATGACATTTAGCAGAAAACTGAGGGAATTCAGAGATATGTGCGCCGAGAGCAATATGTGCTTTGGGGTTAAAACGGCATTCTGCCAAGTGCACAAGCCCAATTCTTTAGCCAAGACTTGATGTTCATGGGCTCGCTGAGCGGCAGGTAGTCTCACCTGGCACAGACTGAAAACAGCAGACTGGAGGTCAGCCAGAGAGAGCTTTAATGAGACTGAAGCCACACCAAAGGCTGGCAGATCTGTCCTCGCTGCAGAGCACCTGAGCCACACTGTCAGCGTGATGAGAGCTAAAGGTGCTCCTCTTCCTGTAATTACTCCAACAAGGACACTGGCTTTGTTATCACACAAATCATTTGCCTTCCTGAGACATTTCACATATCTGCTTTAGTCTGAACTAAAGTGTGGTTTCATGGTGGCATGCAGTTGTAATCATCAATACTAAACAACTTAGTAATTGGCTCCAATCACAGGAATATAAGTGTGTGTGTGTGTGTGTGTGTGTGTGTGTGTGGCTTGCTGATTGAAACAATATCTAATATAAGGGGGGACATAATCACAGCAGAGCAGTGTGGCAGAAACCCCCTCTGCTGTGAGTACAAGAGGAAGTTGCAGTTAGGCGCTAACACACACGTCTGCAGCACATATAGCCAGTCAATACAGTGGTTACCAAGGCTTAATCTGTCCTCTGAGAGGTGGACTTTGGAAGGGAGTCATGTGTAGGAGAGCCTATGCATGATCACTGGCCCATAACAAATGCATGCAGGACATTGCAGGCTCTCAATCTGCTGCTTATGATAATAATTGGCCTGGTTTGTTATTGGAGCAGGCCACCATACATCCTCTACTGCTTCATCCGTGTTGCCTTTCCCAACCTTCCTTCTTAAGAAGTCTACTTCATGATGTGAGTCAGAGATATAGTGTCATGATATGAATTTAAAAAAAAATGGATTGCAGGAGATATTAAGATCATGCGCAAAATAGCCCGACATGGCGCACAAACTGCCGCTGCACAGATATTAGTGCAGGTTTATTTTCAAGTTGTACTCAAGTGTATTAACAACATAGAAGTGTGGAAAGAGAAAGCGAAACCTGGTATGTTTGATGGGATTTGTTTAGACTTTAATGACCAAATGGTCCAAAACGTCTCCAAAGTCATTTCCATGCGGATCCACGATGTTTTTCACATGATTCTACAAGATTTCCAATTCAAACACTTTGTACAGTAGCTAAACTGTTAATTGTGTTTATTTATTCATTTGGTGGATACGAGGTCACGGCAAAATCCTCCAGCAGGAGTGCGCAGTGCGCGTCCACGAGTCGTTTTATTCTCCTGGGTAATGTGCATTCTGTGCGGAAAGTTATCCCAGACGCAGTTCAATTACCACACACACACACACACACACCACACACACACACACACACACACACACACACACACACACACACACACACACACACACACACACACACACAACACACACACACACACACACACACACACACACACACACACACACACACACACACACACACACACACACACACAACCAACACACACACACACAACACACCACACACACACACACACACACACACCCACACACACACACACACCACACACACACACACACACACAACACACACACACACACACACACACACACACACACACACACACATCACACACACACACACACACAACACACACACCACACACACACACACACACACACACACACACACACACAGAAATCACTTCACCTAACTACCCTGTCTGTCCTTCTCTGTGAAACCTTGGAAAATGGGAGGGTGAAAGAAAGAGGGGTTTATAATTGATGTTTTCCCATGGAGTAGCCCCTCCTCCCCGAAACACAGGCTCACCCTCAGGTGGAAGAAATCTTTTAAGGTTTTTTTGTGGGATAACATCAGGAGGGTTTGTCTAGGAGAGCCAATCAAATCCCTCCCCTGCTATAGATCGGTGCTATAATACAAAGCAGTAAAAGCGGTTGCCTCACACAGCCGGCTGCAGCTCGACCAGAGATCCCGTGGCTTTTAATTCCCTCACTACTTTTTTTCCCCCCTGCTTCGATGTGCCCCGTTATTACCATTTGTCGTTCATTTCCGCACCTGCCACAGTAGAGACCGGGCGAAAGGCGAAGTAGAGGAAGAGACAAGGACATTTCGAGAGGCAGACGGTTAGAGAGATACAGCAAGAAGAAAAAGGACACAAAATGCTGCTGTGGACCAGAATCGTATTGGTCGGTCTCATCTGCTTGTCCTTGGTTTCCTCTGGGATGGGATGTGGACCGGGCAGGGGGTATGGAAGGAGAAGACACCCGAAGAAACTGACACCTCTTGCCTACAAGCAGTTCATCCCCAACGTGGCGGAGAAGACCCTCGGGGCAAGCGGAAGATACGAAGGCAAGATCACCAGAAACTCCGAGCGATTTAAAGAACTGACTCCCAATTATAACACAGACATCATATTCAAGGATGAGGAGAACACCGGAGCGGACAGGCTCATGACTCAGGTAAGGAGAGTAATATGTGATTCCCTGTGCTCTCCACCATCACTGCGCACTGCAACAACCTCCCTGTCAGACCCATTGCGCACCTTAAGTGGAGTGAACTCTTCACACTGAGCCTTTTAACTTCCCTGTAAAAGCTTTATATGCAGAAAGGGTTGCAGGCTGGATGTAGAAATCCAGCTGGAGGAGAAGTGATGTGCACGCGGACAGTCAGGACACTCGGCCTTCATGATTGTGACAGTGTAGTTAAAATATTAATGTGCCACTCTCCTCATATCTATATGTGTATCTTTGTGAGGCTTTATTTCTTATTTCCCGCCGCGCACACTCCTACATTTCAGTCAGTGAACGCGTGTATGTGTTGGTCATTTAAATTCTTTATTCTAAGAGCTGGTGGATTCAAACAGCCGGGGTTATTCAGGCATGGCGCGGCTCATACAGACATGTCCTCGCTGCTGTAATGTAGCCTTTCGCTTGGTGTGCAGCAGTGCGTGGAGACAGTGACATGTCTTGGAGAGTGTTCAGGACTTCATACATGGGTGGGACTCAGTTGGGGGTGATGGAGCCTCACTTGATGATGACATCTTTATTGTAATGCTTAGTTATCAGTGCAGACATAAGACGAGGCTCGCAGAGAGATGGAGATGTCTTCCTGCAGGAGGGGAGCCGGCATGAGCAGGACTTTTAGCACTCAGATGCCGGTGAATTATTAAAGCGCTTGGGTGATATTGGCTCAGTAATAATAAAATGCCGGTGGTGATGAAGCCATGCGCGCTCCGGAGTCCCTGAACCCGTGCCTCGCGCCATGCATGAGCACGATGAAATATTCACTGTGCGTGCGGTCTGTCTCCCCCCTCCCCTACATCTCTTCTGACATAAACCTATAGCTGCTCAGACGGGAAATGACAAGGGGGATGTGATGCCCAACCTGGGGGTTCCGGGTAATCCAGCAGAAAAGATGGATAGTGTAGTTAATGCATGTCTGGGGATATTGAGTAACATGTGTATGCAAGGCTTTTAATCTGAGCCGAACACACCACCTGCTGTATAAACAGCTGTGTTTACAGGTCTGTGAGGATGAATGCAAACGAGGTGCGAGTCTGTCGGATAAAAGGTGATTATTTAGAGCACGTGTGGCTGAAGTTTGGCTATTTAGGAGCTTTAAATGTGGTTTTTGGCAGCTGGCTTTTTGTTGAACAGATTCTCTTATTTGTTAGTTCTGGTTAATCGTCCACTTTGCACTCCGTTTACAGAAAGCACAACAACACGCGCTAATGTGACATGTGCATAAAAGGGGCTTTTTTTAGGCTCCCCTCGCTGATCTTGTAGATGCAATTTGAACTTATGACCTTTGGTCAGCGGGGGGCCAGAGTAACTTAAAACAGGTGAAAGTCTTCTAATCGTGCATGACATTGTAAATCCAGCAAATGAGGCTTTGTACATCCAAAAGAGAGGCATAGCTGTGAGGAAGGCGACTCTGCCAGTGGCATAAGCATTATCACATGGGGAGCTACGCTGTGCCACGGCTTTACGCATGAACCTCTTGGGGTTTTACGCACAGAATTTTACGCATGTTATCTTTGGTTCTAGAAAATAGATGTCGTAGTGTTACATGACACGTGTAACATAATTAGTTAAATTCACTGAGGTCCAGCCAAGACTGTAATATGTGAGATTTGGAAGGAGCGCTGAAACAGCTGACTGTCAGGAAAGTTGCCAACAGAGGCAGACAATTAAAGATAATGATCCCATCAATACCAGCGTTTAATCCACTAACGATAGCTTAATGGTTAGTAGTATAATACTAATATGTGCTTCGATTGCCTCTTGAGGAGAGGTGTGGTTCCTTAATCTCCTAAATTCAACGAGTTCCTAAAGACACCTTATAAAGTGCTCCTGTAAAAGCCTGTATTCCCCCTGGTTGGTTATACTTCCTCCTTCTTCCCGCAGCTCTGCTGAGAGTCTGTGTCGGGAAGCTTGTTTGCACTGACAGGTAGCTGATAAGTGTTTCCTAACCAAATCATTTGTGAACAGATTAAGAGGGAGGCTGTTGAGCAACCTTACCCCGAGCACAAAGCTTCCTGCTGGGCTTCACGGTGGCTGAGCAGAATTTGGCTTGATTTGCGGCACACGACCTAATGAATTAATAAATAGGTTAAGCTTTACGGCTCTTGACTCCGACAATCCCACTCAGAATGTGGGAGGGTTTCTTTTTGGAAAGCGGGGGCTGGGGTTTTTTCCTTTTTAAATATATATTCAACACATTCTACAAGTGTGATATCCTCATAAAACAGATATACGTGGACGAGTTTTTTGGGTTTGTGTGAACATTCCTGCGCATAAAGGGACGATTCTCTCCATCCTGTGGATATTTCACAGGTCTGTCAGTCAGAGGAACTGCCAGACTTAAGGAGGCATGTCACGTCTGCCAGACTGTGCAGGAGAGGAAGAATGAAAGCTCCCTGAAAAGACCCTTTGTGATGTTTTATTTGACATATTGCTCGAGTGTCGAGAATAGTTGTCTTGGAGAAGGCCAAGCATCTTCATTCAGAGAGAGGACGATGTATTTATAGGACCAACTCCAGCTGCTCTTGAAGATCACCTTCATATCATCTGCATATCAATTATTGATTTAAAGCAAACAGACAACCCAACAAAGGATTTCGTTAATTCCGTGGCCTAATACAAGCTCATGAATTTGTAATGGATGTTCAAAGACACACTTTTTGGGGAGAAAAGGATGCTTGTGCTCGCACCTTTCCAAGACCAAAAGACCCCATATGTTATAGGCCAGTGAAGCGAATGCGGTGCCTTATCAATATTTCATCACAGCTCTCCTATCCGAGATGTGCCCTCTGCTGAGCTCAGAGACTCAGACTCAGGGTTTCACCTCAGTGATTTCTAATCGTTGAGGGCTGCGGAAATCAAGCAGATGTGTTGCGCATGTGGTCCAGTTGAATTCTCCTTCATTCTTCCATCAGTGGTGGAAGAAGTGTCCAGAAGAGTTACTTAAGTAAAAGTCCTGCATTCAAAATCTTACTTTAGTAAAAGAATAAAAGTATAAGCATCGAAATGTACTTAAAGTACCAAAGGTAAAAGCACTGATTATGCAGAATGGCCAATTCCCGAAAAGGTTATACATTGATTTACTGATGATTATTCTATTTAACCACAGCTGGTAAAGGTGGAGCTAAATTCATTACATAATTCATATATATTAAGTAATAGCTAATAACCTAAACCTAAAAGTAACTTTCAAATAAATGAAGTGGAGTCAAACGTACACAATTGGTTTCTAAAATGTACTGGAGTAGAAGTATAAAGTATTATTTAAGTACAGTACTTAAGTAAATGTACTTTGTAACTATCCAACACTGCTAAAGATGAATACTAACTATATTTTAGTCAATAAAAAGCACCTGTTACTTGTTGCAAAAGCACTTAAACGAGCCATCCATGGCACAACTAGGTGCCCAGCTGGTCCATGTCTCCGTCTCTGCACAGATGTGAAGACAAGCTGAGATCTCTGAGAAATCAAATTGTGTGGATGGAAAAGTGGCTTAGTGGAAAAAGCTGCTTTTAAATCACACTTTTAGGCATCTTAAACTTGCCATCCAGCTGACTACCCGGTCCGTTATTCTGTCCCCGCAGAGAAAAGAACTTCCAGCTGACTACCCGGTCCATTATTCTGTCCCCGCAGAGATAGAAAGACGAGCTCAAATTGCGTGAATGGAAAAGTTGCTTAAAATGCTTTTAAATCAGACTTTTTCCACATTTAAAAAAAGAACTTCCAGATGACTAATTGTTCCATTTCTCCGTTTCTGCAGAGATGTAAAGACAAGCTGAACTCTCTGGCCATCTCGGTGATGAACCAGTGGCCCGGGGTCAAGCTTCGGGTCACGGAGGGCTGGGACGAGGACGGGCACCACTTCGAGGAGTCGCTCCACTACGAGGGCCGAGCCGTGGACATCACCACCTCGGACAGAGACAAGAGCAAATACGGAACTTTGTCCAGACTGGCGGTGGAAGCGGGATTCGACTGGGTCTACTACGAGTCCAAAGCGCACATCCATTGCTCTGTGAAAGCAGGTAAGGATACGAGATGAGAGGAAGTGGCATGTGTAATATGGCTGAAGGAGGAAAAGAGAAAAAAGTCAGCTTTATTTCCGTCAGGAGCGATTTAAAAAAAGAGCAGGTGCAGATAGTAGAAATTCACTTTTTGGTTTCAGGGGGGTGTAATTGGAGTCTAGAGATTAATTTTGACAGATTTTTTGTGTTACGAAATAAATTCCTATGAATGATGAATTGATGGCGCGTTATGTCCTGATCTCACATCGCCCCACACTGTCTCCTGGTGGGAAACACGACTACAATCCAACGGTGTGACCTAGAAACATCATTTTACACTCTAAAATAAAAATAAAAGTAAGAAAGTTGTGAGGGTTTTGAAGTTATATATTTGATTTACGACGAAAAAACGAATAAAATCGAGCTTTTTCTTTCGGACTTAACGTGAAATCTAGGTTTAAATATATGATTTTTAACATTTGGCTACTTTTTGGATAGCTTTACAGGCCCAAGGCACACCTAGAAACCACGCTGACGGATGATCCGTGCTCTCCCCCCCCCTCTTTATTGATAAATCCCTTACTTATCATTCCGCACACTCGTCTTGAGATCACAGTATGGCTCTGGCCGACGTGTCATTGGGGGTCATGCGACTTTACCAAAAGGATTTGCCCGAACAATGTTGAATTGGTTTGGGGTAAATCTGGTGCTCGGTTGTCACCTTATTTCATGCTCGGGAATCTTAAAAGAAGATTAAAAGCCGAGCAGGAAACCCCCTTTTTTCTGTGCGCGGGACAGTGTGATCCTATAGAGACTGGTTGGTATGTGAAGAGCTCCACCAAGGCCAACATTATTGTCATGAAGCCTGACAACAAAGCGCGAGAGAGAGGGCACATTGATGTTGCACAACAGAAAGCATTTAAGAGTGCCTCATTTAAATTCAAATCTAGGACTCGAGAGGCTTGGAAAAGTGGCTCCGCTGGGTAAACAGTAGTTTGTGAGTCGCCTATTTGTGTGAATTGTCACATGGAGGTTTCTGCACCTGAGTAAATATGGGGAGAGAAGCTGGGAAAGGCGTAAGTGTTCTTTACCGATCCACAAGCTGATTTAGAATAACAATGGCTGCTCTTTATTGGGTTTTTTAATTAAGAATAGATGAGCCAAGGCTTTCAGTTTTCTCCGTCTCAGACAACCAAAGCCAATACGCATTTGGCACGGAGCAGCAGACATCATTATGCAAAATGCATACGGCCCACCGTGATGTGCAGGAAAACTACAGATACAAGCAGGAAAGGGGAAGGTTGTTGAATGGGCTTTTGAATAGGGGGGGGGGGGGGTCCTGAGCTGTGATGGCACCTGCGGGTTTATTTAGTTATAAGGTGCAAGAAGAAGAAGTATTCAGAGGCATACAAGTCCTGCTTTCACAATCCTACTTAAGTACAAAAGTATTATCAGCAATATGCACTTAAAGTATAAGTAAGTATTCTGCAGAAAAATGTCCTTTATGTATTTAATTATATTTATATATGTGACAAACTTTATGAACATTGTATGCGTTGAAGTTGCAGTAAACAAATACAATAAATTATTTAAAGGGCGGATCCTAAATCAAACTGGCATCTGTAATGTGTTTAGGTATAAAAATAAGTTTTAAAGTGCAGTTTTATGAACATTTGATTTGACTGTTTGTATATAATGTTGCAGTACCATAGTGGAATCGTTGATAGTCTGGTTTATGGTGTTAAAAACTGTATTTTAAGCAACACAATGTTTTATTTTTAACAGAAAACTCAGTGGCTGCAAAGTCAGGCGGCTGCTTCCCAGGATCCTCCACGGTCACCCTGCAGGATGGCACCCAGAAGCCGGTCAAACTCCTCCAGAGCGGGGACAGGGTCCTGGCAGCGGATGCGCACGGAAACCCGATGTACACCGACTTCATCATGTTCATAGACCGAGACTCGACCACCAGGAGGCTTTTCTACGTGATCGAAACCGAGTCGGGGGAGAAAATCACCCTCACGGCAGCTCACCTGCTGTTCGTGGGTCAAAACAACACCGAGAACACGGATGAAATGTCGGCAGTCTTCGCCAGTCAGGTCCAAACCGGACAGACGGTGTTCGTGTTTGACGCGGAGAGACGTCGACTGGAACCAGTGTGCGTAAAACGGATTTTTACGCATGAATACGAGGGCTCTTTTGCACCGGTGACCGTGCAGGGAACCGTGGTGGTGGACCAGGTCCTTGCGTCCTGTTACGCAGTGATCCAGGACCACGATCTGGCGCACTGGGCTTTGGCACCGGTCCGGTTCTTCTACTGGGTGAACTCGTTGCTTTACCAGCGTCCAACCAGTGCCCAAACCGATGGGGTGCACTGGTACTCCAAGATCCTTTTCCAGTTAGGAACATGGCTCTTGGACAGCCACTCGATTCATCCACTTGGGATGTCAGTATACACGAGTTGAAACCTCTAGGAGAAGACTTAAAAATGTAGGACACATGAACTATTCAGTAGATTAAAATAAATAATAATAATAATTAAAAAAACGAACAATAAGACAAAAGGCCCCCAGTGGAGACGGGATATTTATTTCAGTGACTTTTTCCATGTGTCCCCCTTTCAAAGAATGAATGGAGCCTTAAAAAAGTTTCTCTTTGAATAATTTATTCTCATGTGAACTCGCTGCTGTCACACACAAATGGATTCTGAGACGACGGGTGTGTGTGTGTGAGCAGCAAATTGTGCATAATCTATTTTTGTATATCTCAAATGCAAAAAACTGAAAAAACAAGGAAAAAATCGACGAAAAAAAACCATGAAAAAATGTCGCAAAGAAGAAGAGTAGAAAAGGAGCTAACTATTGACAGGTTGTAATGTTCATATGTGCATAAATATGTGTGCAACTGACTGTTATATTTTGGGGAGAAACAAACTTCGCGGGGTTCCATAAATTATATTTTTATACACAGAATTGTAAATTAGATTTTGACAGATCGCTACCGAATCACATTTCGTTATTTGAAATAGTGTAAGATATGAGAATATATTTTAATTTAAATACAGTAGTTGGGAAAGTATTGGAAAAAATCTTGTACTGCTTTGGTTTATTTTAAGAATTGTATTATGTTGGAAACTGTTGGTTTTAAGTTGTCGGAGAGGGACAGATATTCTGCCTCATGTCTGCATTTTTCTCTGCTTTTCCTTTCTGTTTCTATTTCTCCTGTTTTCTTCTGAGAAAAATATTAAATGCAGATTCTGACAATTCAGTAAAATCGTCAACAAAGTAGAAACAGTTTCGTTAAATAAATTAATTAGTAACTCCTGTAAATGTACTAAAACAAATGTATTTTTCTTTTCATATTTTGTAATAGGGAAATAGTTTTATAGAAATGACCTGCGGCAGATGCAAAGTTTGGATAGTCTATATATAGCCAGACCATAACTTTCATAACAGGGCGATGCGTCAAAATGTCTAGAGTTTATTATTTATATGTTTATTACAAAATGAGATAAAGAAAATCTTCAAACTTGCAGTTGTTACATGTCTTTGTCTGAGTGGGATTCACAGAAAAAACGAACATTTTCCGCTCAAATTAAAGTCTAAAACGAGTTGTTGGAACACAGGTTTGTATTTTTGACGAGTTTTCTAACGAACACAGCTTTATTTGTGGTATAATTAGCATATAACACTTCGTTTAAATGCTAATTGGATACGTTTGGGAAAGCTACAGCAAACAATTTCGCCCCCTGTTTGCAAAAGGCTTTAACAAAATGGAGGAAATATGGCGCTTTGAACTACCTTTTGCATGCTTGCGAAATGTTGAGAGCCCATGTCAGATTTAACGAGGTTTGCCCTCCGCAAATACCTCCTAACTTGGAGACAAATTAAACACAAGTGTGTTTGTTGGCCCTGCGTGGAGGTCACATTGCAGTGACTGACAGAAGAAGAAGAAACGCAGCCGGTGTCTAAATCACAGCTTAGTAAAAAAGCATTTTCTCAATCTTTTTACAAATCGTTATTATCTACCAATATTTCCACGGGGACTTAAGTGGGTGTAATGGAGAGGTTTTAGTGCGTCTTCCCGTTGTGTTAGAAGGATTTCCAGCATTGATTTTAAAGTTGTACAAGGGCGACACCATGTGGTGAAACACAGGTACTGCAACTGGAAATCTTTTGACTATAAGGGGTTGCATTTTCTTTCTTTTTTTAAATATGAAAATTGACTACACATTAAAGACATAAAGGATCTACTATTTATGAGTTCAAGTTAATTACAAGGCAGATGTAGAAGTCTATAAAGCAACAGCTTTCAATAAAGTTGTACGTTTGATCCAAACTAAGCAGAAATGCAAATAAATTAACGGGTTTTTTAAATGGAAATTGACTACAAATCACAGACTGAAAGGATATGCATCTACTATTTATAAGTACCTTTCTAAATAAGTTAAATTGTAGGCAGATGTATGGGTAAGTAGAGCAAACTGAAGCAGCTTTCAATAAAGTAGTTTAAGTAGAATTATACGATATATTTAAATACAAAAAATGCAGGTATAGCAGATCAAGAATGCTACGAAATGCTACAGCTAGGAGTTTTGACTTCAAATCAGAGACAGAAAGGATCAGTAACTAAATAAGTTAATTAGTGGGCAGATGTATAGTTTCATAGAGAAATGAAGCAGCAACACAAATGAATGACGTATCAAAAGGTAAAAAAGGGGGCATTGAACATGAGGTTTTTTTGCAGCAACATGAGCAGGAATGCCGTTTCCTTCTCTCACATTGTGTTGTGTTGTTGATACTGAGAGGTGGAAACTTCGGGGAGGGACAAAGCGAGCACATCTCTGTGACCTTGGGTCTCTGGCAGATACAAAAGCGTCCGTGCAGGGCAGCATTCCTCGGAGCAGGTAAACAGAGCCTCCTCTAATCCCTCCGGGGGCCCAAAGTCTGCCGCAGCTCAACCACGGCTCTTACAAACGTTGACATTTGCAAACATGAACAGTCTGGCATTCTGGAAAACAAAAAGAAGAGTCCCTCCGAGGTTCTTTCAAGGCAACATTCACTCCTCTGAGGTAAGAAAGCAGCAGAGCTCAAGGATCCAACACACCTTTACTTACGGCCTCCTCCCTTACTGTCAATACACTGAACACAGACACCGAGTTACTCAACTAGACACGTGTAAGCGTTGCAAAACACTCAATAGTCAGACAAATGACTAGATACATTAAGGCTAGACGTACGAATGGATACGTCTTTTACTAAGAGAGAAACATTACACGTTAGCCGCTTTTATCCAAAGCGATTTACATACTCAATACTGTGGGCAATCTCAACAGTGAAGTGGACATGCTGCCTGCAGTGGGGTTTGAACCGGTGACACCCAGATCCGAACACCAACGCACAACCCACCGCACCACACGCCTCCCCAACACAAGAGAGAATAGACGATTAAAACTTGTAGATTATTTCTGAGATCTCATTAGCGTCCATGTTGGTGCTCAAACCTCTTGAACGGCATCAAGGTACTTTAACATCAAAACATGATATCTCACATAAGTATTTCGTGTAGCACGTGCAACTTTTGACAGTAGTTTGAGAGATGGTAAATGGTGGCGTAAAAAGTGTTATATTACATCCAAGTAGATCTGAGTTTTAATAGAAGTAAAAACGGATAGATTTTTACTAAAAGAGAGAAACAAAGGACTCACGGACGAAGAAGGTACAACTCTTAGATTGTGAGTTCTCCTTAGCTTCCATGTTGTTGCAGTCATTGACTTGTTGATGCTCAAGGTCTCAAATCTCTTTAAAATGCTTAAACACATCAACAACAACAACATTTGAACACACGACACCTTTGGAAGACTTGCTGGATGGATCCGAGTGTTGGAAAGATATTACATGCTAAGTAGGAAAATGCTGTTAAACTACCAACGGATGATTCCCCTTTTTTACGACATTAGGAGGAGTCTAGCACCAGGAGTCTAGCACCAGGAGCCTAGCACCAGGAGTCTAGCACCAGGAGTCTAGCACCAGGAGCCTAGCACCAGGAGCCTAGCACCAGGAGCCTAGCACCAGGAGCAGTGGGCAGTAGCACAGCGACCGGGGAGCAATGGGAGTGAGGCGGGAAGGGGGGTGTCCGGTGCCTTACTCATATAGTAGTCCTAGCACAGTGTCAGTGGGTGTTTCTCAATGTCGAGGACGCTTGCTTGGTAGCACATGTCTTCCGAGTCACTTGCTTCAGAAGCGAGGCGAGAATCCTTCCTGGCATTCGGAAAACGAAGAATGGTGGAACAGGTGTGCGTCATATGCGAGGCCCCGCATGTAGCGATTTCCGCCAAAGTCCGGTGCCTTGCAGGAGGTGAACTGGGACCTCGCCGAGTAGCAGTCCACTCTCCATATTTAGGTATGGTCGGGGACTTGAACCGGTGACCCTACAGCTCCCAATCCAAGCCCCTACTGACTGAGCCACTGCCGGACGGATAAATATGACGGATGGAGAGAAAATCACTTGACAAACACTTAAAAAACAAACTCGAAGCCGTCAATTTACGTATCAAAACATTTATTTGTCTCCAGTCTCAAAACTCAACACATTCCATCTCTTTCAGGGATTATTCACTTTCAATCTCTTTGGAAGATCACATACTTTTACTGTAACTTCATGTCGTACACAATCACAATCGTGAACACACAAGACAGGATGGATCGTCAACAGGTTTTGAGTCAAGGTTGGATTTCTTTCAGTCATTATTTGGTGCAGGAAGTGGAAACCAACTGTAGTGTCTTTTTTTTCACCCAAACAATGGTGTCGGGATGACCGTAAATCGGCTTTAGAGTTATCTGTGTCTGCTCTGTGAACCCGGCTGTCGTCACAAAGATGGAAACCTCCATCCATCTAATACACATTGGTAATCCAGGTAGGCCAACCCCTGCTTGATACAGAAGTTCATTCAACAACGGCAGCATGGAGGGGAAAAGACGAGTCAAAGTGAATCTATGCGAGTGTGAAGAACAGAGATGGGAGGAAAAGCTGAAATGGAAAAGGGTCTGTTCGTAGGGAATCTTCACGTCAAAGCCGGACACTGCGTGGCTGAAAAATAAGTGTTTAGTGAGTGAATTAAAGGCAGGGAAAGTGACATAGCGGTGGCTCATCTCACCCAGTGCGCTGTTGAGAAATAAATGTGTTAACACAAGATTTTTGGTGATGTTGAGAGCGCTAAAACCTCAGTCAGTCTCAACCACACGTGTCGGACCATACCAAAGGTTTAGCATGCTTTCAAAGTACCTCACATGTAATCAATAGACATAGACATTTTAGACTAAGAGCTATGGGTCATTTGAAAACACTTGGAGCTGCTATCGGATCAACATCAACACATATAACCCAAACTCTAACCATGGTGACACGAACACGGGATGACAGTCTATATCTTCTTGGATGTGTCGGATAACATTCGATTATAAAACTCAACATGCAGCAAATCATTTAGTTTCCAAAGCCTTTTAAAACAGTATCAAGTGCTTTCAAATGACCTGCTGGGGTTTCTCAAAGGTCAAAGATTACATCAGAGGGACAAACTACGCAACTTAAAAGTCAGATGTTGGCGCTTTGCATACACACTTCAACAAGGAATCAATCAAGAACTTAGATTAAAGAAATGTCAAGTTGAATGCAGTATTAGCATGACATAAAACCAACGTCTGCCTCTAAGTTGGGAAACGTTGAACCCATTTCTAACCAAATGTGTACATTTTTTCAAGCATGCAAACCCCTTTGGTATGGTCCTTTTGATTTAGTGTTTGGGTACCACACAGCTCTTTGGATGTGACCTGAAGAGAAAATGAAAAAGACAAGTTATTTCCAAACACCGCGGATCCCCAAATGGACCTGTTGAGAAGACGTTAGCGCTTTAACCTATTATCGTGATGCTAGCAGCCGAACTGAAGACTTTTAGCATTAAGAAAGACCCATACACATGAGCCTTTCTTAGTCAAATGTTAAACCACATGATGTGATGTCGGAAAAAAGCTAGTACCATTTTTCTCATGGAGATTACTATAACAAATAGATCATCACGTCTAAAAGCTCAAGGTACAAAATGTACGAAACTCTTAAAATAAGGTACAAAGGATTCAATATGAATCTGATCTGTCACTACAAGACGTCAGATGTGTCTTGTATACTTATGTATTACTGGCATTGCCGGTACTCTTTTAAACCCACAGGATTTACTATAACACTTAAATACAACCCACAACATGAAAGACATGAAATACACATTGTTAGGGAACACGTACAACTCAAAACAAAAAGGAATAAAACAGGCAGTTGAGGACAACCGTACAACGCAGAAAATACTTCCAGTTTTACAAGAAGTTTAGACACATTTTCTGATTTTACCCAACAGTTCTCATCCATGCGTGATGAGGACCTAGAAAACCTTTACTGGCAAGAATCCAGATGTTTAAAAAGTTGGATATAAGTCGGGAAACACCACTAAATGGATGTCACACATGCAGTCAAGCATAGGTTATTAAACCATAATCTGTGATGTCATCCAGATGCACAGTTGATTAACCAATCGAAACGTAATGTTAACCCTCCGAATGATGTATTTAAACGTCAGTAATATAAAACGTAGCTACCTTTAGCTGCACATTAGTATGACATCACAGTTCAATGGAAGGGGGGATTTTCTTCCATCGCCCCAATTCAGTGGCATCCCCCTTTATACGAGGTAGTATCTCTTGCCATACAAGGTGGATATGTTTAAGGTGAATACCAAGGAACTTACAGAGTAATTAAGGTATAATATGAGCGTATAAAGGCACCATGGACATCACACACAACCACACGTCTTTGGGCTAAAGTTGAACCGGCTTCACATACCTTCATGTTCACGGTATATTGGCCATGTTTTTATTGTCCCTTAAACTTTTTTCTTATAAACAGAAATGTGGTCCAGTCATTCTTCATTTTCTTCTTAGAAACAAAACACTAGTAAAATGATTTATGTCTGGACACATCAGAATATCCTTACATGTAAAAACTTGATACAACATAAGTAAAGAATAAAAAAAAAGGGTTTCAACAGGATAAATATTGAGAGAAAGTTCTGGTTTTTATACATGATGACTACATAGATATAATGGTTGCCCCCTCTGCTTTCTATATTATAAGGAAATAGTGGTATTCTTTAAAATAACTGCTTTTGTTTGACTATCTTTGAAGCCGAAATAGACAACAAACGATAAATTAAAAAAGCTTGAAATTATGGAAACTCTTGCTGTGATGTGGCGTCACTTCCCAAACAAGGGTTCAGAGGAAAATTAAAACGCATTGGAGAAGTGTTACCTACAATTTCTCATGAAGAAAAGCATCTTTTGTAAGAGTGCAATATCAAAATTGTCAAAGGATGTCTTGATTGGAATTAGGGGATGCAATTAACGGGGGCAGGAATTCAATTCACGGGGCAAAGTCATCGGGTTATTTTTCTTCTACAGCTTCGTCTGAAGGCAAACCAACGTTTTAATCCAGATCAACCATGCAGCTCCGCGGCAACAAATCAGATTTAAATGAGTCATATCAGAACAAAGGAGGCCTAATGTATGACCTGGCAAAGGTTTAAAGAAATGAATCCGTACGCTAATTCAATCTGATTTATCAAAATGTGACCAAATGTGCGATTAATTGGAAGTTATCAACGTTGCAAAGTCCAGTCCCTCAAAGCATACTAAATCTAAATACTCCATAATCAGACTAACAACTAAAAAAATACATCCAAAAGGATTTGAAGAAAACTTCCAGGTAACAGCTAAAATATTCAATAACAGAACAGAACAAGGAGAAATGACCGTAACTCGAGATAAACTTAACAATCTAAAGAAAACACCACGAAATAAACACAACATTTACAAATCCTAAAACCATTGGAAAGCTTTTTAAGTTTACATCCAAAACCAATTGGTTTTCAAGCCACTGCTTCCACCTTAGTGCCTGTATGCAAGTTCTCCACTAGATGGTGCCATTCACCCACAAACTGCTTGAAGACTATCTGAGCTGGAGATGTAAAAGAAAAAATGAAGTAGTGATGAAATACTGCCATCTACAGGCGGGAAGAAGAACTGCAACGTGAAAAGTCTGCTCAAAACTACGACAAACAATGAAAAAAACAACTTTCAAAGTGGTCTGCGTGTTTAGTTTAATAATAATAATTAATACTGAGTCTAACTGAGGAGGGGAGCAACCATTATCCCATGATAAGTTCCACTTAGTGTCCGTGTGGGATGCACAAAACATTCACATCAAAAGCAGGAATATTAAACGGTCCAGTGTCTCTTTTTCGGGTGCCATTTGTACAACAATTCAAGTCAAACAATGGCATGCTCGCGATAGGAACACATAGTCTCTGTCCAAGTTGATAAGAAGATGAATGAATGATGCTTCTGTGTAGAAACTGAAGAAATAAACGTCGTCCGATGAGATGCTTCCACGTTGGGAGGAATCTTGTAATTGCTCTTATTGCACTCCTCATCCATCAATCAGCGACACATCAATGTGGGACAAATCAATCATGTGCCTGTGTGGTTAATGTGATAATAAGGTGTGAGTTTTTAAAGATACTGACTATAGGCGCTTTCACACCAAGTACTTTGCCGTACTTAGTTCATGAGAACTCTCTAGTTCTCATGAACTAAGTACAGATCGCGTTCACACCGGAATAAATCCCTGAGGGAGGATTAGGCAAATGAAGCCGCTGACGTCACTTCTTCTTCTTCTGCTTTGGGTTTACTGGCAGGCCGCAAACCACTTCACGGCGTATACTGCCCCCCGGAGTCCCCGGCCGGAAGTCCCCGGAGTTGGGGAAGGCTCCAGTAGAAGCTGCTGGGACTCCCAGCAGCTTCTACTGAAGCCTTCCCAGTAAATCGCCAGAACGCCGACACCTCCTCATCTCCACCGCTCCCATGTTTTATTTTGTGTTGACATAAGTTAGTCTCTCTCCGTTTCTGCGCTGGGCTAATGCTAATAATGCTAAAGCGAGCAAATAAAATGGCGGCTTCACAAAACTTTTCGGGAGTTTTACGGGGCGTGGCTTGCCAATCAGAAATGGGAACCTTTTTCTCCCATGAAAGTACCTGCTCTCTAGCAGGGACGGAAAAGAGGGTGGAAAGGTTCTCATGAACTAAGTTCTAGTTCCGGATTCTTTTGGTGTGAACGCACATTTTCGGAACTATATCGGAACTATACTGGGAAAAGTACTCCGGTGTGAAAGCGCCTATTGTTGTGGTGCTTAGAAAATGTACAGAAGCCACATTTAGTGCTGCAGATATTTGAATATACGAGGGACATCTTTCAAAAGTGGATACAAGGCACATACACTTCTTTGAGGTTCTGAACAGCTCAAAAATGGTGGAAATGCTAATTAATGTATTTTTTTCTGCTATAATAACAGTTTTACTTGCACTATAGCAATGACCTTGGTGTCAAATCATACATCTTTGACCGTAGAAACCAAATATATACGTCAGGAATTACTCAGAAGCTTCTCTTTACCATGTCTAAGTCATAAGTACTGGTGACTTTTGCTAACTTAGAAGACTAGTAACGTGTGATTTAGTGTCCAAAATGCTTTCTAAAAAAAGCATTGATGAAGTCTTTTGAATAGTAAATGTGTCAAAAACATATAATTCAACACCAAAAATCACAGAAATTGGCACATTAAGTTCTTTGAGGTTTTAGAAAAAGCTCGTTAGCCACTCAATAATGGTGGAAATGCTAAAAAAATTCTTTTTTTCTGCTATAATAACAGTTTTACTTGGTGTGTATAAATGATCTTGGTGTCAAATCATACATTTATGACCGTAGAAACCAAATCAGAAGCTTCTTTTCACCACGACTAAGCCATAACACATGCATTGTGGAAGTATTATGGGCTGTAGGAGTGCAATAGTAGAGGAAGTGACAGTAACTCATTTTGCTAACATAGAAAAATAGTATTTTGTGGTTTAGTGTCCAAAATGCTATCGGATAAGTTTGAAATGACACAAAAAAGCTCTGAAGAAGTGTCTGAGCTGTAAATGTGACTTCCCCAGAGTCAAACACATAGAATTCAACACCAACAATCACAGAAAATTGATAGAGTTGTTAAAATTCCGTGGTAAAATTGTTCTGAAAATGCGTTTGATTCCACTTTTGAAAGAGTGTCGTGACAGCTATCTGCAGCACTAAATGGCATCATGTAAACAAACCACAGTAATCACTTGATCTGTTTTTATATTAAAATGTGAAGAACGGAGGAGTATTGATTACCTGTGGAAGCTCATCTGAAAATTGTTGGCATGCTGGGAGCTGGAAAATGTGGCGACTGCTTTCCTCTGCTGGGGCATCATTTTGAACATCTGCAAATTAAACAGATATGAATATGTTGAATTATTATAGTAGGAAAAGACCAGGTGGAAAGTGCATTAGCTCAAGTACTGTACTTAAAGGTCAGCTATCGTGCTGTGTTTAGGCAATAGCATGGGTCTCAGATATATACAAATATATCAAAAACATGTCTATAAAGTGTTTTGCTCCAAATACCAAACAGATTCTAGCCACGCCTCATATCCCTCTGTTTCACTTCCTGTTTCTAAAGTGCTGATTTGGGGATAAAGCTTTAAAGAGGAGGGGTCTGAGCTCATGCGGGACCCGGCAGCTACCGTCTAAACTAAATGCTGCCGTGATGAAATGCCATATCATGGATTATCAAGGATCTGAAACAGTCTGGAGCTCAAAGGCTTTCTCTCTTGCCGGTTATACCACAAGGTGAGTTCCTTTCTACTTCCTGCTTCTTCACACACATGCTCTCCAGTACAGGTTAGCTCTGAGTGTTAGCATGCTAATGTAAACACCGACCAGATTACGTCCAAAACAGTCGGGCATTGTTTCTGATAGCAGCTTTCTGATTGGGCCGTGGGTCCACATTTCAGATATGACGTCATATCGGACCCAAATCTGGATCAGCTCCGTTGCTCCCCGTTTTTAGAGATTTGGGTACGGAGGAAAAGAGAGAGGGTTTATTTCCTGACGCTGCGTGAGTTCCCCGACGCACCGGGGACACATTGATGTAGAGAAGACATCAACAAGTGCATTTTGCAAGATAGGAGACCTTTCAATACAAACATGAGGTACTTAGACTTCAGTATTTGCATTTGTATGCTGCTTCATCTCTACTTAAATTCAAAGGGAAATAATGTACTTTTTATTTCACTTACTTTAAAGCCTTTTAGATTCATATTTCTACACATACATTTTGCAGTACCTTTAAAAGTCTGATGTTGTGATGAAGACGAAACGACAATTCTGCCGGAAAATAACCAGGTAACTTCTCAAATGTGAAGATTGGCCGTTTTTTGCTTCAACAAATAAATCAGATTTTAAAAACTGACATTTCTAGAATTACTTTTGTGATTTTTTTGTTGTTTTCCTCTGTATTTAGATTATGATTTAGTTACTTCTACTATTCTTCTTTTCTCTTGGTGTATTAAGAACAGTGTTCCTGTATAACTATGTTTTGAAAGTTGCTATATAAATAAAGTGAAGTGTGGTCTAAATGGGTTTTCTCTGCGAGGATTACTTTCACCCTTTATACCTTAAGGTCATTTTAAGTACTGTAACCTAAGTACCATTCTCATACAACACTATTACATGTAGCCGAGTATTTTTTAGGGATGCAACGATACCAACAACTCACGGTACGATAATTTTTCTTTATTAAATAATAAATCTGATTCGTACAGCATTTTAGTAGATAGTAGTATTTTAAAGTGTCAGCAATATAATAATCAGACCCTGCAATAGAATACATCAAGTTTCACTTTAGTTTTTCAAGTAACTCAAAGTAATAGTGTTTTGGTAACACACGGGGTGTTCAGGTAACACTTAAAGACTTTGTTATGGAACGCAAAGCAGAGTAGGGGGCTAGTACACCCTCCCGAGGGTCCGATTGTGGATGTCATCCGAGCAAAACATGGTGAAAACAGTCTAAATTAAAAATCTGGACGGAAATGTTCGGATTTCCAAAGGGAGGTTCTTTGAGTAAATTAAAAATCAAGAACCTAAAGAATTGAACTATTCATATCTTAGACTGCACTGTAACTTTTAATGTTTATTAGCATTTCTTTTTAATGACTGATTTTAAATGGCTTTGTCTGAATGTCTTTCATTTTTGTAAAGCACCTTGAATTGCCTGGTGCTGAAAGGTGCTATATAAATAAACTTGCCTTGCCTAACTCAACTCTAACTCACTCACTCAGCGTCATCAAGGTTATCTGTCAGGAATATGAGCATGTCCACATGTCCAGGTAGAAGCTGGGATGTTTGGGCGTTTGCAAAACCCCCTGCTGTGGAAACAACTCTCTCGCTTGGTACTGGTGTTGCTGGGACAGAGAGATATGCTTTGGGCATGGGTGACAGCAGGGGGTCAAACTGTGCATTGTCTCTCCACCACTTCAACAACAATACAGCTTTTGCCAAGAAGGTGAGGCGTATCGACAGAGATATAGATATACTGTTGGTACTTGTCCATGTCTCGAGGTGTGTACATGTAGCCCTGTAAATGTCCTTTTGTGTTATCTGTTGTTTTATGTTCATGTTGTAACCTACTTGCTGCCATGTTGGACAGGTCTCCCTTGAAAAAGAGATTGATAGTCTCAATGGGACCAGCTGGTTGAATAAAGTATTTATTTACTGCGATATATCGTTACATCCCTAGGTACAAGGTAGTATTAGTACTTCTACATAAGTCAAGCACTTCTTATAACAATAACGTCTTTTGCTACTGTCAAAATGTCTTCTGCTCACAACTAGATCTACTTCTTATCCACAAGAGGGAGTGGGGTGTTGTAGGGAAATGCATGTATTCACAATCTCTACCTAATCACAACGACAGAGGGCGCCATTAGATCACACTACGAGAAAAAATGCCCCTATGGTGGTACATGTATGTTTTTACCATGACATACGACAATACTTTAACGGTCAGATCAAGTCTGAAATGTGACTTGGGGTGAAGTGTCTCAGGGACACAACGACATGCTGACTGCAGTGGGACTCGAACTTCCTACCCCCTGATTTGAAGTCGAGCACACTACCCACTGAGCCACAGCCTCCCACTTGTGTCTTAAGTACAGATATTAACGGAGATATCAACATTTAAATACGGCGATATCAAAAGATAGAGTTTGCATCGCTCTCGGCGTCCCGGCCCACCCACTGGGACACACCTAAACCCACCTTCCTTTGTCCTACTTGGAAATAAAACTTTACACGACCCTTAAGAGATTCCCTTAATAACATTTTGATTAATTACCTCTGAAACGTACTGTTCTAGCGACTCTTAATAAGAACACATTGAAGTGTTAGCAAGAGGCACAAGGTTAGTGTTAACTGATAAACATGTGGTTTGTGTCTTAATTCGTTTATATACTGTTTTGCTAACTATTTGAATTCACTTGTTTAACGGTATTCTAAAGTAATGCTATGTACTTGAGTACAAGTAGAAGTACTCAGATCTTGTACTTGAGTAAAAGTACTCAGATCTTGTACTTGAGTAAAAGTAGAAGTACTCAGATCTTGTACTTGAGTAAAAGTAGAAGTAATCTTGTACTTGAGTAAAAGTAGAAGTACTCAGATCTTGAACTTGAGTAAAAGTAGAAGTACTCAGATATTGTACTTGAGTAAAAGTAGAAGTACTTTGATCTTGTATTTGAGTAAAAGTAGAAGTACTCAGATCTTGTACTTGAGTAAAAGTAGAAGTACTCAGATCTTGTACTTGAGTGAAAGTAGAAGTGCGCAGATCTTGTAGTAAAAGTAGAAGTACTCAGATCTTGTACTTGAGTAAAAGTAGAAGTACTCAGATATTGTACTTGAGTAAAAGTAGAAGTACTCAGATCTTGTACTTGAGTGAAAGTAGAAGTACTCAGATCTTGTTCTTGGGTAAAAGTAGAAGTACTCAGATCTTGTAGTAAAAGTAGAAGTACTCAGATCTTGTAGTAAAAGTAGAAGTACTCAGATCTTGTAGTAAAAGTAGAAGTACTCAGATCTTGTTCTTGAGTAAAAGTAGAAGTATTCAGATCTTGTAGTAAAAGTAGAAGTACTCCGATCTTGTTCTTGGGTAAAAGTAGAAGTACTCAGATCTTGTAGTAAAAGTAGAAGTACTCAGATCTTGTAGTAAAAGTAGAAGTTCTCAGATCTTGTAGTAAAAGTAGAAGTACTCAGATCTTGTACTTGAGTAAAAGTAGAAGTACTCAGATCTTGCTCATAATATTTGTGTGTCTTTGTGTAGCTCTTACGTTGGTTTTTGGAGTTTTCAATGAATGAGAAATCATCAGTCAAGTGTACGACCATCTTTCGGAGTGATATGCTACAGTCTATATCATAAAACATCAATACTTGGCGTCCGCATATCGATACAATATCTCGATACTATGCCGTATCGATACAATATCTCGATACTATGCCGTATCGATTATTTCCCCCACCCCTAACGGAAACCCCGGTTCCTACCTCTATGGGGCCGATGGATCTGAGGAGGTTCTGCAGTTGTGCGTCAGTAGTAGAAGAAGAAAGGCCTTCGATGGAAACGGTGCAGCGTTCAGTCTCGGCTGCTTTCGGACTTTGTCTCGTGGACATTGGCCGACCTCGACCAATCGGAGCGACCCCTCGCCCTCGTCCCCGTGCCGAAACGACCACCTACACCCAACGCAAAGTGTGAGAAAAAACGCCCACATTTGGTAAAAAAGAATAAATTAAATCGGGGAAGGGTGAGGAGGAAAAGGCGGCGGCGGCGGAGGCGGAGATACAGAAGATGTTACATTCTTTCAGTTATTATGCTCCAAATATCTGGAACAAACTACCAGAAACATGCAGGAAAGGTTACATCAAATGATATCACAATATGAAAGATAGGGGTTAATAAGAGAAGACTATTTATCCCGAAGGAAACAGTTGTTACAGAAATACAGCAGCATAATAATAAAATACCTTTTCCCAATCATTTGAGTCCACTTTAAATTGTTCTCTCCATGATGTGTTTTTATCGTTCTGTTGCTTTTACCTCTTAGAATATTTAACAAATTGTACGGTGTCCTCGAAAGACGCCTTAAATAAAATGTATTATTAAAACTGTAACACTAACAGCGCAGTAAAAAGAGCCATTACAGGAAACAAAGACGGTCGCATAATTAACGTAGCGGCAGATACGTACTTGCACGTTATTATAGATTAATAATAATAATATTGCACCGGTTATATTCCACAACCCATGCTAACATGTTATTAGTCGTAGACCAAAAAGGTTTTCACTTTAACTTATTCCGTACTATAACTTAGATGACCAAATATGTACATATGCTGACAGTTATTTACTCTTATTTTTACTCATCTCTTAAAGAAGAGTTATTGATACAGAAGCTTTCCGTTATAATGCTCCAAATATCTAAAACAAACTACCATTACTTTGAATTGCCTTGTGTTGAAAGGTGCTATGTAAATAACCTTTCAACCATGTGGAGACGAGCTATACTCACAAAGAATGTTTTAAAAACCGCTGCGTGTTAACCCTCTCACATGATTGACTTATCATATCTCTACACTGACGTCAAAACATGAGGCATGGCATATCTTCATTTGAGCTTGAGAGGTTTGTGTTTTCTTCTGCAGAGGAGGAGGAGGAGGGAAAGAGTGAAGTGAAAGGGAATATTGTGTGTTGGGGGCGGGGGAGCGTACGAGCCATGCAAGAGTTGTGCCGACTGCCGTAGCTTTTCAGCGTCACTGAGTTTCTGTGACAGGTGACAGGCGTAGAAAGAGGCCGAGGGACCTTATGTTACCCTCACGTGTTACACTGCACTCAAATTGTCAATATACTGCTGCACCTGGCATACTGTCCTGTCTTATTATCACTGCTGCTGTTGCTATGTCTACCGGTGAGGCAGCCGTCGTCAATTACGCCCAAATCTTTCACAGTCACCTCGAATATATATTTCTATTTTCTAGTCTTTTTCAAATGATGTGCATTGTGTTGTTTTAACAGGTCGCCGTGACGGAGAAAAGGTCACAATTTGGGATCAATAAAGTCAATCTTATCTTACATTATGGACGCATGCTCGATGGAAGTCTTCATAAGAAATATATCTGTTCACCTTGTAGGTAGCTAACACTTTCTCACTCTGATGCATCTTAATATCATCCCATCGCTGCATACCTTTCAGGTGGTTATCACAATGTGAATTTGCCCATATCTTTCACCATCTTTTTCTATTCTTTTTCAAGTGATGTTCATTGTGTTGTTTCAACATGCTGATGTGACGGAAATAATGTACCAATTTGGGATCAATTAAGTTAATCTTATCTTACATTATGGAAGCAAAGCTCAAAGTATATCTGTTCACCTTTTAGGTAGCCAACACTCTCTCAATGCACTCTGATGCATCTTAAACTGTTTCTATTTGATTTAATATCATCCCATCGCTGCCATTATTTCAAGTTGTAACCACGATGTGAATTTGCACCATCCTTCGTTATATCGCACATTTTCAGTCTATTCTTCTGTCTTTTACTGGTCAACTTTCTGTGACTATTTTACACACACAATTAAAGCTTATGGTTATAACTGAATGCCAGGGTGGTGTTACTTCTTTTATCTATTATATTTTACTTGCACTATTGTATCTGTTTCTCTGTCAGATTGTCATCCACAGAACTTCACCGTAGCCGTGTACGAATGACAATAAAAGCCTTGAGATCTTTAATCCTTTATTTCAGAGCCCCACACTGTTAATATAGATATATGGTCAGTGTTGCACAGGGGAAAGCATGCAGCGGTTCCTCACATACCCTGTTCTGCTGTGGGGTGACTCCTCGTCCAGCTGGAGCTGCTACTACTGCTCCTTGTTGCCCCGCCATCGTTACCTTTCTTTGGGTCAGAGGTGATGCCGTCCAGGTGCCTTGTTGAACTGGATTTCCAACACCAACTCCTACACCCTGTAAGATGGAAGAACTTTGAGCATATGTATCTTATTTATATATTGTATTTTCTCTATGTTGATGAATTATAGCGACATATCGTCACACATATGGTGAAACGCATGATACCTATAACACGCCGTATAGCTTCGAATCTTATGTTTAAAAGTTTACTATTTTCTCAGTTCCCTTTAATGGACTACGATGGATCATTAATGTGGATGCGGGTTGTTTTTCTGACCGCTCATATCACTCACTCAAACACACAACATCCCAGGCTTCTTCCACAAAGAGGGAAATACAAGGCCATATCTACAAAGTGGCAGCGTTGGATCCCTATCCGACATGCTGCGAGGAATAAAGATCCGCTCAACAAGGTGATGGTCTCATTATCAAATAAAGTCACAGCTTCGAGTGTGTTGACAGAGCGGGGGAAGAGGAGGCATTGAAGGTCGTCTCTTGTTCATCCCGCGACTCTGCAGAGATGTGACAGATCAATACAGAGGGAGAAAGGAGGCGATATCTCTGACCTGTCCCCAGTTGAGAGTAAATGGATTAATCCCTTCTATAGAAATCACAGCTCCTGATTGCACCCATCAAATGCTAAGCTGCATTACACTGGGACGACAGCAGCTCGATGTGTACCCCACCCCCCCAAATTCCCACAGCTTTTGTGTCTCCTTGCGCTGCTTTGTATTATCCCTGATGAAAATATAATTTGCCTCTTATCTGCGCGCCTAAGCCATACAAATCCAAATCCTCAAAAGTGGCAACTTTCTTACGCAGGTATTATGTCTCCGGCGTTCAAGCAAGAAAGATTAATTACAAGGGTTTTTGGATTGGCATCCTTTTGTGGGTTTGCCTCGCACCTGAGAGATGGGGCTGATGGGGAACCGAGGGATGACAAAGTGGAAAGGAAGGAGCAAGAGAAAAAGGGGAGAGGAGACGAGATAACATTGTCAAGCGCTGGCTGATGACAGCAGAAAAATGTGGAAGAGGGAGCATCAAGACAAGTCTCTACATTTTCACATCCCACTCTCCCTCCATGATGCGCCACATCAGATAGCTGTGCACAGGTTCCCATTACCACACTGACACCCAGTTATCTTCATCTGCAGCCAGAGTGAGATTCTGCTTGATCCTCTGGGATGGGAGTCGGAAAAGCGGCTTATTTTCAAAAATACTATCCCGTCTCATCGTCGGTGACAAGTGTTAAACATGCATGCCTTTGTGCTTTTTCAATAACGATGGATGTGTAATTAAGGCCACAGCAGTAACTTATCGAGGCAGTGTGAGATATATCCGGACTTGTTGGTGTTACTGTCTCTATATCTTTCAAAGTGCTGCCCTTAAAGAAGGATATCAACCTTTAAAAGCAGTGACGAGCTGTCCCTAACTCTGTAGATAAATGTCATTCTGCCCTTTTTAATGCCTACAGCCTTTCCTGTGATCTTAAGGCAAGATGAAAGCATTGTGTCTTTACAGATCAATTTCTACCAAAATGACACATCACATCAGCCTGTCATTCCCATAGGTTAGACATCCTTTAGATTACAAAACAGACAGTGTGGCGGCAATCAGTCGTTTTCCCTCGTGGGGCGAAATGTGAAGGTGACGGATACGAAATGAAATGCTCACCGCTCCGGAAAGTTTGACGACTCTGACTTTTTGTGGCACCTGCTGGTCATCGACGCTTTTGGTCCGCTGCATTACGGTTCTTTTCGCGCCCGCTTGAGGAGGTCCTGGAGTCTGAATTTGAGGAGTTACCAGGATGTTCTTCTGAGGAAGCGTCTGTATCTGAGCTCCAGGTCTGATCTGAACACAGTTCCTTCGCTGTTGGGGGTTTTGTTGAGTCCATTGCTGATCTGGAACATGCACTTGGGGGGTTTGTTGTTGTTGTTGTTGTTGCTGGATGTTTCCTTTCACCATCTGAAGGCGTGCTTTCACATTAGGTCGTGGCGTGAGAATCTGAGGATTGCCGTTTGGAGGAATGACTTGAATTGGATTCTTAAAAGTCTGATTTAAAGGTTGTGGGGCTCTCTGAGGCAACTGTCTCTGCGGCTGCTGTGGTGGTGGTTGTTGTCGTTGTTGTTGTTGTTGTTGCTGCTGTTGCTGTTGTACAGGTTGTGGCATTAGCTGGTTTTGTTGTGCAGGTTGAATCTGTGGTGTCGGAGTCTGAGAACTGATCCTTTCGAGCAACTCCTTCTTTCTGACGCCGGCTTGCATTTGTCGTCTCATTTCCTTCGTTTTCAGAATTTCTTCTCGCAAGCGCTTCTGTTCCTCGATCTTCAAACGGTACTGCCGGGTTTCCTCGTCTTCGTTGGGATCCTGTGGAACAAAAAACAGCTGGGAATCACGGTGTGCTTTTTATTCAACACTAAAGATGTAATCACACTAAAGATGTAATCACACTAAAGATGTAATCACAGGCAAAACCCAAGAGAGGAAATGCAATAGTATTGATCTGGCCTGGTTCAATTGATTGAGACGGCTGTCATTATCGCCCTTATGATTGGGCTTTGAATAAAAGGAGTTCTTCTCTGCATACTGATTGGTTAGTGGTTCTTGTAAATTCTCGGACACTGGGAAGTCAGAAGGAAACTCAAAATGATGATTGAAAGCAAGACCCTTTTACGAGTAAACGTACCTTGCAATAAACTTGATTCTGATTTTCTGAAATATATATTTTTGGTTTCCTTGATTTTTTTTTTACAAGAAACTGACCAGTGGTGTTCTTGGGATTTCCTTTCGAACCACCGTCCTTCCTCCGGGTGGCTGTGACTGCATCTTGGAAACGACCTGTCCTCTTCCTCGTCCTCTTCCTCCGTCGGGCATCGGTTGCCCTGGACGCACACCCGGTATTGCCTTGGCAACAGGCCGAATGTTGGCGGCAGGGCGGGCGTTGTTCATGTTAATGTTCGTGTTGGCAGGCGCGACAGGAAGCTCCCGCAGGTTGCTGTTGCGATGCTGCATTTGCTTAGACATGGGTGTGTTCTGAGAGAAGATAAAAACACCTGAACATCAGCAGGAGAGGACTCTTTAAAGTAGAGACACTACATACTGATATACACCTGAACATCAGCAGAAGAGGACTCTTTAAAGTAGAGACACTACATACTGATATACACCTGAACATCAGCAGGAGAGGACTCTTTAAAGTAGAGACACTACATACTGATATATACCTGAACATCAGCAGGAGAGGACTCTTTAAAGTAGAGACACTACATACTGATATACACCTGAACATCAGCAGGAGAGGACTCTTTAAAGTAGAGACACTACATACTGATATACATAGTGATATACACCTGAACATCAGCGGGAGAGGACTCTTTAAAGTAGAGACACTACATACTGATATACACCTGAACATCAGCAGGAGAGGACTCTTTAAAGTAGAGACACTACATACTGATATACACCTGAACATCAGCAGGAGAGGACTCTTTAAAGTAGAGACACTACATACTGATATACACCTGAACATCAGCAGGAGAGGACTCTTTAAAGTAGAGACACTACATACTGATATACACCTGAACATCAGCAGGAGAGGACTCTTTAAAGTAGAGACACTACATACTGATATACACCTGAACATCAGCAGGAGAGGACTCTTTAAAGTAGAGACACTACATACTGATATACACCTGAACATCAGCAGGAGAGGACTCTTTAAAGTAGAGACACTACATACTGATATACACCTGAACATCAGCAGGAGAGGACTCTTTAAAGTAGAGACACTACATACTGATATACACCTGAACATCAGCAGGAGAGGACTCTTTAAAGTAGAGACAGTACATACTGATATACACCTGAACATCAGCAGGAGAGGACTCTTTAAAGTAGAGACACTACATACTGATATCGCAGAATGACCCAATTCTTTCTGCGTTGTTTTCACAATTGATGTAATGTGTTCATTTCTCACCATCCTCTGCCTGTTGGACATGTTTCTCTGTTGGGGGTTTTGTGGGCGGGGACTCATCTGTCGGGGGCCTCCATGCACCTGCTGTTGGTGGAAAGGATTCTGGCCGTGGTGCATCATGGGACGCGGCTCATTGACATTTGGATGTTGATGCTGATGATGAGGTAAGTCCTGCCTGTGATGCTGCTGCTGGTGCAGGTGCATGGGCTGATGGGGAAGCTGGGAAACGGGAGGTCCCATTAAGCCCTGAAATCACAGAGAAAGACGACAAATCATATTATTTTTATATAATTTTTTCAAGCAATAAATAGAATAGAATGAATGATTTAAATATATATAAGTTACAGGGAGTAGTAAACATTTGCAATAAGGGAACAGTATACAGAAGAAGGATTTCATTGCCATGTCGTCACCGTAGCTTCGTGCATATGATGATAAAACCGTTGAATCTACATCGAAACCCTCCCCTTTAATTTACGTGCATCTCGATACCGCTTATCGATCCGGTCTTTTAACGGTACTCTTATCGGTACTTTTGGAGAAAAAAATAAACAAAACTAACATTGCTTTTTATTTAAATTAAATACATTATATTTCACATCAAAAGAAACAATGTTTTAACAAATGGTATTAAATAATGTGATGACAGAACTGTGAACAGAATAGCTGAAACTTTAACAAACTAAATAACTCAGTTTCCTCTAATCATTAACCCATGTTTGTATCATTGAGTTAACTCTGTGTTGCTGCTAGCATACAGAACACCTGACGTGGAACCGTTCCTCGTGGATGGAGCTACAGAGCTGCTAGAGAGACAGTGGAACCGTTCCTCGTGGATGGAGCTACAGAGCTGCTAGAAAGACAGTGGAACCATTCCTCGTGGATGGAGCTACAGAGCTGCTAGAGAGACAGTGGAACCCGGTGCATTCCTCCGTCTGGATGTGGAGCGCTTTTGCTAAATGTTTAGACAAATTGCTCGTGTTGCCGCCCTCACATGCTAAACTCTTATTGCACTTTAGGTAACGAGCATCGAGACGGGTAAAGTTTATCCGCCATCTCCTCCGTGTGTGTGTTGCTGCATGTAGCAGCAGTGTGCGTGTGTTGCTGCATGTAGCAGCTGTGTGTAAACTGCCCCGCCCCCTCGCAAGCAGGCGGGAGAGAGATCTCTCGTCTGGATTGGAAAGATATATATATAGAAATGTATTGATTGGGATAAACCCCTTGAGATGCACCATCTCGTTTTCAAGGGGGTCCCGACAATAGCAACAACTTACAGACATACATAAACAAAGATCAAAAATACTAAAAATAATCATAGACGCATTTTGCAGTCTTTATGCGTGTTAGAAACGGAGTTGGCGACACTAAGACTGCAATATAATGTTTGTGTAGCGATAATACACATGACAAATGTTTTAGATATCTCCAGTACCGATAATGTTGGAGCTTAACGGTACCACAGTCTTTAATAATTCAGCCCCGGGGCCCGTTTTAATACCGGGGCTCGGTACCCATCCCTAATAATACCACTACTATTTAGAAATATTTATGGCTATTTTACTTGCATCCTTTGGTTACTATAACCCTTTATGAACACACAGTTCCATCCATCTCTTTACATTACATTGCATTTAGCTGACGCTTTTATCCAAAGCGACTTACAATAAGTGCGTTCGACCAACAAAATACAAACTTGAAGAAAACAGAATCATAAAGTACATCAGGTTTCATAGAGCCAAACATTTCAAGTGCTACTCAGCTGGCTTTAGAGAAGCCAGTCCTTTATTAGTATACAAGTGCTTTGTTAGTAGTTCTATGGCTGGAAGTGGAGTCGAAAGAGATGAGTTCTCAGTCTGGAAGGTGTGTAAGCTTTCTGCTGTCCTGATGTCAATGGGGAGCTCATTCCACCATTTTGGAGCCAGGATAGCAAACCCACGTGTTTCTGCTGATGGGAACTTGGGTCCCCCTCGCAGCGAGGGTGCAGCGAGTCGTTTGGCTGATGCAGAGCGGAGTGCACGTGCTGGGGTGTACGGTTTAACCATGTCCTGGATGTAGGAAGGGCCAGATCCATTCGCAGCATGGTACGCAAGTACCATTGTCTTGAAGTGGATTCTAGCAGTTACCGGGAGCCAGTGGAGGGAGCGGAGGAGAGGAGTGGTGTGGGAACATTTAGGAAGGTTGAAGACCAGACGAGCCGCTGCATTCTGGATGAGCTGCAGAGGTCGGATGGCACATGCAGGTAGACCAGCCAGGAGGGAGTTGCAGTAGTCTAGGCGTGAGATGACGAGAGCCTGGACCAGAACCTGTGTCGCTTTCTGGGTCAGCTGGGGACGTATCCTCCTGATGTTGTAAAGCGTGTATCTGCAGCAACGGGTTGTAGCAGCGATGTTTGCAGTGAAGGACAGGTTGTTATCTAGGGTCACACCCAGATTCCTTGCAGTCTGAGTCGGGGAAACAACAGAGGTGCCGATGTTGATTGTCAGGTCAAGAGTGGGACAATCTTTTCCCGGAAGGAAAAGCAGTTCAGTCTTGTCAAGGTTGAGCTTGAGGTGGTGAGCAGACATCCACTGAGAGATGTCAGCTAGACAAGCAGAGATGCGTGCGACGACCTGGGTCTCTGAGCGGGGAAAGGACAGAATTAATTGGGTGTCGTCAGCGTAGCAGTGGTATGAAAAACCATCCGGGCTAATGACAGATCCGAGCGAGTTTGTGTACAAGGAGAAGAGGAGGGGACCAAGAACAGAGCCCTGAGGGACCCCTGTAGTTAATTGACAAGGGTCGGACTCCGACCCTCTCCAAGTGACCCTGTAGGTACGGCTTTGAGGTATGAGGTGAGGAGGGAAAGTGCAGAGCCTGAAACTCCAAGTTCTTGGAGTGTGCGAAGGAGGATCTGATGATTCACCGTGTCGAAAGCAGCAGACAGGTCCAGAAGGATGATGACAGAGGAGAGGGAGGCTGCTTTAGCAGTGTGCAGTTCCTCAATGACAGCAAGGAGGGCAGTTTCTGTGGAGTGACCTGCCTTAAAACCAGACTGGTGCGGATCCAGGAGGTTGTTCTGATGGAGATAACAGGAGAGTTGTTTAAAGAAAGCGCGTTCAAGTGTTTTAGACAGGAATGGGAGGAGAGACACAGGCCTGTAGTTTATAACATCAGACGGGTTGAGAATGGGTTTCTTTAGGAGAGGGTTTACTCTCGCCTCCTTGAGACTGTTTGGAAACTGACCAGAAGTTAGAGAAGTGTTGATGAAATGGGTGAGAAACGGTAGAATATGAAGGGAATTTTTTTTTTGAAGGGATAGGGTCCAGAGGACAGGTGGTATGGCGGGCAGAGGTAATGAGGGTAAGAACCTCACTTGGAGAGAGAGGGGAAAAGGAGGTCAGTGTGTGGGTGAAAGGAGGGTCTGGTGGCCCAGCGGTGAGTAAAGGTGAGTCAGAAAAAGAAGAGCGAATATCATCAACCTTTTTTTCAAAGTGGTTAACAAAGTCGCTTGACAGAAGGGAGGCGGGGGGAGGGGCTTTGGGAGGGCCCAGGAGGGTGGAGAAGATGGAAAATAGTTTTTTGGGATTGGAATAGGAAGATTGGATCTTATCTTGAAAAAAAGTGCTTTTTGCCTGAGAGATCGAAGCAGAGAAAGAGGAGAGGAGAGCCTCTCTATCCATATATCTATCTATCCATCCATCCATCCATCCATCCATCTCTCCATCCATCCATCCATCCATCTCTCTATCCATCTATCCATCTCTCTATCCATCCATCCATCCATCCATCTTATACAATGTTAACGAACTTTAAACAATAACAGAAGTTTGTAATAATACCTCTTTTATCATCAGTAATCTCTAAATTGAATCAGACAGCTCCTGCATATAATTAACCTCCATGTGATTCACTCACTAGAGGGAGCTCTTGTCTACGTCTCGTGACAAAAAGGTGGTGCCAAACAAACTGAGAATGAGTCTGTTTTTCCTTAACGCTTCAATAGCAGTGAATAGAATAACTTGTCTAGTTTATTCATGTGTACAGTACTCCAGTCTAGTCATCGCTCTGGCTACAGAAATATTAATAATCTAGACTAAAGCAGACACAAATCATTCATTCATGGCACACAAAGCATGTTGTCATACGTAAGGGAGGATGCTTTAAAAAACATTATACTTTGGTTTAAAAGTGCTTCATTATCATATGTTAACCTTACATTTCTGCCTATGCACAGTGGCTATAGGGTAGATATGCAATGAAAAAGAAAATATATGGTTGAAATAAGACAGTATTTAGCAAGAAAACTGGGAGAAACCGCATCAAATTGTCGCACAACGACACAAACATATATTAGCTACAGAAATCACTTACTCTTAGTCGTACCTGCATCCCAAACTGGACGTCAGGAGGTGGGAAAAGGCTCCCCTGCTGGCCGAACGGCTGCCGAGGGCCCATGAAGGGTCTCGGCTGATTTGGGGGTCCTTGTTGGTTCATTCCTACCATCCCCTGGTGCCCCTGGTGGGGAGGGAGGTTGGGTCTGGGTGGTTCTCTGGGGAAAAGACCTAGGCCCGGCTGGTTGAACGTGGGTCCTGGTAGGCCGAAACCCATGTGACCCTGAATCTGCTGCTGCTGCTGCTGCTGCTGCTGCTGCTGCTGCTGCTGCTGCTGGTGGAGGCTGTGGTTGCTGTTCATCAGAGAGTTTGGGCCCTGGTGATCAAACATGTGCTGCCCTGGAAACCGTGTGGACTCTGCACGATCTGTGGAGGAAGAGTGAAGAAATGCACCAAGGAAAGACGTCAACAAAGCCAATTTTGATATGAAACTTCAGCGGCAGAAAGGTAAACAACAGACGACTATCAAGGTAAACAAAGACAGTTGTTCTGCATTAACACAGTGAAAGAAAAGCTTCTATACATCACATGAGCATCCCTCTGCAGAAAACAGACACAACTCTATCAAGGTAAACAAAGACAGTTGTTCTGCATTAACACCAGCTGGAGAAAGGTAAACAACAGACAACTATCAAGGTAAACAATGTTTGTAAAACTGCATTAAAACAGTGAAAAATATCTAACATAAAGATTTTCAATGCAGTTTCAAAATGCTCATTCAGATGACGTCAGTTTGTGCATTGTGAGCCAATAATAATAAATCACATCAGCATCAACAGACAACTCCGTCAAGGTAAACAAAGCTGGGATGTTTGTAAAACTGCATTAACACAGTGGGAAAACAAATATTTAATGCAGTTCTAAAAGGCTCATTCAGATGCATATATACACACATGCATTTAACATGAGCGCAGCTGATAGAGCAGGAAGCTAGCAGCGTACCCTGTAGGTATACCGCCAGAGGTTATGTTGAATTGGATTAAATATGCCAACAGAGCTTTGTAAGACTCACCGCCCATAAAGAGAGGCTCTCTGTCTTGGGGGCCTTGCGATGGCTGGCTCCTGAAGGGCTCCATGTGATGAAGGGGCCTCTGAGATTGGCCAAAATTGCCTGACATGTGCTGCTGGAAGTCTCCGGGACCCTGGGAAAACACAGAACTCATGAATTATAGGGCCAGGCAGGGAACTCAATAATCACAAACAAATTCAACTAATGAAAAATGGGAATTTGTTGCAGGGAGCGCGTGTAATGGAACGGACGGGGTCATTAAAATGTCGAGTTGCACACATCAATATGCATGGCCATATTAAGGAAAAACACGCTGGCCTGAATTTGTGAGCAAACCTGCATTAACACCAGAACCGCCAGAGGTCGCTGTATGCCTAAAACCGCCAACGGGTCACATTTACCAGCTATTGATTTTCAAGGTACAATGTTCTTTATTTATCAGACAGAACAGTGAGTTCTGATCGCACAGGGATGAGACTTCTACCCATAGAATCTGTGGACTCTCAGCTTTTGTGCAGATAGCATGAAGTATAAAATATCGCTACCAGTGCTGATTTAAGCGCTTGGTGTTAGACTTGTGTTTTGGTACAAATCTCTCTATCTATAACTACCTACCTATCTATCTGTCTCTCTCTCTATCCATCCATCCATCTCTCCATCCATCTCTATCTATAACTACCTACCTACCTGTCTCTCTATCTATCCATCCATCCATCCATCTCTATCTATAAAGGAACCGCAGTAGACAAAAGGCATTGCTATAGCGACACGTCATGTTTACGCTGCATTTTCTATGAGGTAAATATTACCCGCTGGCGCTGATTTTTTTCAATCTGACACTTTTTAACAACAGAGGGTGCTACATAACGCCCTTTGAGGAACAGTCACGGACTGGGAGACCTTAATATATTGTATTGAAAAAAAGTTACATACAATCAAAAAACAGCTGCGGGTAAAATTGACCCGTTGGCGGTTCCAGTGTTAATGCTACTCGAGGCTTTGTTGATAAACCTTCTCACAGGGTATTTCAGGACTTTATACGATCCACAGCTTTCTCTACTCACTGCATTACTATCTTCCCGAGGGGAAACTAGATAACAACACTTTAATCCCTCCTTGGAATTCGAACCCCCCTCCTAACTTTCTCCTTTATTCCGTTAAACATCCATCTGTGTTGAAAAATTAACCTGCTATTCAACACGTGCCACTTCCACAAATGGGCTGCTTCGCCTCCTCCAAGCCCATTGTAAATTACTTAAGATGCTATCAAGGCTTAATCCATCTTTATTCCAGGTATTTAGGTGTTAGAAAAAAAGCTAGAAGGTCCCAAAAACTTGCTTAACAGAAAGTTAATCAAAGGGGCTTACAGAGACACAATGAGGGCACAATCATAGCGCTTCTAAAAAAGGGTCAGACAGGCAGGTTTGCACAATGGAGACTCTGGTGTCCATGTAATAAATCTCCAATCAAATCGCTCATCCTCTCGCTTTCCTATCCTTGATAAACAGACTGCGAGCTGCTCAATATGCAACGGATGCTCAGCAGGGAGGGGGATATCCAAGACAAGCATAATGGAGAGGGGCCGAATGTCAAAGTGTTAAATAAAGAATGGAAATCTGAGTTTAAATGGAGCTTGTGTTTCTAGGTTTCATGCCTTGTATGTAAAGTCTAAGCTTTGCAACGTGTTGAGATATGGTAAGCAGCTCTGACTGCTACCAATTAACCGAGGATGACAATATACGCAACAAGGAGAACACGATAAGGGTTTATAACACATATATATATATGGTTAAACTGATCACCTAATACTAATATATACTATAAGCATGTGTAATATTCATTGTTTTCTGTGTTTAAAATAGAGATATGGAGCTCTGACTGCTACCAATTAACCAAGGATGACTTTAAATGTCAATATACGTAACAAGGAGGCCATAATAAGGGAACACATATATAAATTAAAAAGGTTAATACTATAAAGTGACAACATTTAAACATACTATGGTTGGTGGCTTCTTAAAATTGTGGTAAAACTGAACAAATATTCGGTGTTTTCAGGATTAAAAAGAGAGAAATGGAGCTCCGACTGCTACCTTTTAACTAGGAATGACAAAGACGATGGAATAAATGATTTAAATATATGTATAAACACATGTTTTTAAAGCTTCAACTACTACAAACCAAAGCCTTTACCTTTTCCATATAGTATAAATTGTGGCATCTTTATTTCCCGGTCAAACTGAATGTCATTATGCGAAAAGATTAAATATTCTAATACCTTTAATTGGTGCCGAGATTAATATTTCAAACCACCAGGAAAAATGTAATGCATTAATATTAGAAGCTATGACCCCCCCCCCCCCGTCTTTTAACAATTAAATGTGATGGGATGATAATGTATGATAATCACGAGTAATCAGGTGCCCACTGGTAAATGGAGAGTTAATGTCACCTGCATTTCAAATTGTGTCCTTGGCAGCAACGGCCTAAACAGCTGGGGAATACGACGCTATGCTTTTCATCAAAATACCGTCTGATAAGAGGGCTCTCAATCTATCAATATCTACCTCAATCACACAGGAAATAAAATACAGTTTCCGTCCAAAGGATGTGGCTCATTTGGCAACTGGTTGTAAATCCACATGCAATTGGACGCAGCTATTTTCCAAAGCTTCATTTGCATAAATCCATATAAAATGCACTTTCCAGGGATATGTCAGTCAGGAGCAGCGGCACCTGATGCCTGGGCTTCATTAACTAGAAGGACGGAGTAACTTAAGGCACTTTGGCAGACTCCAACCAATACAGTAATTACTTTAAAGGCATTTCCGTCATCCCTTGGCTCTGTGTGAGTGAAATAAAACACCCTTTCTTACAAAATCACTGACTTCTCTGACGTGAAATCCAGCTTTCAGAATATATGGTGCAAGAAAAAAGGCTCCATTACACCACCAGCGTGTTTGATTAATTCAAATACCGTTCACGCAAAAAGGTCTCCGTGCCTTTGGGACAGAAACTTGGTGAAAAGTGCATTTTAACTGGTAGTATATCCTAGTTTCACAATTCCATGACGTGCCAAGCTGGCTGCTCTTAAGCTGCATTTCATCCCATGAAGAGTTGCAAACCGCAGAAACCCCGACCTACTAAAAAGTCCACCGCCTAAAGCCGCTATCACGCACTTCCAGTTGTGCCGTATCGGTCTTTACAGATTTGCTTTAACAGTATTTGGCCAGGGCGGGCGCTCTAATTGCCGTAATGATATCGAGGAGAATAACCGTGTGCAGAGGGGGAGAGAAAGTGAGGTAAAGGGGAGGGAGAGGAGCAGCTGCTACTCACAGGGAACCTCTGAGGACCCACAGCAGGTCTGGGTTGGCTTTGAGCAGGAGGCATCAAGGGCACTGCAATGAGAGAAAAGAGAGGGGGGGAGACAAATGAGGGGGGAGATAGGAGAAAAAGGGAGGGGACAGACGTTAGACATCTCCATGCTTACGGCTGTAACAAAGACGTACATTTTATAACCTCACAGCAATGAAATATATTTGCAGTTACAGGGAGAAGTAAACATTTGCAATAAGGGAACAGTACACAGAATTTTCATTCGCATTTCTACACCGTAGCTTCGTGCATATGACAATAACACCGTTGAATACACATCCAAACCCTCCCCTTTAATTGATGTGCATCTTACCCGACGTTCACGAACTTCATACAATTACAGAAGGGATGTAATAATACCACTACTATTTAGACATACTTATGGCTATTTTACTTGCTATAACCCTTTATGGACATAGTTAGAAATACATGTATACAGTGTTGTACATGTATACATTGCATTTATCACCCTACTCCCTCTGCTCTTACCACTCTCATTTCTTTGGGTCTATCTTTGACTGCAGAGAGAGTAAATCTATTCGTCTGTAAGTGAAGAGAAAAGGTAATTTTTTCCCATTATGTATAACCTCACATCTTAATGAGAATGATTTCAATTAACTGATTGACATGTGGTTTTTTTATGCTGCTTTAAAATTAGGGTAATTGTATGTCAACATTCAATTGGATCTCTTGAAAGAATATATAAATAAAGACACAAACACATAATCATAACCACAGGCAATCCCTGATTTTCCAGAACACATCTTCCTCGCAAAAGCCCAATGCACACACACACACACACACACACACACACTGTGACACACACACACACACACTGGCTAACATGCTTTGCTAACAACATTTCAATCTTGGCCCGGGCAGACGGATAAACCCATCTCAGGGAATGAAATGGTGATGCCGCCCAAAGAAACCCATTACTGGCTGAGAGAGCTATTCACTTGTCATTCAAGCAAACAACAAAATGACATTCTAATCCTGACACCTTTCAGGATGTCAGACTGCCAGACGTAGCATGCACCTCAACTCAGAAGCGTCCTAAATAAACCAGGGACGCACGAGTTTGGGTACAAGGTATGAACCGTGCATTTAGCTAATTATATAAAAGAGAAATGGGATTTAACACGATGATGATACATCAACCATCTATGAATGTGTGGATATGGACACTTAGGGTTCAGAGGAAATACTCACATATGGAGAGACTACAAGGGTCTGATGTGTCTATGAATTACATGCTAGTTAATCTGGGTTATTTCACAGGACAAAATGTTTAAATTAGGGATAAATATCGTGGTAAAGTATGATCGAAAATGTATTTAACTAATTATATAAGAGAGAAAAATGGGAAATAGAATTTAACACGATGATGACTGGCCAAAAAATACATCAATCATCTATGAATGTGTGGATATGGACACTTAGGGCTCAGAGGAAATACTCACATGGAGAGACTACAGGATATGATGCGTCTGACTTACATGCTAGTCAATCTGAGATAGAGATACCGCAGGTCTTTCCCTCCTGCAGCGGTCAGACTATACAACTAGCACAGCCCCTAGTTGACCCCACACACACACACACACACACACACACACACACACACACACACACCCCTTGCTGCTAAATCCAACAAACTATGTGCAATATATAAATGTGGTTAATAACTGTGTAATATATACCTGGCTGCTAAATCCTAAGAGCTGTTACAGGATGTGTATTTCTTTAAATGATGTAACATTAAGCTGTCTGTGGCTCTTTTTCCTCCGTGGGACTAATAAAGGTATTCTGATTCTGATCTGGGTTATTTCACAGGGGAAAATTATTAAATTAGGGATAAATATCGTGGTAAAGTATGATCGAAAATGTATTTAACTAATTATATAAGAGAGAAATGGGATTTAACACGAAAAATACATCAATCATCATCCAATTGGTGGATATGGACACTGACGCGTTGACGCTTGCCGGTGGGCGTGTCTGAAACTCGACCAACAACCAATCACATGAATGTCCCGCCCCGGACCCACAAGCACGCGGTTTGATTGGCTAGAGCTTGTACTGGCATATGATTTGATTGGCTGACGCTTCCGTCGAAGCTTGAAAAGTTGAACACTGCTCAACTTTTGAAGCGAGCACCGCGAGACATCGATTATATTGCTTAGAAAGCCAGATACGTTTCTTCTTGCCCCCTTTGAACATGACGGAAACTATTTGAGAACAAAAATGGTGGGTTGACGTTATTGTAAAGCCAGATCATTTAAAATAAAAACACAGCTTCATAATCGCAATATTTATTTGTATGTTGTTTTTATATATTTAATCGTTTAACCTTTTAATTATGGCTCGAGTCTATTAACCTGTTAAAATGTTATATTTCGCTGCATGGACCTTCATAAATAATCTGAGGGGAATTTCTTGTTGTGTATTTTTAACTTGTGATGTGTCATTTTGTTTAGTGTATTGGTTTATAGTGTGGTGGACAGTCCCCACAGAGAGGCGAAGTCCCTGCCTTTCCTCCATGGGACCTTATTTCAGAAAAAGTATTGAAGTCAATGGAGAGAGAAAGATTAGCTTTCCATCCCGTTTGAATTGTGCCACGAATTACACATTAGGGCTGTCCCGAATACCATTTTTCGGGCTCCGGATATTCGGAAGTAATCGGCAGCGAATATTCGGCCCTCGCGGGGGGGGGTGGGGGGCGTAGTAATCAGCAGCGAACCGCTTCAACACGTGTATTTTGGTGTATTCACGGCATCCATTTTGTTATTCTACAGTATTGTTGTTTTATAGTTATTAACCCAATTTGTGTTCTTTGAAATTGAAAAGGATATCGCATTGTGTTTGTTCCTTTCGTTGCAGTTGTATATGTGTTAAGTGTAATTTGGCTTTTATTTTGAAGGAGAGTTAGCGCTGTTGACAGGAAGTTGTTGTTGCTATGGAAACAACGTGACGGAGATTAACGGAGAAAAGTAATATCTACATATAAAGACGGAGAAAGTAAACGATAACGTTTATGGTTAAGTGTTGGCACCCCCCGAACAAGCTCTGTGGCGATTTCAATTAATTCAATTTGAGAAAAAAAACGGGGGAAAAACAAACAAAACGAATAACGAAATTGAAACCTGAATAGTACTCCAACGAACGAATATTCAGATATTTGAATATTCGGGTACAGCCCTATTACACATATGATGTTTGTCAATTTAAAAGATAATTTTGCAAGTCAAACAATTTAAATGTGTCGTCAAACTGTGAAGTAACACTTTGTTTGTGTGAAACCGCTCAATGAACTACATCTCCCATCTCGCACCACACACCCAGACGGCCGTCACGTTGAAACATTTCACTTCTTTCTTTCAGAACGAGGTGGAAAGTATTAAAGGAGGTGGAAATCACTCCAAGTCTGGGCACGTTGAGAGCTGCACACACACAAGGGGAGTTAGTCGGTTCCTAAGAGCCAGCATGCGGGACCGGGACTCTGGGAGTTGTAGTCTTTCTAGTTGCGTATTTTTCATAGTCTTATATTTCAACAGTTTTACGACAAACTGTGACTTTTTTGACACGGAAATAATCTTTTAAATTGACAAACATATGTGTAATTCGTGGCACAATTCAAACGGGATCTCAAGATAACTTTTCTCTCTCCATTGACTTCAATACATAATTTTTCCGAAATAAGGTTCCATGGGTCGGAAGTAGATGTCGCCTCTCTATAGATCAACTGTCACAAAAACAGTAAATGGAGAATTAGCGTTAGTCAACATTGCTCATTTCCAGCTGTTGTCCGCGGCCAGATGATAATAGACACCTTTTTAAAATCACAACACATCCGTTATAAAGAAAGGATGAGAGACAAGTAGATACAGGCGAAAGGACAACACACGTTACAACATACAGCTGCATCTGTGGTATGAAAAGTGCAATATAAATAAAGCTTTATTATTAATATGGAGCACACTATAGTGGGTTGACGTACCTTGCACAGGGGATGACGTTGGCCCTCTGAAATGGGGGTTAATGTGGATGTTTTTGGACTGTGGGGGGGGTTGTTGGTGGTGCTGCTGCTGCTGCTGCTGCTGGGGGAAGTTTGGTGGCGGAGAACTCATCATCCGTGGTGGTGGCTCCATCTGGGGCCTCATGGGGGGGGAGCGGTGAGCCATGTGTTGGGGGATGAGGGGCTGCAATGGCTGCTGGGTAATCGCACGCCCGTGGTCCTGGAAGGGGGGAGGACCTCTCGGACGTGAAGGGTGATGCTGAGAGTGCATTTGCTGCTGATGAGGCTGATGAGGAAGAGGCATTCGGGAGGATTGCTGCTAATTGGGAGGAGAAATGGGGCCAGGAGAGGAGGGGGAATCAAAACAAGCTGTCTGATACATCAAGTGTGTGCAGCCATGACACGCCGACAATCAACTCATAAGCTAGATGGATGATGTTATCCGAAATAGATTTAATAAAAAGTTCCCCCTGAAGAGTTATGCTCTTTAAGGATGCCTTTAAGAAGTATTTTAACATCTAAATATATCAACCGAAGATGCATCAACAACAGATTACATTATTACATGTCTTGTTAGACGCTTTTATCCAAAGCGACTTCCATACTTAATACTGTGGGCAATCCCCACAGAAGCAATTTGGGGTGAAGTGTCTTGCCCAGGGACACAACGACATGCTGACTGCAGTGGGGTTTGAACCTGTGACTCCCTGATCCCAACACCAAGGCTCTATCCACTGCGCCACACGCCTTGTTTATGGGAACTGTTGCTATGGGTAACCTTGGTGAAAAAGCATGTGGGAAACTCCTTTGCAGACCGTTCACAGAACTACTAAACATACAGGATATGGAGAACCCTAAAAGCGTAATAGGGCCCCTTTAATGACAGATAAATGAACACTAACAACCAAGCAAAGTTTGAAATGAGTGCTCGGTAATTGGCCAGTCTATCTGTTTAAGAAACAAACAAGCCAGTGACCAAATAAGTCACATGGTTAAATATACAGTAAAAAGCACACGCTCATTAACAGCACGATGTTCATGTTGTTGGCGTGTCGTCCATCTGTCCTTAATTATGTATGTCCAGTGTTTTTAATTGTACAGCCTTTAATAAATGAATTAAATAATGATGATAGCAGCAGGAGTGAAAAGTCAAACAACTTGAGGACAATCGCTTGAACACGTATTTATTATTCAAGCACAGTTTTGTTTATGGGAACTGTTGCTATGGGTAACCTTGGTGAAAAAGCATGTGGGAAACTCCTTTGCAGACCGTTCACAGAACTACTACACATACAGGATATGGAGAACCCTAAAAGCGTAATAGGGCCCCTTTAATGATTGAATATCACTAGAGATGTCCCGATCCGATCACGTGATTTTCAAAAGATCGGAATCGGGGATCGGGAATTTTTTTTTTATAAAATATTTCTATTTAATGTTACAAAACAAAAATGACCATGTTCACGTATTAAAGGACCCATGTCATGCTTTTCCGGTTCTTACCCGTCCCCTTGTGTTATGAAGGTTTTTATGCATGTAAACGGTCTGCAGAGCCACAACCCTCAAAGCACACTCTGTAGCGAGTAAAACTCTAACACAGAGAAGACCTCCCCAAAACGCCTCGTTGGAGATACGTCATTGTCCATTGATTCTTCCGGGTAACTCATGATGTCATGCGTTGCCCAGAACCAAATGGACCAATCCGTGGAGCCGTTACGTTAAGCCCCCGCTGATTGGTCCAAATTGACCAATCCACGGACTTCCTCACTCAGTGCAAGCAGCTCTGCTGATCTCTCCTCCCTGGCTGCAGGCTGATAACAGACAGTTGGGATCGCGGCGAAATTCTCTCTGCAGACCCCTTCTCTCTGCAGACCCATTCTCTCTGCGGACCCATTCTCTCTGCGGACCCATTCTCTCTACGGACCCATTCTCTCTGCGGACCCATTCTCTCTACGGACCCATTCTCTCTACGGACCCATTCTCTGTGCGGACCCATTCTCTCTGCGGACCCATTCTCTCTGCGGACCCATTCTCTCTGCGGACCCATTCTCTCTGCGGACCCATTCTCTCTGCGGACCCATTCTCTCTGCGGACCCATTCTCTGTGCGGACCCATTCTCTGTGCGGACCCATTCTCTCTGCGGACCCATTCTCTGTGCAGACCCATTCTCTGTGCAGACCCATTCTCTCTGCAGACCCATTCTCTCTGCAGACCCATTCTCTCTGCAGACCCATTCTCTGTGCAGACCCATTCTCTCTGCAGACCCATTCTCTGTGCAGACCCATTCTCTGTGCAGACCCATTCTCTGTGCGGACCCATTCTCTCTGCGGACCCATTCTCTCTGCGGACCCATTCTCTGTGCGGACCCATTCTCTGTGCGGACCCATTCTCTCTGCAGACCCATTCTCTCTGCAGACCCATTCTCTCTGCGGACCCATTCTCTCCGCGGACCCATTCTCTGTGCGGACCCATTCTCTGTGCGGACCCATTCTCTGTGCAGACCCATTCTCTCTGCAGACCCATTCTCTCTGCAGACCCATTCTCTGTGCGGACCCATTCTCTGTGCGGACCCATTCTCTGTGCGGACCCATTCTCTCTGCAGACCCATTCTCTCTGCAGACCCATTCTCTCCGCAGACCCATTCTCACAGCGTTTACCAACCTTTTTCTTACTCAATATCAAGCCACACTTATTGTTTTTACTTCGGCTGTGACTTTGTGTGTGCTCAGGATGAGTTTCGCTGTGTATCGCTAAACATGGAATCACACCTCCACGGAGCTCAGCGCGATTCACAACGTCCCGACTGGTCCCGACCAATCAGAGCACACTGGGCTCACAGGGAGGTGGGGGGGGGCAAGAGCTGCAACGAGCCGTTTAGTGGATACTGCTGAATACACATACTTTACAGAGATGCTGTATGCGAAACCAACGTGAGTTTGGAAGATTGCACAGTATAAATCTATTCTAGTAGACCTCAACAATGGAATTATGATCAGTGGAAATGGCCATGACATGGGACCTTTAAAGTCATCCTGAGGCCTTAGTTTTAAATTACACAACATCATGTATGTGTTGCTTCTTTTGGGCTTGTCTAAGTTTTCAAGTGCCGCATCACCAACAAACTCCTCCTCCTCCTCCTCACCTACAAATCCCTCCATGCCCTCTCCCCGCAGTACCTCACAGATCTCCTCCACCCATACATCCCGTCCCGCACCCTTCGATCCTCAGACTCCGGCCTGCTCTCCATTCCCCATTCACGCCTCCGCACCTTCAGTGTCGCTGCCCCCACCCTCTGGAACTCCCTCCCTGCAGAAATCCACAACGCCCCTTCTCTCAACATTTTCAAATCAACCCTCAAAACTCATCTGTTCAACATCGCCTTCCAACTTACCCCCCCCCCACTTACACTTCTGCCCCCTGTTTTATGCTTATGTTTTTTTTTTATGTGTTATGTCTTGTCCTTGTATGTTTCTTTGTAAAGCGACCTTGAGGTTATGAAAGGCGCTATATAAATTCAAGTTATTATTATTATAGACCTGGTTGCTCATTCCTCTCAAAGCAACAGAGTGGGCGCAGTGTCTAATAGTAGCAGCAAGCTAACGAGAGGCTACGTCCAGCTGGTGGCTCGGGACAGAGAAAATGTCAGGAATTTGGAAGTATTATGAAATTGAAAGCGAAGGCAGTGTAACAGCCAGGTGCAATGTTTGCAAGGCGGAGGTTCCGCGTGGTGGAAAGAACAAAGCTACGTTCAACACGACCAATCTAACACGCCACCTGAGAAACAAACACCAACAACAACACGACGAGTACACACTCAGGTAACGGCACTGAAGCAACCGACACTTTTAAAAGGAAAGAGAAGCTGCCCCAGAACAGTGAAAAGGCCAAACAAATAACAGCCAAGATAGCTGAATTCATCGCGTTGGATGACCAGCCGTTATCTGTTACCTTTTTTTCTCTTAATGCATTGCATAAAGATCGGGAAAAATCAGTGTCCTTAAATATCACAATTAAAGGAAAGGTATTATGGTTCCAACGAGAGCTGGACTTGTTCCTTTATCGAATAGCCTTCCCCTGCTTATCACTCCTCACCTCACATTCAGGTTAGCCATGATATTTTCCCTAGACCTTCAAAAAGGTCTTGTATGAACTGATGAGCCATGTAAATCAAAGGATTAAATGCTTGGAGTGATATCTAATATTAAAAGCCCACAAGAAACTAAATCCTGGGCAAATGTAATTTTGCATAATGCCGTCTAAATGGATGACTGCCAAATGATTCGCTATAATCCATATATCAACATAGATAGCAGACTTGGTCGTGCGTAAACCAACAAAAGACTTGAAGGTCTTAGATAGTGAAGAGAGATCAAAACACATGTGAAGTACAAAGCCTCGATGTAACTGACGATACAAGCAGGTAAAAAGTCAAGCAGTTTCAAATCATCTTATCCAGTGAAGCTTTCTTGAGCTGCTCTTCAGGAGGAGTGGCTCAGTATTAAGAGATGTCATATTCAAAAAGATAATCCCTTTCAAGAAGCTCCGTTATGCTTTCTGGGGTTTCCCTGTCCTGGAGTAGGTTTTTGTGCATGTTAATGGTCTGCAAGGGCACAAATCCCAAAGTTCCTGAACAAGAGGGTGCTCTTTAAAGTAGAGACACTACATACTGATATACACCTGAACATCAGCAGGAGAGGACTCTTTAAAGTAGAGACACTACATACTGATATACACCTGAACACCAGCAGGAGAGGACTCTTTAAAGTAGAGACACTACATACTGATATACACCTGAACATCAGCAGGAGAGGACTCTTTAAAGTAGAGACACTACATACTGATATACACCTGAACATCAGCAGGAGAGGACTCTTTAAAGTAGAGACACTACATACTGATATATACCTGAACATCAGCAGGAGAGGACTCTTTAAAGTAGAGACACTACATACTGATATACACCTGAACATCAGCAGGAGAGGACTCTTTAAAGTAGAGACACTACATACTGATATACACCTGAACATCAGCAGGAGAGGACTCTTTAAAGTAGAGACACTACATACTGATATACACCTGAACATCAGCAGGAGAGGACTCTTTAAAGTAGAGACACTACATACTGATATACACCTGAACATCAGCAGGAGAGGACTCTTTAAAGTAGAGACACTACATACTGATATACACCTGAACATCAGCAGGAGAGGACTCTTTAAAGTAGAGACACTACATACTGATATACACCTGAACATCAGCAGGAGAGGACTCTTTAAAGTAGAGACACTACATACTGATATACACCTGAACATCAGCAGGAGAGGACTCTTTAAAGTAGAGACACTACATACTGATATACACCTGAACATCAGCAGGAGAGGACTCTTTAAAGTAGAGACACTACATACTGATATACACCTGAACATCAGCAGGAGAGGACTCTTTAAAGTAGAGACACTACATACTGATATACACCTGAACATCAGCAGGAGAGGACTCTTTAAAGTAGAGACACTACATACTGATATACACCTGAACATCAGCAGGAGAGGACTCTTTAAAGTAGAGACACTACATACTGATATACACCTGAACATCAGCAGGAGAGGACTCTTTAAAGTAGAGACACTACATACTGATATACACCTGAACATCAGCAGGAGAGGACTCTTTAAAGTAGAGACACTACATACTGATATACACCTGAACATCAGCAGGAGAGGACTCTTTAAAGTAGAGACACTACATACTGATATACACCTGAACATCAGCAGGACAGGACTCTTTAAAGTAGAGACACTACATACTGATATACACCTGAACATCAGCAGGAGAGGACTCTTTAAATGATTGTTTACCTGCATGCTCATAGGAACTCCCATCAGAGAGTGCCTCTGGTCCATCATTCTCCCTCTGTTTCCTCCTCTGAAATCTCCCATTCCAAAAGATGGGAAGCCTCCTCCTCTTCCTCCTCTTCCTCCTCTTCCTCCTTGCATTCCTCCTCTCATGCCTCGGCCTCCATAGCGGTTCTGTTTCTTTTGTCTTTCCTGTTCTTCAAACTCCATCAGATCCTGCTTGGCTTTCTCAGACAGTTCTAATAAAGGGAAGATGGGAAAGACTTGAAACACAGGTCCGTAGTAACAGCACTCAAATAAATACATAAAGGAATAATGTGTACCTAGTGTTTCGGGAATATTTCTCCGGTTACTTCCTGCATCAGCCAGCCGCACAACAGCGCCATCCTTCCTTTCCGATTTGAACCGTATGCGACCAGCGTCTTCATCTTCCTCATCCTCTTCATCCGACTCCTCTTTTGTTTCCTCTGCAGGCCCAGCTTCATTGTCGACCTAAAAAGACATGTTCAGAGTTTAAAAATACACACATTTTTGATCTGGTTCCAGCTTAAAAAATGAACAAGATTTGCCTCTAAAAGTAAATATTCTCTGGCTTTCTAAGTCTTGTAGAACCAAATATCTTGGTCTTGGATATAGACAAGATATTTAAAGATCTAAAGACATCTAGAGTTTAAGAAAATGGTGACCTCATGATAAAGATCAAATGGTAAAATCAAGAAACTAGAGAAAAAGTCAAAAATTCTCTGGTTCCAGCTTCAAAAAATTTACAAGATTTGCCTCTAAAGTAACTTTCTATTTCTTCTAGAACCTTATATCTGGGTTTTGGATAGTTAGCCTGAATAAAAAAGATATTTGAAGATCTAGAGAAATCTAGTTTAAGAAAATAGTGACAGACCTCAACCTCATGGTAAAGATCAAGAAAATAGAGAGAAAGTCAAAAATTCTCTGGTTCCAGCTTAAAAAAATGTATAAGATTTGTCTCTAAAGTAACTATTTTTTGGCTTTCTAAGTCTTGTAGAACCAAATATCTTGGTCTTGGATATAGACAAGATATTTAAAGATCTACAGACATCTAGAGTTTAAGAAAATAGTGACCGACCTCATGGTAAAGATCAAATCGTAAAAGCTTAATCAAGAAACTAGAGAAAAAGTCAAGAATTCTCTGGTTCCAGCTTCAAAAAATGAACAAGATTTGGCTCAAAAGTAAATATTTGTTGGCTTTCTATTTCTTCTAGAACCTTGTATCTGGGTTTTGGATAGTTAGCCTGAATAAAAAAGATATTTGAAGATCTAGAGACATCTAGAGTTTAAGAAAATAGTGACCGACCTCATGGTATTTTATAGATCAAATGATGAATCAAGAAAGTCAAGAATTCTCTGGTTCCAGCTTCAACAAAGGACCAAGATTTGCCTCAAAAGTAATTATTTTGTGGATTTCTATTTCTTCTAGATTCAAAGATCTAGAGTTCAAGAAAATAGTGACAGACTTTTAGGAAATTAATCGGATTAAATCATAAAATAGATCAATCAAGAAAAAGGCAGTCCAATATATAATAAAAATATGTGTTATACTGGTCAACATTTAACACTAAATATCCATATTCAAACCATACATGTTAAGCTAAGTGTTTAAAATGTTTACGGCTAAAACCACACTCACACAAATTAATATCTGCCGCCTCTTAACGGCAGATTCAGATTAATCTGCAGCAACAAACAGAGAAGTGTTTTTATTGTGTCAACAAACCTCCTCGCTGTCGAAGAGCTGGGAACCATCAGCTGGTTCTTCCTCCTCCTCCTCCTCCTCCTCCTCCTGCTGCTGCTGCGCCTCCCCCTCTACCTCCTCCTCCTCCTCCTCCTCGTGCTGCTGCTCCTCGGGGGCCTCCTGATGGACTCCATGCTCATAGGACGTTTGGTATTCATCATCCTTTATAGATCACAGGATATTGATTACATGGTGACTATGCTACGATAAAGACAGCTTTATTGATAAGGCACTTTAACACCCCCGGACCAAAGTGCCGCAGTCAGACAACTCAGCGCACACACCATAACACAAGTGCAAAACACTAAGTGACATCTTCCAAAAAGGCTCAAGTGGGGAAAAATGATATTAGACTTTTGAATATCCGCACGTTAAACCGATTAAAATGTATACGGAGCATACGGCAGACATTAAAATGTGATGGAGGATTTGGGGGAGACACCATGTAACCCCCTCCCCTTCCTCTCTCCCAGCCCACATTACCATAACAGTGGGATCAAGGCTTCATTACTATTCCTGACAGCATTTAAAATTCAATGAGATGTAAATGTTGACATGATATACAGAAAAGCAGGCACGGATAAAAGTCTTCCCAGTTCACTGATGGTGAAAATATCATTGACTGCTGACTCCGCGCAAATCACTGCGTTAAGTTCACGACTCCGTGCCGAAAGAACCAACATTGCGAGGACAAATCAGTTCTTACTAGCGAGTAAAACATGACGTATTCATATAATCCAGCAAACAATGTCTTATCCAGGGTTGGGATAAGGTTACTTTAAACTGTATTTCATTACAATTAACAGATTGATAGGAAAACCTGCCTTTCGTGAAACACATGAGTTTTAGTTTAACACACAGTTTTAGTTTAACACATGAGTTTTAGTTTAACACACAGTTTTAGTTTAACACATGAGTTTTAGTTTAACACACAGTTTTAGTTTAACTCATGAGTTTTAGTTTAACACACAGTTTTAGTTTAACACATGAGTTTTAGTTTAACACACAGTTTTAGTTTAACTCATGAGTTTTAGTTTAACACACAGTTTTAGTTTAACACATGAGTTTTAGTTTAACACAGTTTTAGTTTAACACACAGTTTTAGTTTAACACATGAGTTTTAGTTTAACACATGAGTTTTAGTTTAACACATGAGTTTTAGTTTAAGACATGAGTTTTAGTTTAACACACAGTTTTAGTTTAACACATGAGTTTTAGTTTAACACATGAGTTTTAGTTTAACACACAGTTTTAGTTTAACACATGAGTTTTAGTTTAACACATGAGTTTTAGTTTAACACACAGTTTTAGTTTAACACACAGTTTTAGTTTAACACACAGTTTTAGTTTAACACATGAGTTTTAGTTTAACACATGAGTTTTAGTTTAACACACAGTTTTAGTTTAACACATGAGTTTTAGTTTAACACATGAGTTTTAGTTTAACACATGAGTTTTAGTTTAAGACACAGTTTTAGTTTAAGACATGAGTTTTAGTTTAACACACAGTTTTAGTTTAACACATGAGTTTTAGTTTAACACATGAGTTTTAGTTTAACACACAGTTTTAGTTTAACACACAGTTTTAGTTTAACACATGAGTTTTAGTTTAACACACAGTTTTAGTTTAACACATGAGTTTTAGTTTAACACACAGTTTTAGTTTAACACACAGTTTTAGTTTAACACACAGTTTTAGTTTAACACACAGTTTTAGTTTAACACATGGGTTTTAGTTTAACACTGAGTTTTAGTTTAACACACAGTTTTAGTTTAACACACAGTTTTAGTTTAACACACAGTTTTAGTTTAACACATGAGTTTTAGTTTAACACACAGTTTTAGTTTAACACATGAGTTTTAGTTTAACACACAGTTTTAGTTTAACACATGAGTTTTAGTTTAACACACGAGTTTTAGTTTAACACATGAGTTTTAGTTTAACACATGAGTTTTAGTTTAACACACAGTTTTAGTTTAACACATGAGTTTTAGTTTAACACACAGTTTTAGTTTAACACATGAGTTTTAGTTTAACACATGAGTTTTAGTTTAACACACAGTTTTAGTTTAACACATGAGTTTTAGTTTAACACACAGTTTTAGTTTAACACACAGTTTTAGTTTAACACATGAGTTTTAGTTTAACACATGAGTTTTAGTTTAACACATGAGTTTTAGTTTAACACACAGTTTTAGTTTAACACACAGTTTTAGTTTAACACATGAGTTTTAGTTTAACACACAGTTTTAGTTTAACACACAGTTTTAGTTTAACACATGAGTTTTAGTTTAACACACAGTTTTAGTTTAAGACATGAGTTTTAGTTTAACACACAGTTTTAGTTTAACACATGAGTTTTAGTTTAACACATGAGTTTTAGTTTAACACACAGTTTTAGTTTAACACACAGTTTTAGTTTAACACACAGTTTTAGTTTAACACATGAGTTTTAGTTTAACACACAGTTTTAGTTTAACACACAGTTACGCTCACACACTAGGGCTGCTCGATTATGGCAAAAATCATAATCTCGATTATTTGGGTCAATAATTGATATCACGATTATTAAAACCGATTATCCATTTACTTTGAAAACATCCAAAAAATTTGAACAGTATGTTTTTAACAGTTAATGACCCTGAACTTTAAGTATAACTCAACTGAACAACCAAAACAAATTAATATAAAAATAAAAAGATTAATAATAATAATTTAAAGAAAAATTGTTTTATTTCGATTACGTTGTTTTCGTAATCGTTGCGAGCCATAATTGCGATTAAAATACGATTAATTGAGCAGCCCTAACACACTATGTAATGTATAGGATCTTTATTTGATGTATTTCAAGTGATTGTAAGTATTGCACGATATTGGGTTTTTGAAACCGATACCTTCCTGCTTCTCAAGACCGATACCCGATAATAAATATATATATTAAATGTACCTGTAGTTTTTGCACACCTGGTGGTAGAAAAAGACTAGTAGTGAGCCAAATGAAGTTAGAGATCGTTTTAGCCCTGGGGTCGTCTCTGGCAAACTTCTTGCCTTTTTCAAAAGCCTCGTGGATAGGTGAAAGCCCCGGTGCCTTTGCAGCTGGCTTTGGATTCGCCGCTAGTTTAGCAGCGCAGGCGTCTTCGTACGCTTTGAACACACCATCGTAGCGATGTTCCTGGAGTGGAGTGCACCAGCTGGGCGTAAAAAAGTAGGGCTTAACTCTAACGTCGGGTTTAGCTACGTCCGACGTAGTGATTCGAATTTACACCGAGTGCACCAAGCCTGACTAGTCTCGGGCGTCGCCTGGTCTTAAGATGCGCGTCCACGTGAATACACGCGAAACAGTAATTGTTGCCAAGCAACGCCATTTTACCATTTTACAGACTCAGAGGACCGCAGAGAAGAGGGAAGTCCCACACCCACAGCGTCAGCGATGACTCGAGGGGAATCCCAAATGGCCACACCCCGAAAGAGAAGGAGGGATTTGTCAGAGCTACAGCGGGAACTGACGGAGAAAGAAATCGTTCGTGTGGAGGTGGAGACCGTCACATTGAGAGCGGAACACGAAAAAATTGAGCTGGAGAAGGAGACTCTTCTTAATGCCCTTTCATTGTTAAACATGTAAACAAGACGCCCTGCCATCGTTAATATCCTTCTTGCCTGTTTTACGTTACTATGGATACTAGTCTGTCTTTCCGATTTACGCCTGCTCCATACTAGGCGTAAAAGTTACACCCGGGCGCAACGCATACAGGGCTTAAGTCTAAGTGGTGCACTAGTCATAACTTTAGTTTGGTCTTAACCTTCGGTTCTACGTCGGACGTAGAGTTACGCCCAGCTGGTGCACTCCACTCCAGGCGACTAATCAGGTTGGAAGTATTATAGCTCGTTGCCTTGTGGAGCTTCTGCATGTGTTAATACAAATAGCAAGCAAACTATCTAACTCTGAAACTTTGAAATAGTCTTATACTACCGACGACATGTTTGTTTACTGTCCTGGCTTCACGGCCGCACACCATTTACGTCACAGCCAGGCGTGAGTTAGGGAGCGCTGGATCTGTGAAAAACTCCCCTCTTCCTAAACCACTAATACCACAGTACTGGCAAAACGGGAGGAGCGGAGTGAAAAACAAGCGCCCCTCATCCCAATCCGCCCACACTTGTCTGATTACGTTACATGTAATCCATTCCAAAAAGCTCCTTAGTGAATTCTAGTCTTTGATAGAGAGTGTTTTAACGGTAAACTTGCTAAATAACGTCTCAAATGTGAAAAAACTTTCTACTTTCCCATAGTGCCAATAAACTGCTGCATGAGAACCATAAAGCAGATCCAGGCGTATAGATTCACACTTAAAGTATTAGCTCACAGAAAAGAGATACCATCTGATCCTTAACAGCAAACACTATATACTCTTTTTAGCCATTCATACTTTCTGCGTAACACCCTCTAACAAAAACTCATTCCTAAATAAGGTCAGACAGAAGGTCACACCGTGGTGTTTGGTGTTGCGCTCCATTAACCTGCCAAACAGCAGCACATATTAATGCAGGAAAAAAATGGGATGGACAGGCTGCCCTCAGGGGAACACAACGGCTTAATCCTTTAAACTGTTCCACATAGCACTCAATGAAAACCACAGCAAGCATAATGTCAAGGCCAGGCAGTTTAGTGACCTTGTAAACAGATATTATACATAGTACAAACACACGTGCACACATTCCCCCCAAAATATGGTGAATAGGCTTCAGCGTAAGAAGGTCAATCTGTTATCTTTGTTTGGGGGAAAGGAGGAAGGCTGATATATCTCTGTCAGGTGCCAAACACCATCACACCTTAGTAAATGGACCATAACGGACATTTGCACATGGATCTGGTCTTATCTTTGATCCTATTAGTCCTGGCTAAGAGGGAAGGGAAAGGAATGAAAGGGAAACTCGCATCAATCATTGGAAAACTGTACGGGGTGTCCTCAGGAAGGTCAATAATCTTTTCACCTGCATGAGACTTTATCAGATGCAGTCTAAAGCGCGAGATAAAAGCCCCCCACATTAACCTCCGCCGATTGGCAGCACATCTCCTCGACACAAAGCAGCTCCTTACTGCCCCGAAAGATACAGAACCCAAGGTCACAAAGGCACGGGGATTTAAAAAAGGGAACCAAACAAGCTGTCAACACAAACTCTGTCAGCAAGACGGAGAAATGAACAGGCAGGAAGTGATAATGTATCCCTAAAACAACGCCACCAACTAGTTCTTAATTAACATGTTAGAGACAAACTACTAGCTTATTTGTTATGAACAAGACTTCACTTTCAAATAGGGAACATATTCTGATTTAGAAATACCTAATTTCTGTTGTTATTTTGACACAATTAACACGTAGTTTCACTTCTTGAGAGTATACCATATGTGTGGTGTTATTATGGGAGAATGATTATTCTTGTGGTACTGCTGCTGCATATTGAACATATTAAGACCAAAACTCATGTACTTCCTTACTTACAATACATGAGTACTAATTAGAGGGTTACTGAGCTATTTCAGAAACTTGTGTTCATAACTATTATCTTGAGTCAAAGCATTACTAGGATCTGTGTAGCTCTGCTATGCATTTCATAGCTCATTCTACTCATTTATCTTCAATGCTGGTCCACCTAAAGAACAATGTTAAACTCTTTAGCAGTGTGTGGAACCTGGGGTGTCCGAACACGTAACAATTACTCCCTCCTTTATCAAGAATGTAAAGACAGAAGTCATTTCATATTTCCATCCTAAAGCCCTCCTATGCTACAATGGTGAAATCAATACTTTAGATTGGACATTTGGCTTGGCACCAGCTCTCCCTTTAACCTTATCCATACAATCCATTACGTAGTAGTACTGGGAGAATATGGTCGTGTAGAATAAGGCATTAATAAGTGTTTTATAATGACTAACAAAGAGCCAATATATTGCTAATATGCATGTTAATTAACTAGTTGATGGTGAATGTGTGTACCTTAATATAAAGTGTTACCGTGGTGATGAATCCCCAAAAAACGCCAGAATAGATTTTCAATCCCGACTGTCCGTTTATAGCGAGTGTGACGTTATCTCTTTGACACAATAGGGGGGGGTGTGTGTGTGTGTGTGTGTGTGTGTGTGTGTGTGTGTGTTTTTACGAGTAAGCAAATGTGAGAACTCACTTGAAACTCCCCATCTATGGGCTCATTGATTTGGATGTCTAGCACTTCATCCTGGTAGCCGTCGTCACCCTCATTTAGCTCTCCAGTGTAATCCATTGGTTCTTCTTCTTCAGGCAGTGTGTTGTTGTTGTCTTGGCTGTATTCCTGTGTGTACCCCTCCTCTTCTTGCTGGTAACCCTCCTCCTCCTCCTCACCCAGGTTCACGACGTCATCTGTGTATTCTGCCACCTGCGAGGATGCGCCCAAGCTGACTGTGGCGTTGACGTTTACACCCTGACCGCTGAAAATAAAACGCACGTTGGGAAAACGGTGGTAAGTAAAGACATCGAGCTCAGACACATTTTGAGAGCATATCGTTAGCTTTTTCAAAGATATCATGGTGTTTACTCTCCAAATATTCAGCACAATACTTCAGATAACATCGCGACTAGTACCAAGACAGGATTCTGAGAAAAAGACTTTCAAATGTTGCTGTTTTAATTATTTTAAGAGGGGGCTCAAGGCTTCATATTTAGGGGTAAAAGTAACCCTTGCCCCCCACCTAAGACCCACGACTGGATTAGCTGTCTTTGTATTCGTATTGATTAAGCTCAATCAATTTAAGCTAGTAGCCTCAAGGACGAGGGTATTTAATTTTACCCTGACGAGGGAACGTTCAGATGAAAGCTGGCGAGTGTCTGTTTGGGTACGAGTGTGTAAGTGTGTGTATATTCTGAAAACACACACACACTGATCAACTGAATATGACTAAGAGTTTGTTTAGAATCAACAACTCTCTGAACAAGTACCCCTGCTCCGCCACGTCTAAAGACATCAGCAATCCACTAACACCTGACACTTGTGTTCTCAGCTGACCTCATGGTAACTTCTTCATCATCACTCTGTAGGAGGTCGTCATTCAGCTCTTCATCCGACACTTCCGAGGGATTCTGAAACAGAAAGAAGTAGGGATGTAACTCACTCAACCCACGATTCGATTTTAAGTTCACGATACTCACGATTTCTTCTTCTTTTTTACAGAATGAGCTGCGGACAAATTACAATTGAAAAGTATTTGTGTAAGCTGTACAAAAGAACGTACATGTTCTCATTAAAAGTGCAACTGAAACTGTATTTTATCTTAAATAACAAAACGATACATAATTGGATTCTGACTAGTGTTAATTTAGTTTTAGTCTTAGTCCTGTGTTAAATTTCCTTTTTAGTTTTAGTCATATTTAGTCACCTTCATCCTGTTTTTATTTAGTCAAGTTTTAGTCGACTAAAAGTCTGAGCGTTTTAGTCTTATTTTAGTCAAAGAAAACTGTTGAGTCTTTTTTAGTCATCAGATTATATAGAACATTTCAGTCAAACTGGCCAAAACCAATAATTTTTCATTTTAGTCAAACGTATTTCACAATAACATTATATCTTGTCCTTATTTGATGAAACACAGGTTGAATGATTGAGCAGCTTTGCAGAGAGTATCTGCTCAGGTTTGTGTTATGGCCGCATTGCTTCCCTTCTGATGAAACAATGCATTCGCTTTTTTTCTCCGCCTCATTGTAGCGAAAATGGGCCCAAATATCACATTGTTTCTTTCTCCCAAGCAGTGGTGGCTTTAGACTTTTTTGTTGTCAGACATTTTGACGGACAGGATCGTAACATTTCCGTCATAATCCATTATTATCCGTCACAATTTATCACTCACTCGCGCTGACGGTTGACGCGAGTGCGACCACTGCTCCCAAGCCCTGTTGTTGCCATTTATTTTCTGTTAAATAAGGTGAGTTAGACCACGAGTTAGACCACGAGTTAGACCACGAGTTAGACCCGAGACAGTTCATATTGTGCCGCTGCCCGGTGTAATTCAAATGTACCGCCGCGCGCACCACAGACACACAGCTGCTGCCCTGCCGCAGCACAGACACACAGCTGCTGCCCTGCCGCAGCACAGACACACAGCTGCTGCCCTGCCGCAGCACAGACACACAGCTGCTGCCCTGCCGCAGCACAGACACACAGCTGCTGCCCTGCCGCAGCACAGACACAGCTGCTGCCCTGCCGCAGCACAGACACACAGCTGCTGCCCAGCCGCAGCACAGACACAGCTGCTGCCCTGCCGCAGCACAGACACACAGCTGCTGCCCTGCCGCAGCACAGACACACAGCTGCTGCCCTGCCGCAGCACAGACACACAGCTGCTGCCCTGCCGCAGCACCGGAAATGGAACTGCTGGGAGAAAAACTGACTATCAGAGATGTAACGTTATCTTTGATAATATTTCGTCTCCTCATTTTTCGTCAACGAAAGTAAAGAGAGATTTTGGCATAGTTTTTATTTAGTAAACTACATTTTCGTCTCGTCGCTTTTCGTCAACGATATTGCATGATGATTTCGTTGCAGTTATTGTTTACTGCCGTCGGTGCCGTCTCGTCATCGTCTCGTTTTCGTCATGGAAAAAAAGGTCGTTGACGAACAGATTTCGTCATAGTTTTACAACTGTGAGAAAGCTGGCTTTCTAAGCTCCACAGATGTGAGAGACATCTCCTGTGTCTGCAGATGTTTACGCCCATCCCCAATACGTGGATTCGACTTTCTGTAAACTAGTTAAACGGTCTACCAAGATGCGAGGCTGATCAGAATTTCTGACAACCCACCCGTGCAGTCAGAACCTTTTGCTGGTGTGACTTGTGATATGAATTCTCCGGCAGTATCCTTGTGTCTCTCTGAGTCCTGACTCTCCATTGCTGCAGAAGTTTCCCTTACAGCTACAAGTGAAACATTTATTCGGACAAGTAAATTGCCAAACTCACTTGTCCATGGACTCTCTAAAAACATTTTCTTACACTGCCTAGAAATAAGTAATCTGTTATTGTGTGCTTTTAAACATTGTCTTCTTTCGGTTGTTTTTTAGGCCTGAGGGCAGGGGACCTCCTCCAACGCCAGAGGATCGATTCCCATGTGGTGAAGGCAATCTGGGCAGGTCAACACTGCTCTGTTTTGTCCACTGTACTTCCTCCTGCTTCACATCAACACTTCCCCCTGTGGAGGAGCCACCTGCTACAAGTCACTTCTCTTCTCTAAATGTTCTACCAACACACAGACAGTGTTTTCTGTTTCCTGCATGTTAGCAGAGAAACCATACGGACATGCAAAGTGTTCTTTTGGCACAAAAATATAAGTAAACAAAACAGTGAGATTTTATATGTTCTTACCTTTTTCCCCGACAGCCAATCCTCTCCAAGCAGATCTTCTTCCAAATCACTTTAAACGGGAAACAAACAACCATTAAGAGGTTAGAGAACACAGATAACAAGCGAGGAGTGTTATTTTTATTAACTAATAATGTCTTTCTGTGAGTAGAAATGCTTTTATATCCCAGTAAGGTTTTTTAAAGATGGGTATCCTTTCTGATTTTATTGATACTACTACTCCTTACTGGTTCACCTCCTTATCGTACGTACCATATACTACATTTTGATGACTAAATGATTGATTTGTAATACCTATGTTATATATTAAATAGAACATGTTGGAGCCAGGCATTGATAATATTATTTAATAGTTAAACATTACATGTCATTTGTTAGTTGCTTTTATCCAAACACAACGACGTGCTGACTGCAGAGGGGTTTGAACTTGGTATCCCCTGATTCAAAGTCCAGCACACTACCCACTGAGCCACAGCCTCCCTAAACATACATTTTATTGCTTTTATAGCAATTATTTTAGTTAAATAAAGTAGTTTGTTAATGCTTTTATTTGAACGCAGCTTTGGGCATTCGGTGATTTGGGCATTCGGTGATTTGGGCATTCGGTGATTAGGTATATATTGGAGACAGGTGGAGGTGGGATTAAGGCACCAGGAAGGGCATATTTTACCTGCTAAACCCACGGGAACAGACAGGGAAAGATATAGGAAAATTGTCATTAAGATTATTGTAGTGTTTTGTATATGAAGAGAACTATGCTGCCTGCAAGCATATGTATCTTTAATTTGACTTCCTGTGCAGCTTGTGTATAAAATACTGCTGTCTTTTTGTGACATTATTTACCTCCCAAGATCGTCATCTTCCCCTCTCCTCCTGCGTGATCGCTCCGCACCAGGTTTGTCATATTCACCGAAGCCATATTCTGCAAAAGGAAGAAAGACAGTTTTGCTTACACAGCAATGGACTCTAATTGTATTCATCATCCTCATAGATTAATATCTGTCCTGTTGGCAAGCATTCATTTAAATGTATTTTTAGACTATTAGCATTTTGTTGATTCAGATGGTAACGGCCCTTATGCCAAGCTGCAGCAAACCGTGTGTACAAACAGACTATACAAAGTAAATATTTGCATACACATCTGTCTCATAGCTTGCTGTGGATAATTCCGATAAAAGGTACTGTACACTTTGACCCATATAGTAAAAAGACTAAAGTATAGATTTATTTCACAGCACCTGGGAGTATGCACACTTACAAACCAGAATGAAATGGCGCCACATGTCTCCGTGACGATTTATTTTATAGATTTTCTTAATCTTTCCACTAGATAACATTTGGCACACCGGCTCTACCAAAGGAAATATCAGACAAAGGACACAACACCTAATTCCCTCAAAGACATATCTTCTAGGAAACAATGAGGAATAACAATACTCCAGACATTCCTGAAAAATATATATTGATACAACAAAAGGTAGTAAGCATTAATCAAACTGTATTTCTTAGTTAAGTTCATGGGGCTTCTTGGATCTGAGCAGAGGTCTATTTTTTCAGGTTGTACACAATAATTGTTGTGCACACAGTATACACACTCCTATAGAGGACATGGAGTTAAAGCTTAGGGATGAGAACTGCTGAGATCTAAGGCTATGACACAACAGTGAGCCAACTTTCACTACACCAAGTCCAAATCTGCACTTTTCTGAAACTGAGATGTATTAAATAAAAAGCTAGATTACTGGCATTAAGGTGATGTTATGGACTTGGCCAACATTTCATTTTTAAAGTGTTTTTCTAACACCTTGAGTTACCAAAGACATGCTCAGACATAACCTGATCATGAAGTTACAAAACCTGCTAGAAAATGCTTTCATTTTGAGGACAATTGGTTTGGCAAATATCAGACACCCAAGCACCCATGCAACATACGCACATAATCACATTAATTGCATTCAGGTAATAATTACAGTCTGGCTTTGATATCTCTTGCTAGCAGCCTGGATATGTTATCAATCACAGGGACACTAATTTCACCAGCTCATGTCGTCTGTAAAGATTCTGGCTATACCTGACATGCTAAGTTTGTTCTGACAGCCACTACACTCCAATGCTTATAAAAAACAACAAAGCTAGGGTGAATTCAAAACACCAGAGGAAACTGCGTCATATCCTGGAGCCCATACACACATGCAGTCCTTCAGTCACAACACTGGTGGGAAGAACAAAAAACGAATCAAAAAGCACTTAATAGCAACCTTTATCTTAGGTAAAGTAGTTATACTTAAGTCATTTTAAGCCAGAGGACTGTGTGTTCTTTCTAAATGATAGCAAGGCTCGACAGTAACGGTTGCCAGGTTGCCATCATTGGCATTGGTTTTTAACATAAAGACATAAGGACAGCAAACAGCAACATGTGCACCTTAAAATAGATAAATGTTAATTAGTTGTTGTATTAAGAGTGATATTTAATTATTGTTGTGACCAGTCGGAACCTGAGACTTGAGTTGCACGTGCATTGGTGTGATTACGGAGCCAGAAAGCGATGCACGTGCGCCGTGTGTTAGTTTTACAAAAAACGGCGAAGCAAATTAAGTTGCTTGACAGTGGGGTAAAAAGTTCGGCGAACCGTCAACAAACGAATGTTCAAAGTGATTCAACTGATAAAGCGCAAGGTGAACCCGAACGCAAGCAAAGAGGAAATGTGTAAAGTCTGGGGAGGCGAAATATATATGTACATTCTGCTCATGATTCTGCTACGTTGTGCATTCACTTCCGGTAAAAGTTCCTTCAAAATAAGAGTCCCGATCTTATTACTACCAAAATAAAAGTGCAAAACGAAACTTTACTATAGGAAAATTATAATCACTTCTATAAAAAGGTAACAAATTTTAAATATAGTTAGACATATTAAAAGGTAATTTACAGCATTACTACTTATTATCTAATTCTTAACTGTGAATGGTTTTCATTTATTTTACATTAGCCATTTATTAGTCTGGCCAATCCAAGGCTTCAATGCTGAAGGGCCAGTGGATCTGTGGTGGGGGTCAGCACAAAGGTCAGGAAAACCCACATTTGAAAGGGAGACAACGGATGACCAAGAAACTAGTGACTTGCTCAATTAATTTGTGAGGGATCTGTGAAGAACATGACAACAGCTGCACCCAGGGGCGGTTCTAGGGGGGGGGGGGGGGGGGGGCAGTGACTTTGGCCCCCCAAAAAATACAAAAATAAAAAAAGTTTATGATTAAAATTTCTTGGCTGACGGAATAGGCGGAAGTAACGATATTTGTCATTCTAGTCGGACCAATTAGAGCAGGGGTCTCCAAACACTTCGATCACGAGCTACCGGTATCTCGCAAGCCCTCAATAGCCCCCACTTTACAAATATGTTTTGTTTTTTTGCGCAAGCCGTCATCGCCACGCTCTGTGAGCGAGCGAGACAGAGAGCTAGAGAGAGCACACCTTTATCTATTTAATGTGTTGTAAAAAAAAAATTAATTCCAATGTGTACTATAGTAAAAAAAAAACAGTTTGAAAGGGGAGTGATTAGTAAAATATGCATAAATAAAAAGAAAGAATACTAACTATAGGTAACATAAGATAAGAATAAACAAGTTTAAATGATTTGTTATTGGTTGTGATCATATTCTAAAGATGTTTGGATTATTGAAAAGTATACAGCTCTCTTTCTTCTGAGTTTTGAGAGCTGTTTCCATAAATTCATGTTGTGCTCAAAGTGCTCCAGATTGATGCATTTAACTTCAACATTTAAAAAAAAATCTTCCCCGGGCTGCATGCCCCCGGACCCCCCTAGAGAAGGTTCACCCCCAAATAAAGCAGGTTCAAATAATTAAATTGCATACATTTTCTTTTAGTAAACACTGAAAACGGGTCCCACAGACCCAAACAGCACACAAAGGTAAGCATATAATAATGTAATGAAACAAATACCAATAACTGTATTGCATTGTTTTCTTAGGTGTATGCGCAATTACTTTATACTGTCTTTGTCTTTTACGTCCTGCATTTATTGTGCCCCCCTCAGAAAATAACTGGCCCCAGCCTGGCCCCCCGCAGTCAAATTGGTCTAGAACCGGCACTGGCTGCACCACTGGTATTTTGTATACCAGCCATTGAGGGAGGACACGTTCACCACTTAAGTTTCAAATAATTGCGTTAATTACTTATTGTAAAGCATTTGAACATTCTTTTGTGTCACATGTTCATTATTAAGTTGATGTATAACTGTATAGTATCTTAATTATTTAAAATATAAGGTGTCTAAAAATGGCAACAGTATTAAAGGTTAGCGTTGAGCCCTGGGTTGCCTTGTGTGAAATGTGATAGCTTCCATCAGGTCGGATGCTAATGTTAGCTTGAATTTGAAGCCCAAACACCTGACTTTAAGGATCCAATATTCCCTTTTAAAACATAGTTATAGCATCAATAACACTTCACTTTAACATGGCAAACAAGGAGACAGAGATACTCTTGACCAGTCATTCAAGTATGAGACTGTTTTTTTTACCATTTACACTAGCGGTACAGTATTTCATTTTGATTACACAGTCTATCTTTGCTCATCTTAGTCAATTTGACATGCATATAGTTCACCTCTCCACATGTTTGTCGTTGCTGCAATGCAAAAATGTCCCAAATTGGGATCAATAAAGTCCTTATTATCTTATCAGTCTTGCAGCATTCTCTTGCACTATTTTAATAGTTTTGTCTTGTTTTATGCGTTATATATATTTGTGTTGCATTGTTGTAGGAGCCTGGAACTTAAGATTTTTATTTAAAAAAATACACTATAGCTACTGTGACAAAAAAGCCTTTGAATCTTGAAGGCATAATATTGCTAGCTAGGATAGCTAAATAGCTTTTAGATAGATAGACAGAGAGAGAGATAGATGGATATATGGATAGAGTAGAGTAGAGAGAGAGAGATAGATGGATATATGGATAGAGTAGAGAGAGAGAGATAGATGGATATATGGATAGAGTAGAGAGAGAGAGATAGATGGATAGATAAGATACTATATTTATCCCAAAGTTCACAGCAGCATTTTGACAGTCAATCTGCAGGAATTACAAAATTACTTATAATAAAATACAAATAAATTCAAGATAAACATTACAAAATTAAGTATAATATATACATATTCTCAGTAAAGGAATACCTGTATTCAGACGATTATCTAAAACACTTATACAGAATACATAAGAAAACTCTAATATACCAATCTACTTAACATGTAAACATAGTGTACTATATACATTAAAACGTGTTGTACAGTAGATTAATTGCAAGTAAACGCGGCTGCTAACCACCTTAAGCCAGCTAAACTGAACTGAAATGTACTAAACATTTAAAAAACGTACATTATTCAGTGACTTCCCCTTATCATCAATCAGTGAATATGTATTCTGATTAATGTCAGTAATCAAGCTGAGTTTTATAATGCTAACAACGTAGCGCTAGCAGCTAAGCTATCGCAAGGGTTTGTTATAATTAACGTAATGTTAGCAAACATAAACAAACGTCACCATGTGTGGGATTAATATAAAATTACATATCAATACTTAAGCATAAATGAGGTTTGATACGTGGCCTACTTTTAATACAAGACTGTCTTAAACATTAGCAGCATTAGCCTAGCCATGTGAGCTAACAAGGCTACATTAGCAACATTAGTAATGTCGATTAAAAAGCAATGTTTTTACTCACCCTGAGTGTTTTCTGTCATGTTGGAAGGCGCGTCCCGCTTTAGAGTCTCACTACAAAACCGGAGAAGTGCATTTAATGTTTAGTATTTCACCATTTTGACGGCTGAAACGTGAAACTGTCTGCGGCGGAGATTTCACGAGCAGAGCAACAACATGGACGAGCTGTGTTTGCTGCAGTGATGCATTGTGGGTAGGAGACGCTGCAAACGAGGGAGCTTCTTGACAGGTCATGTAAACACAGATCGATGCAAACATTAGGACATGTTTACTTCGTTTGTACTGTAATCCACACATTTTGAGATGCTTTCCAGTATTGGTGAACTTATATTAAGCCACACGTTCCGGTTTTAACATATGATGATATTAAAGTCGTCCTTCAATTTGAAAAACTAAACAAAAACTCAATTTTGAATCAATAATTTCATTATTTTAGCCAAATATTTCTTACAAAAATGTCCCTTTCTTAACACTTCCCCAGTATTTGATGCGTTTCTTAATTATACAGAGGTCTAAACACCTATTCCTGAGTGATCACTTGTTTGTTTCTGTTTGCTGTTCATAATGCCCTCACTTTTGAATGAACACTGATGTTAATGTGCCTTTTTCATATGTATTGGAATAATTGTTCAATAAAGTAAAAGAGTACAGCTACAGGGTTGACTGGCAGGATTCATTGATGATAAATATTGCAGGTTTTCTTTCTATAATGTGGTTTCTGGTATGCTTTGTGTGTAGATGTGAGGGGTTGACACATGACTGTCAGTCCCATGATTCTTGAAGGAGGCATGTTTAATAGAACAACAACTATTTGCATGCATCAGACACTCAATTTTCAAATTTGGAAATCCAATATGGTGCTTAGTCTTTAGTCAAGTCCCTCCTTTGATTCTCCCTGTAAGGTCAAAGCCTTTTTATCTTTTTATCTCTGACCCGGTTTTTCTAATTCCTTTTCCTTTCTGAGAGTAAAAGTTGTTGTCTGCAGCGAGATTACAGTAGATTTTCTAACCCCCAAATTCCTCCTTTGGCTGACAAACGTCAACAAAGCCCCCGAGAGACACCGAAGAGAGGTGAGCAGTGAACTGAAGCCTCATTGTATCGGCTCATTATGGCGTCCCGCAGTGAGGAAGAAGCTATTTTGTAACAGCACAAGGTCAATATCTGAAAGCCAGGGCGATGGAGTGGATCAGCCATGAGATTTTTAATTTGAGAAAGCGTAACAGGGTTTTCCTGCAAGCCGGTGTGTGAATTTCAATGGACTGTGGGGATTGTACAGGCAACATGTTGAGTTGGCAAATGTTGTCCTCTTCTCTTTAAAAAGTAATATTAAATGCAAGCTCCCTGATACTTCTTTGTGTCACATGCAGTTTTTGCTATCAAGATTTCAGGCAAGGGACGAGTGCTGCTGCTTATAAAAGCGTGATGTTTCAGCCTCTCTCTCACACACACACACACACACACACACACACACACACACACACACACACACACACACACACACACACACACACACCACACACACACACACACACACACACACACACAGTTTCCATGCTGTACGTACATGAAGAAGCTTCTGTATCCAGCGTTTCTCCTTCATTTTAATGCAAATCATATCAATAGTATCCCACACTTTATTAAACAGCTGTTCCCAAAGCTGTTGGAGATATTTCTCTGCTTCCTGGATTCACTTTCCCAGGAATTTTGATTTTACTTCCAAAAAGATGTGAAAAGGGGAGCTGTCACTCTCTATTATGGTGACCTCAATGATTGTGTGCCCTATCCAAATCCAGCGGTTTTCCATAACAATGCAAATTAAAGGGTGCAAAGCCGAAGGAGACAAGACTTGTTATTTTCAATCCGAAGGACAGAGGTTCTTTACAACAAACTTGTCTGTACGCCTCTAAAATTTGATTCAAATGCCAACTTGGAAGTTGTTTTGTGTGTGAGACAATGCGTTTTTTGCTCATGAGGGTCAGCTACTATCTTGAGAACGTGATACTGGAGCTGTGGAGTTTATTTTGCAAATGAAAGATTATACAAAATAATAATCATAATGCATTGTGTTTTATGTATATTGTTGAAGCAGACTCTAGGGGAGGTCAAATTAATGTGTAACCATGTGGATGTATCATGGACACTATTGACTTAATATACTGGCAGACTTAGTACTGTAGATTTCAGTTTTATCAACAAGGACCAATTCGGGTATCAATGCATGGTTTTAATTGGAAACTGGTCAAGGATCCGAGCTTCAATTGGAAGGAATATACTCTATGTTGATATCCAAAGACAATCCAATATGCATACACTGAGCAAGCAACAGTAATACATCTACCCTCCCTCATACTGTAAAGCGTCTTGAGTTGTGAAAATGCATTATTATTATTATCCTGGTACTCATAAAGCACAATTTAATGGACCATTGCTATAATTTCAACTGTATGAAGTCTTGTGCAACAAAGCATTATGCAGTATGAATTAAAACAATGCATATCACTGCTGCTTTAAAACAAAATGGCACAGTGGGAAAAGGGGAAATCAACGTGGTTATTTATCCCCAGAGGTCATATATGTTACGTAAATCTGTAGAAATTAGATTAAAAAACATATGAAATTAGGGTTATTTAAGTTAATTGCATTTAGGTATTATTGTGTACAATTACCCGTATAATTTATGTACATGTCTGAGGTATTATAGTCTTTGTTATACACAATACACTCATCTGCAATGGGTGAATAGTCTGCAGTCAGTGACCCACATCTCAGACTGTTGTTTTATTCAGTGCACTGTCAACACTACTGTGAGTAGGCGGAGAGGGCGGGGTTTCACGATGATCTGCCTCTCTGATTGGCTGCTAGATTCGATTCCTCATTTCCTCAATTCCTATAGGCTGCTCGCTGCTGTCAGTCTATCTGTTATCACCGCTTCCCGCGCCATTCCACGTGCACGCGCGGGACCAGCAGGCACGTCCCCGCTTGGAGACTGTCTGGAGTCTGTCTGAAATTGATAACAAATTGGAGATGGAGTTTTAATTGGCATCTGTTTTCACAATTTTTCGAGGAAGACGCTCGTTGGAAATGGATTTTTATTTCTCGCGCTACTCCTAGAAAACGCCTTCGCCAAAAAGAGTCGCCTTGCTGAGATATACATGTATTTTCTGTAAACGCTGTGAAAGTTTTTTCTCCTGCAGTGTGTCAGCAGCAGACAGCTCTTTATTCCCAGGTAGGTGAGACAAGTTAGTGCACTGAGCTAACGCTGCTGCAGCATTCGCCTTTAAATGTTGTTTTGTGCACGCTTTGCTTAGAAAATAAACAACCCTGTTCTGCATTACCATACTGAGTTTTACATTCATCATTTTTAGCTGTTTAAAGAACGCGTTTAATGCATATTTGTCCCACATTGCACCCTGTAAGCTAGCTGTTTTGTTTGGAGGTGGTGCAGGTGACGCACCTGTGCTGATGATGACGCTGTTCATTAACCCCACCTGTTCATTACCTGAGCGAGAAACTGCCTATTTTGCAATCTGCCTTTATTCCTCTCATTTATGATTAAAATGCGGCTTTATATTTCATATGTCACACGTGGCGACATCCCAACTAATCTAAATGAGTGTGGCTTTAGAGGTGATGTGAAATGCATCCTGTTTGACATGTTTCCTTCTTCCTTTGCTCTTGTTTAGGCTCTGCAGGGGACCATCCGACAGAGTTCAGGAGGAGTGCACCATCCAGACTGCAGCCTGCACAAGGTTGGTTGAGACTGGGGTCAGATCCGCTGCATGCATGCAATGGAGTTTATCAGCCCAATAAAACCTCCTGGTAGCATCAATGTATTATATATTAGCACATACACACTAATATTTGAATGCTGTCCTTCACACTATATTCAAATGCATAGCTTTGACGTCACTTTAAATATGTTTAATATTGCTGCATCACCACTTTTAAATTTGGAGTTTGGCATATCTGATATATTGGATGATTATTTCGAACAAGGCTTGTCCAGACTGTGGAAAAGGTCTATCGTCATACTGGTTTCTACCCAAAATGTGTCACTTTTGCATCAATTTAGACGTGGATTTAACCCAAAACAGTGTGTTAAATGCAGTTAATGTGTACCTGGTCTGCTGCTGCTCTCTCAGACGCTGTCACTGCAGATTTGAGCATTGAGTAGTCATATGACTCAAAGCCTTCCTCCCTCCTCCCCAGTGTCTGCTCTTTTGGGGCAAGATGGCTGCTATAGCATTGTTGTTATCAATGAGTTGATGTTAGCAGAAACATGGGGTTACATTACACTTCAGTGACTCCCCAGGAAGTCTGCACATTTGACTCTGAAGAGACGGTTAATGGACATCCCCTTTAAAAGGTTTTCTCAACTTGAATATTGTGCGTTTTGATGATTATTTATCGCTATTTTTCACCAAAGCAACCCAAATACTGGGCAGTTTCTGTGTAATTCTTGACTTGATGGGTGTTTCATTCCCTACTTCTTGCTCCACGCTGCGTTTCGTTTTGTTTTGGGACGCGTGGTAGCCATTTTGTCTGATTCATGACTGGCAATTGGTGCCAAAGGCTTCCTAAAATGTGTTCTGAGCAACTCCACTGTCTCAGCAATTTCTAAAAATATCAGCAATGGCTTCTGATCTTGAATTTCTTCTCTGTATTTTTATATAGAGAATAGAGTATCTTGCAAATCGGCACAGTCTGTTTCTGGACACATCAACAACACCGTACAGACAGTTTGCAAGAAATAAAAAAGAATTGCTTATAATTTAAAGCATTTTTTAAAGTAATATTTTACGCAATGTGAAATAATTTCCAAACGTTGAAGATAACGCATTAGCAGCTGCTAAACACATTTTGTAATTGTGTATAAATTAGCCTTTTCGGTACATTTTGGACTAATTACCTGCAGTCGCCTAATCTAGATTGCATTTGTCGAAAAGGTGCATGTGACGGGTTATATTTGAGGCGATATCATCACCTTGATTTAAACTTATCTGCTTTAATAATAACCTATAATTGTTTTTGTAAAATTGGAAAGCTATAGGATGGAAGAAAAGCGTTGTGGATTAATTAAAGCACATACACTTTTAAGGCCTTCATGCGATGGATGCATTATTATAACGTACTTAAATACCAACTCAAACACTGGTTGATAGCAGACAAGCTTTTTGCACTCCTGTAAAGTTACGTTTTATAATCATCAAGCTGCTTTTCAGTGGCTTTATTGAAACGACATTTGTTCTCCAGTCTGCACCATGCAATATTAGTTTGTGCACTTATTCTCACAGTGATTTTGGAGATGATCTGAGGCATGTAAGAGAGCTCCTCGCCTCTCTCTGACATTACGAGTTACTTCCCCTCAGCGAGTCTTGTGATGTTTATCAGTTTGCTGTATCAGTGGCCAGCCCGGACACATCTCTTCATTAACACCTACTTACTGCATATCTGCTGTCAGCTCGTCCTGTCCCTTAAAGCTTCTCTTGTGATTACTTTCTTTTTAACCTGAGAGGACAGACACACTCAAAGCATGCTCTGGTTCTGCAGGGCCTGATCCAGTGTCTCACACAGATCACTGGTATTGCAATTAGGAAAGGTAAGAGGATAGAAAAACACGGGATATGCATCTTTGTTGGCAAAACGTCTAATATTTTTAATTATAATGATTACGAATGCATAAAACAAATCTGTTTTCGCAGTATTTATTTAATAATTGTGATCAATAGCTTTTATATGCATCTAACTAAATGAGGTTTTGTGCATTGTCCGACATTAAGTTATGCATTTCTTACCTTAAAACAATTCCTATTACGGCTTGAATTAAATATTTAAATATCTTTGTATTAATGTGAATACAACTACTACAGCTCAGGCTTTTACTACGATGATGTTAACAAGCATTATTGGTATATAAATAATATTTAAAACCTCAGCAACATGATATTTTGTTAACTGTTCGACTGTAAATGTAAACCAAATATAAAAAGGTGTTTAATTGAATGCATTTCCTTCCGTGTTCTCTCAGCTTATTATGACCCCCCGTGGTGTGTATCCTGACTCTTAAACCACAGTGTCCTCTCTCTGTTTTCACAGGGTTGTCCTGCAGCCTGTCATGCCTCCATGCCCTCTCCGTTGCAGTGTGACCGCCCCATGGTAAGATCCCTGTTGACCTTTCATTAAAGCACATTTGGGCTGAAGTTAAAAGTGCAGAGGAGCTATTCCAGGAATGCTTTAAGGTGCTGCAGAGTGCCTGAGGGAAATCTGCACACTGCACTATTTACTGAGGAGTTTTCTCTGGCTCGTGACGTGATGAGGAGTGATCAAATTCAGCGCCGTCATTCACTCGTCAGCGGCAATCTTTTTCCCTGATTGCTGATCTCTTCATAAGATAATCATGGATATGGATCTGGTAACTTTCACTTGAGGCTTAGCCCGGAAAATGCTGATGCAAGACGAGCTTCCAGCCGAACATCCCGCGTTTCTATTGGCTCGTTGTCTCCACCCACAGTCACGAGGTACAACTTCATGATGATGTCTGGAGGAAACAGGCTTTCATCGGCAGCTTCTAATGCTGCCCCTGAGCTGTAATGAAAAGATTTCTGCGGTTATTTCTGTGCACAAATGTTGTTTCTGAGCTCTGTCGTTCAGCAGCTACAGCCATTGTGTTCCTATAAAGCTGTGGGTTGTTGATAATCCCAGAATCCTTTGCTTCGCAGTGACGCAGTTTCCTTTGACATTGGCGTGGCATATTTTAAATCAAGGCCTTCGCTGTATTTTAAGGAGTCTCCTGGCAGACTGCCAACACATGGATCCATTTGCCTGTTCCCTCCTCCTTCAGAGCACAACTGCACAGCTGTGACTCTGCGCTGGCCATCGATAACTCACAGCCAGCGGCGTCCATCTTAGATTTGGGCGAAAGAGATGAAGTGAAATGAAGCTTTGTAGAAAATCTGAACTCGCTGGAAAATGTTCTAAAAAAACGGCACGACTTTTACAGAGAAACAGATTTCAAAATGAAACTGATTTTTTGAGTTCTGCGCGATGCATTCTCATTTCATTTTAGCGTCAAAGTCCTATTTTTCATTCTTTTAAACCGACTTCATCGAATATTCTTTTGCTAGAAATTCACGTCGATAAAGCCTCGAGTACTTTCTTAAAGCCGCAATTAAATTCAAAGCAGATCATGAAATATACAGCAGTTGGAAAATAAAAAATTTATTTATCTGAAAATTTCTTTTTTACAAAAGCGATCGACTTGAAACACAAGCTTTGCAATTTGAGAATTATTTAAAGCAACGTAAATATGTTTTGTTGGTATAGTCCCGTGTTTAAAATGTCTGATTATTACAGGCGTTGTTTGACTCCGGTAAATTGTGTTTTACAATATGAAATTAATTGATCTAAATTAAATAAATGCGTTTTTTTTAAGCATCGTCCAAATTAATCTGTTAATTCAGTAAATACATTTAAAAATAATAGGATGCCGTATTATCCATTTTTATTTAATTCACGACACTATTTTATTCTTCTACTCTTTATGTATATTACACGTACTGTAAATATTTTTAAAAAGTATTATTTTTGCACAAGTTTTAAATTCTTCGTCGTAAAATCGTCTTTATTTTAAAGTTGCAAATCCACTTTAAATGTATAATGGTCCCCTTGCATGATGCATTTGGAGTACTGTATATCGTGCTGTGGAGGGGCCTCCTGACTCCCTGAGAGGTTTAGCTGACCTTTACCCTCTTAAACGCTTGTTTTGGTTCCCTGTTAAGAGCGGTGTGAAAGCCACACTGTGTTTAATGCCACGTAGCACAACAGTGGCTGTCAGGGACATTAAGCCTCTGCACACAGCGAGAGGAAACGTGCTTTAATGCACGTGTTGCCCAACCTATAGGTGAACGCATCGCACGTTTTAAATCTGTTGCAGAATGGACATGCACGTTGAAATGTAGTAAAAATAAACGGAAATATCGTTAAGATATTTATTTATGTAAGACAACAGAACAATGTGACTTTAGAAGATAAGATATTTAGGATTAATACGAGAACCTGCCTTTCATGAAGCATATTAAAGCCAACAATGAGCTCATAGTACAGTTTAAAGAAGCAGACACAGTTCATCTCACACACACTATTCTATGAACATATAGGTTCACCTGCTGCATTAACAACAGGACACATGAAGCATCAGAGTTGTTTATGGGCTGGATTTAAATCACTCAGTTTCACTTCCTGTGTTTTATTTGACTGCAATCCGATTGACTTTGTAATGCACTGTGCTCGTCTGTAACCCTCTCGTAGACGCTCAAACAAGTGCTTCGCTTTCTGCTTTGTTTTACTGAGTTCTCACAGTGCTGGATAAAGCTTGCATGTGAAGACACGTCGTCCAAAACGGTTGCATATAAGCGTTCAATATAAATAATCAGGATGCTAAGGAAGGTAGCTGTACTCCCTTACAGTTCAATCAGATTACTGTTAGGAATTGGGGATTACAGTGATACTAAAAACCTAAACGGAGCATATAGTGTGTGGTGTAAAGGATCTGATGTTATCTCTTCTCTGTCAGCTGTTCTGTTCTGTAGGATAATACTTTCAGAGTGAATCTATACTGCCTGAGTCTGCTTCATGGTTTTCACTTTCTTTGCTTCATTCGTTCTGTTTTTAAATCAGCAGGTGAACCTATATGTTCATAAAGCAGTGTGTGTATGTCTGCTTTTTTAAACTAGTCTGTGTTTCAGTGTTGGTGTGTTGGTGTTTAGGCTGAATCTGCTTCATGAAAGGCACGATTTCCAATCAATAAAATCCTAAATATCTTGGTTTCTTGTTCTGTACGAAAAACACCTTGTATTTATTTCCTCTTGTGTTTATCTGCATTGCATTTGATATTGGACGAATCAGGTTACTTTTATTATGAATGCACTGTTGGTGAATAACCCTGCACTTCAGTTACTCAGCAAAGGTTGCATGTGAAGCACAAAGTGTCCTTGTAACCCTATATAGATCTTGAACTATACTTAAAGCATAATAGGACGTATAGAAACATTTTGATTTGACTTTCTACCCATTTTAATCACGGAACAAGCCCATTTGTTCTCCTACAGTTCAGCAATAACATCTGTAGTGACCCTAACCCGAACCCTAACCCTAAACCCTAATGAACTTTGAAAACCATATATCGTTACGATAATATTTAGGGTTATTCTTTAACTCGAATGCTAAAATCCTCGTCTAATATCTTGAATTTACTCTAAAAATATGAAATTATTTTTTAATAAAGCTTTTACAGAGATTTAATGATGCAACCCCACCAGGAGGACACATCCAAATGTGTGCTTTTGCTCGTGTGTAATTTAGTTTAAATATTATCTTTGTGAGAAGGGGGTTGTGTGCAAATCTATATTGGAGTAATCAGGTTACTTTTATTATGAATGCACTGTTGGTGAATAACCCTTCAGTTTCTCAGCAAAGGTTGCATGTGAAGCACAAAGTGTCCTTGTAACCCTATATAGATCTCGACCTATACTTAAAGCATAATAGGACGTATTAAGACGTATAGAAACATTTTGATTTGGTCAATCAGTTTACTTTCTACCCATTTGTTATCCTACAGTTCAGCAATAACATCTGTAGTGTGGTACTTTGAAAACCATATCAAAACGATGTTATGATAATATTTAGGTTATTTTTTAACTAAAAAATGCTAAAATCCTCGTCTAATATCTTGATTTTACTTTAAAAATATGACTTGGGAGAGGAAATATAAAATTAAACATGTTTTTAATAAAGCTTTTACAGAGATTTAATGATGCAACCCCACTTTTAAGGATGTGTGCTTTTGCTCTCGTGTAATTTAGTTTAAATATCTTTGTGAGAAGGGGTTTGTGTGCAAATCAAACATTAACATATAACTTTCTACCCATTTTAATGAAGGAACACTTCGATGTGTTGTCGCAAGAACATCTGGAGTGTGGTACTTTGAAAACCATTTAAAAAAAGACATAATATTTGGGGGGTTTTGTACCTCAAAATGCTAAAGTCCTCGTTAACGTCAGAAATTAAAGACAGAAATCTGGTGTAAAATCTTGAATTTACTCGACATATACAATTCAACATGTTTTATTCAAACTTCTGCAGGTTTTTAAACTAACATTGCAGAGATGATGCAACCCCCTGTTAAGGAGTACACGTGTCATTTAGTTTGATCTGTGTGCAAACTAAACTTCTATATATGCAAAAAGGAACCACTTTTGAATTGCCTGAGTTGAGCAGCTCGACTGAAAGTGTTCACGTTGTTTTGAGGAGTGGGTGTGCTCGCATTTCTCCCTAATTGGGGCTTATTGGAACACACCTGGACACACCTTCCTCCATTTGCCTTTTGACCTTTTTGTGAATTAAGACGGGAAGCTAGAGTTCGTCAACGAAGGGTGGAAGGGGGGGGGGTTCACCGTGACTAATTAGTAAGTCTCACTCCTCTGAGGTGAGGTCGGGGGGTTTATGAGTAAATACCCACCTGCTCCAAGTTGCAGTAACCTAATCAGTCTCGGTGGACGTTTGAAAGTGAATATTTCATATCTGCGCTGATCTCTACCAGCTCTCATATCTGACTCTCTCTCCGTAAGCCTCACACAGGCGGCAGGGGTCTCTTCCCTCCACACAATGAGGAGGGAAAGGTCAGGCCTAATGAAGTCGGGGGTGTGACCTCTAGCATTCAGTGACTTCTCCCTCCGTCCTGCCGCTGAAGCCATGCCGCTTAATCCCTTTTTGATCCTAATTGATAGGCATTAACATGATCCTTATCCAGGAGCGGTGTTTTGTCTTCCGCAGCCCTGCTCTCTGGGTGTCGGTGACACAAAGTGTGAAAGCGTTAAACCAAATGTGAAATTGATATTTTTCATGTTAGTGTGCCGGTGTTTTCTGAAAACGCTCACACAGCAGAGCGGCCGGCGTTTCAAGCGTTTCGCCCTCTGAGCTCTTAGCAGGACTTAACACATGACCTCTGGAATCCCATCCTGGCCTTTTATCTCCGTCACAAGGTGATCGCCGCCTCGACTAATTACCCTCTTCAAGTCACACTGCAAACCAAAGCTGTTCAGATTTATTATCAATTAACTGGTGGTCTCTCGACTCTAATTAACATTTTAAATAAAAGCTATGAAGACACGTCGTCCAAAAGCGGTTGCATATAAGCGTTTAATATACTACATTTAACGCACTGTACAGTTGCCTAACAATCAAGATTAATGTTAAAAAATGTGGATAACTAGAATCATTACAGTGTTAGTTTAAACCTACAAAAGGCATATAGTGTTTGTTGTAAAGGGTCAGATGGCATCTCTTCTCTGTGAGCTGTACGGATAATACTTAAGTGTGAATCTGATTATGTTTATCAATTAACTGGTGGTCTCTCGACTCGAATTAAACATTTCCATCTAATCTAAAGTTCTTTCTTTACATTTCACAACTTGTTCTTTAACATTTTAAACATTAGCTCAGTATAATATGCTGTGATAACTGTGAATATCTTAATTGGACGTTTAATTTGTTGACTTTTTAATTTCTATTTTTCATTCTTAAATTGGGCACAAAAACCAATTTCCCTTATTATTCAAGTATTTCTGATTTAACAATAAAGCAAGTAAAATCATGAATACATCTGTACTGTGGGGGAAACCTCTGAAGCAAATGGAGTCAGGACTCAGAGAGACGAGGAGCTTTGATATCAAACACTTTGGAGCTTCGGCCGGAGAATTCACGAGACATGTCACGGGCCACGGTCTGACCACAGGGTTGAGATGCCAGATCAATTCTGAAACCCCTCCTGTAGCTCCAGGTTTTAGTTCAGAGTGTAATAATCTACATTCTTCACTGGATAGACTAAACAGCTGAGGACACTGAATCACAGTCGTTGTCGCTTACGGCTCGAGGTCATCTCCACCCTGAGAAGGATGTGTTCCAGGTGTCCCACAACAATGACTATCTCTGAGCGAGAGCTGCCCGGTCACAAACTGGTAACAACAACAACTTGCTAGGGCAGCCCCTCCTTAAGGGAGATGAGGCTGCTCAAGGCCGGTCAGCTGCGTCAGAGGGCGAAGGAGGAGGAGGACATGCAGGGAGAATTATACCCTGACAGATATTTTGACTAACCAGTTGCTTGGGAGGATTTGACTAGTCCTTCTTTTGGTTTGTTTGTAGGAATGAAGAAAGCTCTCTGTGTGCGGTCACAGTTAGTCACGACTTCCTGTTGAATCCTTCAGTCAGCAATGACTCAGTGATGTTGAGCCATCTTGAGATAGAGGTCTCACCTGCCACCCCTTTTATATGATCATTATAGTTATACAAAAATAAGAGAATAAAGTAAACGTGTATAAAATACTATACGACAGTAAAAAACAGTTGTTATTAATAAACAAGGATACAGTTTGAAAGGGATTAGTCAAATATCCATAAAGAAAAAGTAAATCTGTTTACAGTTCTGTTTCATCTGGGTGTTGAGATGTATCTCCTAATGTTGCTCTCAAAGTGCACCAGATTGATGCTTTTGACTTCAACATTTAAATCTTCTATCTTTCTGTTGTGGTGGTCACGCCACACCGTGCACGTGCAGGCATCATGGTAAGATATCTGGATTAAAGGTTGCTTGTTCTTTGCACAGCTTGAAAGAAAGGCCGAATGAATGGGCTGTGATTTTAGTATTTTTTTGAAGCAGAGGTCAATCATTCGCACGGCCCTCGGAGGATGTTGAAACAATTGAAATGGCCCTTGAGAGGAAAAAGGTTCCCCTGATTTAAGACACTTATTCACGTTGAAAGTAATATCAAATAAATGCCTGACACACTGCACAGGATGCAGATCAATAGTCTGTTGGGAATTGACCTCACAACACTGACCTCAAATTGCAGCAAACAGGTGGAGTGTGTGAGATGGCAGAACAATGGCATGCTATGAGAGAGGACGGCTACATCTGTAAGTGAGACCAATAATTGACCCAAAGAGGCATTACAGGTTTCCTCTGGATATATTCCAAGAAAGTAACATTTAAAAGCACTTAAAAATATGATCCTATTTAAGTTAAGATAAAATAGACCGTTATTGATCCATGTTGGGAAATGCAGGTGTTTAAGCAGCACCAGGAATACGACTCAAACACAGGGTAGCCCAGGCCTATATAGAAATATAAATGGCAACTTGTACACCGTATTGACGATGATTTGGCTTTTTAAATCGAATATATGTCCATTTTTATTCAGATTATGTGGTTTATTGCACTGTAATTAGCTTTGGGTGAAATTAAGGTTTAAACGTGTTGACTCTGAGATGTTTTTTAAATGCGTAAACACTGTAGGCAAATACTGACACAACAGTGGACCCAAATGGGGCGTTGTTTACATTTGATTTCCTTAAATGCAATAACGCTGAGAATGTTCTTTCCTCTTGCTTTGGATAAAATGTTTTAAACACATTATTTACATATTAGATCACTTTTTGCCCTCTATTTCGCTCATCCCCGCATAAACCAGCTAAAAGCATGTGTGCAAGTCCCTATATAACGGACCATATGTGCCGTGTGTGCCTCGGCTCTGTGAATTAGGCGTCTTCGCAGGGTGCTCAGCGGCGTGCAGCAGCCCACTTTAGCTGGGAAATGCCAGGTGTCGTGTTGGTTCTTGTTGGTTTCACACAGCGACTCCACTCCTCCCTGGGAACGCTCCGCTCAGGTCTCCATAGGATTGACTGTTATTTCCAGCTTGTTTGTGGCGCTGAATAATGAGTGCTCTGTAAGGCCTGATTATATCATTTGGAGAAAAATAAGTAATTATGGAGCGAGGAAGCTACAGATTGGGACTGCGCTGGTGTATTTCACTTGACTGGCACCACCTGCCCTCTATATGTCACACTCACTTCACTTAAAACCCCCCACAGTTGGAGCTGCCACTTATGTGCAAACCCCCAGAAGACTCAGAAGAAGAGGGTTGGACTTGATTGTGATTTTTTTAATTTACTCGTAAACAAAAGAGTTTTGGTGAAAGCAGGATTCAGGGGTAGCAACAGGAAGTCCCTGCCGTGTCGCTGTCTTTAGGAGAAGTTGAGAAAGTCAGAGCGTTGGAGATGAAGTTATGGAAATCGAGCAACAGTATTTATCACATGTTGTTGTGTCCTAGACTACGTGTGTGTGTGTGTGTGTGTGTGTGTGTGTTCCCTTTTTGAGTGCATCTCAATACAGGAGGTCTTGAGCATGAAAAAGCCTCATATTTTCATTTTGGAACACTCACGCTCCTATTGGCTAGAGCTCCGACACATTGTACGTGATAGGCTAAGGGGGCGGGACATGTCTAAGCTGGTTGACCAATCACAACAGAGCTGGCCAGCTAACCAATCAGAGCAGACTGGGCTCTGGTTACAGACAGAGGGTGAACAAAGGTGCTGCAGCGTATGAGAAAAATAAAGATCTTTTTGAACATCAGCAGGAGAGGACTCTTTAAAGTAGAGACACTACATACTGATATACACCTGAACATCAGCAGGAGAGGACTCTTTAAAGTAGAGACACTACGTACTGATATACACCTGAACATCAGCAGGAGAGGACTCTTTAAAGTAGAGACACTACACACTGATATACACCTGAACATCAGCAGGAGAGGACTCTTTAAAGTAGAGACACTACACACTGATATACACCTGAACATCAGCAGGAGAGGACTCTTTAAAGTAGAGACACTACGTACTGATATACACCTGAACATCAGCAGGAGAGGACACTTTAAAGTAGAGACTCTACATACTGATATACACCTGAACATCAGCAGGAGAGGACTCTTTAAAGTAGAGACACTACATACTGATATACACCAGAACATCAGCAGGAGAGGACTCTTTAAAGTAGAGACACTACGTACTGATATACACCTGAACATCAGCAGGAGAGGACACTTTAAAGTAGAGACTCTACATACTGATATACACCTGAACATCAGCAGGAGAGGACTCTTTAAAGTAGAAATCAGACGTTAAGGAAGTTGCAGCAGGGATGAGAGGAGCTTGTTGTTGTTTGTGATGAAGGTTATTTTGCTTATTTATGTTATTTTAATGCATTTCACTTATTGATAAATGGATTAAAAGCAGGCAACTAAAGGGTTTGGGATGATGTGATTTAATAATGAAGAAAGAGGCAGCAGCTTATAACAAAGGCAGATAATGAGTACCTGTAGATTATCAAGAGTTAGAAAATGTGCTGTGTCAGACCAGGCGAAATATATTAAACTTACATGAAAGTTCAATACTTGAAATCAGCTTTACATAATTTCTCCTCGAATGGAAAGTTAATGGGAGAGAAATGGTCTTTAGGTGCCGGAGTCTTACCTTGGATATCCTCCGTTTCTCATGATTCATTAAAACATCAATTTGTTCTGGTAACACTTTTAATTTGGATTAATCCAGCAGATCTACATCAAAACGTTTGAGTGACAGGTCCATTTAAAACCTAAAGGGAAAGTACTTTCACTTAAAGGTCCCACGTCATGGCCATTTCTACTGATCATATTTCCATTGTTGAGTCTACTAGAATAGATTTACATTGTGCAATGTTCCAAACTCACATTGGTTTCAGCATCTCTGTACAGTGTGTGTGTATTCACTCTCTGAGCTCCTGCCCCCCCCCCTCCCTCCCTGTGAGCCCAGTGTGCTCTGATTGGTCGGGAAGTTGCGAGGCTCGTTGCTTCGAGCTGCTGCGAGGAGCGGACAGGTTTCCGGGTCGGCGATACAGCGAGAACAAGAGAAACTCATCCTGAGCGCGCACACACACACACACGCACATACACACACACACACACACACACACACACACACACACACACACACACACACACACACACAGCCGAAGTGAAAACAAGAAGTGTGGCTTGATATTGAGGAAGAAAAAGGTTTGTAACGCTGTGAGAATCTGCGGAGAGCATTCCTCCACCATCCCAACTCGTCTATTACCAACCAGGGAGCTCTATGCAAGTCAATGGGACTCCCTGTTAGTTAGTCAAGGGGTCCTGGTGCGTGAGGAGCTCCACGGATTGGTCCATTTGTTGTTGATCTGGGTGTTCACACGTCACAGAACCCAGGAAGTAAACAATGGAAAAAGAGAAATGTCCAACGAGGCGTTCTGGGGCAGCACAGACCGGTCTTCTCTGTGTTAGAGGTTTACTCGCTACAGGGTGCACTTTGAGGGTTTGAGACTCTGCAGACCGTGACATGCAGAAGCTTTAACACAAGGGGACGGGTCAGAACCAGAAAAGCATGACATGGGACCTTTAAAACTTATCTGGCTTATCTTTAATAGTGATTTTTGCAGAGTAACACATGTTGATAGACACACTTTAGGAGCCTTAACATCCTAACGTTTTTAGCATTGTTATCATATAATGTAGGGCTGTGTATTGGCAGGAATCTGTTCAATTTGTTTTAATTTAATCGAACAGTCAATAATAAGAGCACCGTATGCATATCAAAGCAATCAAAGCACTGATTTGAGTGAATATCAAAGCAGATTTAAGTGCATCGTACAAACCATTGATTACAAATATATATAATCATAATTCAAATGGTTTATAATCGATAGAAAACATTCATAAGAGGGGACGATATCTCTGCAAAAAATGAGAATTTAAACAGTATTACAAAACATGATATTGCGTAATAATACTGTGTGGATATTTTCATACATTTGGGTAAATGTAGGAAGTTGTGTACTCGCCACATCACCATATCTGATCACTCTAACATCACCTCAAGTACCTGAAACACTACGTTATTATAACATGGATCTTAAATGGGACATTATGTTTAAAAGACAACCAGACGAGGAGATCATAAAGTACGGCTTTTTATCAATGTAATATCAGGTTTTTTAACACCCCAATAAATGCCTTTTAAACTCAGCGCTTTGTTATTTTAATATTGAAGTCACAAAGCAAACTGTCTGACCTCTGAGGTTAGAAATACTCGTAATAAAACGCCAGTTGTTGGCAGCGGTTTAGTAATCAGCGAATTTGGATTTCTGGGACTTTTCATGGCTGCCGAATATCTGCGGCCAAAACAGCAGCTGCAACAAATCAAATGGGAACATATTATTGGATCCAAACGTCATGACGCCATGTGCGAAGACACTGACGCACAACTAACCAATAGGGATAGACGTGCACCATGCAGGATATATGTACCTGACACACCTTCGTACGCTTATGTCAAAAAACAACATGGTTTTTAGGCCAAATGTGCTTCGTTTCAATTATTTACCTTCTAAAACTCTAAATGATCACATGTAGTGTTTTCTGGTCGTTCCATCACACATCCAAACCACAGATTATCTTAGCAGGGACAATGATGTGTGTTCGGTTAAACCCGTAGATCAGATTGTGTGCGAGGGCTTTACTGTATGTCTGATGGGACGGACGGACAGATAGGCAAACAGCAGCGGCCCTTTCATTTTAAAAGCCTCTGTGTGTTTCCTTCTTCTCTGTTTGGGGGACCAGATGGCGAAAGGGGGCACGGAAGCGGCTCTTTTGTCCGAGGCGCCCTCAGTGAAAAGACCCTGTCGTCCTCCTCTTTTAATGTAATCAGCGGCACCGGAAGGGTCCATTTTGGGGGCTCTTGTGAAAAGAAGACAATTGGGGTTTTTGGACACGTCTAGATTACAGAGTTCATCTCCCCCCTTTGACACGGAGGATCCTCAGCTTTGATCAGTGGAGGGTGGAGGTGCTGATCCGACCTCACGAGGGTTCAAAGGTCCGACCCCCATCCTCCGAACTGTTTAAACTGCACTTGGCTGCTCCTTCCGGAAGAAACCAGGGGGTGATTTGGGCATTTTGGGGGATACCATGACCCGTCTAGACCATCTTGTGTTGCCCTGGTGTTTCCAAGGGGACTTAATGAACTTTGACCTCAAATATAGTTGGTTAGGAGACACTTTGGTCATCCTAGGAAGCAGTTTTTCTGTTTTAAGTTCCACTTTTGGGGGTGGGGAAATGAGGCGGTGACCCACATTGTGTAAAGAATCTGCTTTGAGGGAAAAACGTCCTCTGACATCTGCAGTTTGGACACAAGAACAATAAGATCTTCTCTCAGCTTAGAGATGTATATCGGTGTGCTTCAGGTCATCTGATCCCACAATAACTGAATTACATTTTTGTATTGTTACTATTAATTCATGACATACTTTGGAAGTATTTTATTTGTGACATTTACAGGGAGTCGGTTTTAATTTATTCATTTTTTTCCATGACATTCTTTGGATTTAAAAATGAAATGTGACGCAGACAGGAAGTCCATTTTTGTATTTATCCATTTTTTTAAATTTTCAGTCGATTCATTTTTCATTTGTGAAACGTTTTGGACGTTTTATTCCACATGCGCAGTAAGTAAATCCAACATTTGTCTGTCTTCTCAATCTCAACAAGCATTTTGAGGATAAACCCAAACATATATATACTTTCATTGAGATGTTTATTTAAAAGCTGAGTAATGCTCGTCTTCCTGAGCTGCTTTTTTAAGGCGTGCCTAGTTCACAATATATTTAATTTTAAGTCATTTTATTTTATCTGTATTTAAATTGCATGTTTATCTCTTCCCAACACTGACTCTCCTTTTAATGTGCACGTATACACAGCGTATGCACGTGTGATTTCATGGAAAATATAGTGCATTATTTTAAATATAAGCTAAAATTATGTTTTGCTCAGATTCTCGCCAACACTGACATATCGTTTACTTTTGTACTATTCACTGTATGGCCTTATTATTGATGCACAGTATGTCATTTAAGATTTAAACATACACACGTAGAATTGTCCTGCAAAAACGAGGATGAAATGCTTTCAAATTGTGAGAATTACTAGGTTTCCGTGATGTCTCGGCGTGCGTTTCACTCCTCTCTCGCGTCATACCACAACACAATCCCCAATGTGTGTGTTTGAAATTGAGGCCGTTCCTCAGTGTTTATAGTAACTCCTCCATCATGGCCGCCGTCGCCACTTCTTCCCAAAAACACCCCGCCCTCTCGCCCGCCTGCCACTCAGGAAGCAGTTAAAATGGCAGCAGAATGAGTGAAAGGGAGAAAAGGGAGAGACGCCCACCGCTGTGAGCTGGAAACGGTCGGCTGAACCGAGGCTTTCCTCGTACGCCAGGCGAGATGATTATTATTTCTCAGTGTATCCGGCCGAGTGAGAACAATGTAGAATCTGAAGGAGTCTAGACAGGTAGATTGGGGCGGAAACCAGTGGAGGGGTTAACCAGAAAGCAGGGGTTCACACAGTCTTCATTTGTCAGGGTGTAGAAGCAAATAGTGAGAATTAATGCTATAAACCTCATCTAGACATGGCTGGCGAACAAGCCTTGGCTAGCGTAGTGCGGCTAAATGGGAAATGAAATATGCTTTTCTCTGACCATACTTTAAATATAAGGTCTTGGCCAACTGCCATTTCATTCTCCACATTTTCCGTTGGTGAACAAGCACACGCTGAAAGGGTTAGGAGGGTTATTTGAACCTTATCCAAGTAACCCGATTACTTTCCGTCAATATCAAATGCAATGCAAAGAAGGTGTTTTTTACTTAAGTGTATTTTGTGATATTGAAGATAGTTAGGATCGGAAATGATTTTATTTAAAGGAAATTGTAACTATAGGGAATACAGTTACCTTTTGTTGTATCCTGATTATCCGCTTACATATAATCTGTTATTCCCTGCTCGCTATATTAATCATATCTGTCTTAATTGTAGCGTTGGCCACACCATGATTTAAATTCTGCTCTGCTACAGTACAGAATATCAGTAGCTATATTCCCTCTTAATGTACAAAGTGCTGTGATCATTTGAACCCTTTGCTCTTACTCTGCTACATGCCTTTGCTTATTATGTCATCTACTTAAACCCAATTAAAGCAAGCTATACGCTACAGCAACCCAACGCTGTTTCAATGAGTAGATGTGTGTGTGTTAATGCCGTCTCAATAACCCATCATCTGCAGGTCTGGCTGCCACTTCATAACAACTCTATTGCAGCAACTGCCTGGTGGAGAATCTTAAGGTGAATTATTTGTAGGACTTCTCACTCTGAATGACATTTTTCTTATTGTGTCGTGGTGTGAATGTGTTGATTGTGCTTCCCTCCGCAGTGCAGAGTGGACGAGGAGGAAGATGTCATGCTAAGGATGGGTTTTGAGGATGATGTTGCTGCTGTTGATGCTCTCACTTTGTGCCTCTGTCAGTTGTGATGCGTAACCACAGAGTGAGTGACAGTTGGGTCCCGAGGGAGAGCAGGGGGCCTGAGGTGAGTCGGATGTATCCTTGACCCTGTCTCACTGTGTCAGCAAGAGACAAAACTCAGTAACAAAGGCCAGAGATGGCATGACTGTACATTGTACATCTTAATTTCAGAATATAGAGGGAGGCTGCAGTGGCCGACAGGTGCAAACAACAGACGCACAGTAAGGGGAAACACGCTGTCGCTTCAGAAAGGATGCAGATACAAAAACAGAAATGTTCCACAACATCTTCATCAACTTGACAACACATGCAGCGTTTAGCGAACATTCAGCAACTCGAGGAGACACGGCAGCGTCTACTAAGAGCTGCAGGAACCAAACGCTGAAGAAGCTCAAACACAACGGAGACCAGGGGACACTAAAGAGTGACGCACACAGCTGGGAGACTAGGGGACACTAAAGAGTGACGCACACAGCTGGGAGACTAGGGGACACTAAAGAGTGACGCACACAGCTGGAGACCAGGGGATACTAAAGAGTGACGCACACAGCTGGGAGACTAGGGGACACTAAAGAGTGACGCACACAGCTGGGAGACTAGGGGACACTAAAGAGTGACGCGCACACAGCTGGAGACCAGGGGATACTAAAGAGTGACGCACACAGCTGGAGACCAGAGGACACTAAAGAGTGACGCACACAGCTAGTAGACCAGGGACACTAAAGAGTGACGCACACCGCTGGGAGACCAGGGGACACTAAAGAGTGACGCACACAGCTGGAGACCAGGGGATACTAAAGAGTGATGCACACAGCTGGGAGACCAGGGGACACTTAAGAGTGATGCACACAGCTGGGAGACCAGGGGACACTAAAGAGTGACGCACACAGCTTGGTGACGTTCAGGATTATAAAGCTGAACAACTGTCTCTGTCTCAGTCGTCTCATAACGGTAAGTGTTTGTCGGTTTGTCTGAAATGACTAGGTTAGCTCCGTTAGCTAGCTAGCTTAGCAGATCTGCAGTGACATCAGAAGGAGTCATGTGACCACATTAAAATAAGACCATCAAACATTTAGGTACATTTCCAACGACAGAGACAGTTGTCCAGCTTTATAATCCTGAGGTCACCAAGCGTCCCAGCTGTGTGCGTCGCTCTTTAGTGTCCCCTGGTCTCCCAGCTCTGTGCGGCACTCTCTAGTGTCCCCTGGTCTCCCAGCTGTGTGCGTCAATCTTTAGTGTCCCCTGGTCTCCCAGCTCTGTGCGGCACTCTCTAGTGTCCCCTGGTCTCCCAGCTGTGTGCGGCACTCTTTAGTGTCCCCTGGTCTCCCAGCTGTGTGCGTCACTCTCTAGTGTCCCCTGATCTCCCAGCTGTGTGCGTCACTCTTTAGTGTCCCCTGGTCTCCCAGCTGTGTGCGTCACTCTCTAGTGTCCCCTGGTCTCCCAGCTGTGTGCGGCACTCTCTAGTGTCCCCTGGTCTCCCAGCTGTGTGCGTCAATCTTTAGTGTCCCCTGGTCTCCCAGCTCTGTGCGGCACTCTCTAGTGTCCCCTGGTCTCCCAGCTGTGTGCGGCACTCTTTAGTGTCCCCTGGTCTCCCAGCTGTGTGCGTCACTCTCTAGTGTCCCCTGATCTCCCAGCTGTGTGCGTCACTCTCTAGTGTCCCCTGGTCTCCCAGCTGTGTGCGTCACTCGTTAGTGTCCCCTGGTCTCCCAGCTGTGTGCGTCACTCTTTAGTGTCCCCTGGTCTGCCAGCTGTGTGCGTCACTCTTTAGTGTCCCCTGGTCTCCCAGCTGTGTGCGTCACTCGTTAGTGTCCCCTGGTCTCCCAGCTGTGTGCGTCGCTCTTTAGTGTTCCCTGGTCTCCCAGCTGTGTGCGTCACTCTTTAGTGTCCCCTGGTCTCCCAGCTGTGTGTGTCACTCTCTAGTGTCCCCTGGTCTCCAGCTGTGTGTGTCACTCTCTAGTGTCCCCTGGTCTCCAGCTGTGTGCGTCACTCTCTAGTGTCCCCTGGTCTCCCAGCTGTGTGCGTCACTCTTTAGTGTCCCCTGGTCCTCGTTGTGTATTGAGCTTCTTCAGCGTTATGTTTCTGCAGCTCTTAGTAGACGCTGCCGTGTCTCCTCGAGCTGCTGAATGTTCTCTAAACGCTGCATGTGTCCTCAAGTTGATGAAGATGTTTCTTCATGTGGAACCTTTGTGTTTTTATATCTGCATCGTTTCTCCTGATGGAAATGTTTAGTAGCGCGGTAGCACCTGTCGGCCACCGTAGGAAATGTAGCGTACAGAAAGAGCCATATCTGTTGAGGAGATCTGGTTTTCAACCCCCTCATCTTATGAATTATTGAATTGTAATGCAGCAGATCACATTACAGCCTCCTTTGGTTCCAACAAGAACTCAGAGCTTATTTTGAGAGACGTTCAGCCGTGTTTACCTCGGTGTGTTCGTGTGTCATTCTGGAGGCAGGGCTTGTTTTGTTGTTTAACTCGAACAGGGAAGTTTTGGGTGTAAAAGTTTCCGTGCAAAGTAAACTTGGGAATGCAGGAAAGAAGAACTGAGCCGTTGATGTGAAACTGTGTTATAATTGCACGGTGATTTAATACTAACGATTGTGAGATTAGGTATTGCATCATCCTAATTGCATGGCTTATGATAAAGACATTTGTTAAGACATTTGAAATGCAATTTAATAACATTTGAACTGTAATGCATACTAATTTATAATTTTCATGATATTGTTTACATGAAAAAGCAATTCAAAGTAAGGTTTCATATGTATTATTGAATATTTAGCAATTCATTGATGAACGCAATTCAACAATTCTGTTTATTGATGAGTTTATTTGATCATTGATGAGGCAAACGCATAATCGTTCTTTAAGATTTGCTGATTTTTAATGTGATTTATGTAATGTTAAATAAAATATCTTTGTATTTCTGACTCTTTTAGCAATTTGAATATGTTCTGGAAGGTCATGATGATCAATATTACGGCTTTATGATTAATTAGGCAACAGACTGACAATGCAGTAAAGAATAAACTGTGTCGATGTGTCATGGGGTCAAATAAATGTTTGGTATATCTGCTTCCTTTGAAAAGATAACATCAAATAATGAAAGTTAGTTTTATTGAAGCTAAATCCATAGTGCAGAGAAAGCAAAACAATTCAGTCATTGTGTGAAATTTAATAAACAGATAAACATTTAATTCAGATTGAAAGTGTTTTCTCATTAATGTCCCCCCCTCTTTGTGCTTCATCAATGAAACCACATTATAACCAACTTAAATGTAAGATTCCATATCTCCTGGTTTTAATCCACTCCTCTAAAGCCTGGGGAAACCGAAATGGCGGCTATGGGAAAACGGGGAGAGATTTGTTTCTCCCTGAGTTTCCGCCCGAGTGAACAAAAAGGACCTTTATTGAAAAGCATCTCTTTACAAGGGGTCGCTCAAACCCGGTGTGTGAAATGAGAGTTGCTTGGGTGTGACTTCTGCAGAAAGCATCCGCTCTCCATTGTCTGCGCAGTCATCCATGAGAGATCAAGGGTTACCAAGGTGCTCTGGAGAAGGGAGGGCTCTGTGAGACACCGAAAGTCCACAAAATACTCATTTCCTTGTGAGTTGGCGGGGGCTTCAGAGGCTCCTTAATGAAAAGTGTTGCCTGCCTAGCCTCCTGTACACTATATGTAAAGAAAAGTTAGTCCAGACTCTGTTTACCCCGTGCCGAATGTGTAGAAAAGGTAAAAAGTAATTCTCTCTTTCTTGCCAAGAAGAGTTCAGTCACTGAGCCACGGCATTAACTTGTATTCTAACAAGATTAAAATATATTCGTCCTGGGGATTAGCATAGTTAGGTGTCCTTTTAGCTCTCTTTTTTGCAGCAGTGGTGCGGTGACAGTGGGCTTTGATCTGCGTACCGAGGCAAGAGTCCTGGCTTGGACCTAGCCACTCGAGTGCCAAGTGTGAAATTGGCCTGATGTCATCCCCTTTCTTCACCTTTTACATCTTTCACCACTTTAATTATGTTTCGGCCACAAAGCCCGGGCACCTCGGAGCAGCAGATTCCACTCTGGCCGTAGGAAGCATTTTTAGAGAAGTGGGTAAATGACACAGTGGGGGGGAGGATGGTGGGAGGATGGTGGGAGAGGTCATAGTAGGATGGGGGGGGGGGACCCTTTGTGTTTTCGAGGTAGACATTGATACTCTCCTGATGCATCCTGCGCTCACTTCCATCTTTACAGCTTGCAGAAAATCACTTGTATTTCATGCATTTAGCTTCTTCTGCACGAGAGGTGTTTACTCTCCAGCGCGGGGGTGCTTTGTACTCCATGTGATGTTGTTTGGACGACATTTCACCTCCTGGATGTCACTTTGTTTGCTAATTACTTTCACATAAAAGCAAGGAGAGGGTGCTCGTGCAGCTTCGGCTATTGATTCTGCAGAGAAGGCCGTCCGTGGTCGCTTGTCCTCTCTGCTGATTCTTCTTTGGTTTGTGAGCCTGTTGGCCCTGAGGTGTGGGGAGGGGTCACACACACACACACACACACACACACACACACACACACACACACACACACACACACACACAGGTTTGTCAGCATCAAAACATGGTCATGATTACAAGGCACACAGTAAGCATGGCCACTATGGCTTAATGCGACTCAATCCACGTCTAACCAGTGTCGTATTTCTACTTGACATTTTGAATAGAGCATGCTTATGTGTCTAAAACGTAACGTGCGTAAGCATAGATTTAAAATGTTTACAAATATAGAAATAAGTCAACCAAACATGATTACCAAACCAATATGTCAAAAAATCTAAAACAGGTGCTTAAAGTACTTTTTCAGACAAAATGTAGACATTTCAAATATTTAACTATATTTGAAATGGAGAAATAAGTGAACCCATGCATCTGTCCTGATTAGGGTGGTGTGCACATGCATCTGTCCTGATTAGGGTGGTGTGCACATGCATCTGTCCTGATTAGGGTAGTGTGTGCACATGCATCTGTCCTGATTAGGGTAGTGTGTGCACATGCATCTAAAACGGGCGCATAAAGTACATTTAAAGAGAACTTGGATTTTTAAAACCTAAAATAGAAAAACGAGTAAACCATGAGTGGCTTACAGGTTTTATTGATTCCCAAACAATTTGGTTGCACACTTGGATAAATAAACAGGAAGGTAAGATAGTGAAATGTTGACATGTGCAACACCAAGCCTCTAAAACTCACTCTTTCTTGCAATGAGACAAGTTCCCGTATTAAAGCAGAGCGCTCCTGCAGCCCCGTGCCCCGTGTCCCTGGCTGAACTTCGGGGAGTTTCTCTGCGAGGGAATATTTTTCTTCTTGATGGACCTGAAACAACGGGGTGTGTGTGTGTGTGTGGAATCAAGTGTGTGTGTGTGGAATCAAGTGTGTGTGTGTGGAATCAAGTGTGTGTGTGAGTGAGTGTGAGAGAGAGCATGTGTGTAATCAAGTGTGTGTGTGTGTGTGGAAAAATAAAATAAACCCGAGTGATAGTAAGATGTGAGTGTGTGAGCGAGAGTAGTGTGTGTACTGGAGGGGGGGAACCAGCCACCTGCAGCCATGACAGGCTTTGACCTTCATTGCTCCCCCTCTCTTCCCCAGACTCTCCCCCACAATTCCCTAGGGAGACTTATTCCCCCCCACTCTCTCTCTCCCCCCCTCCTCTCTCTCGGCCCCCCGCAGAGAGGAGAGAGGCCCCCCCGAAGAGGAGAGAGGAAAAAGTAAAGAGAGGAGAGAGGAGGAAGAGGAAAACGCAAGAGAAAGGAAAAAAGAGGGAGAGAAGACAGGGACTCCCAGGAAAGAGAGAGAGAGAGGAAGACAAAAAAGATGACGAGGAAAGAAGGAGATGTCACTCTCGCCCTCTCTCTCTCTCTTCCCCCTCAGCAAAAAGCAGAGAGGAGGAGGATTCTCTCCCCCCCCTCCCATCTCCCCCCTCAAAGTTCTCTCTCCTTTCCCCCCTCACCCCTGCAAGAGTAAGCCTCCCTCTCCACAGAGAGAGAGAGGCTCTCTCTGAGAGAAAGAGCCAGTCCCCCTCCTCTCCTCTCTCTCCCAGAGAGGACCCCCTCTCAGAGGGAATCCTCTCTCTCTCTCTTGCCTCTCGGAGAGAGCCATCTCTCTCTCTCTCTCTCTCTCTCTTCTCCCCTCTCAGAGGCTTTCAGAGGAGGAGGAGGACTGACCGTCGTGGAAACATCGCTCTCTGCACGGCCGTTAGACGTGGCGTTCAAAGACTAGCGGTGCAAGTATGGAAATGCAGATAAGGCATTGTTGTGGAAACATGCCTGGGAATTGTTCAAGGCCCCCCGCCCCCCCCCCCCCCCCCCCCCTTCACCACCAACCACCCCCCCCTTTTGCATAATGTTTGCATGCTTTTTTGCAAATGTTTTAATCTCAGAAGCCATGAATGTGATCCTGTGTGAATGCGATGCAGAACCGCCCATGAGTGAATGAGTGGGAGAGGATTGTCATGCCATGCAAATGAATAATATGTGATTATATTTGGGAGTATTTGACATCTAGGCAACTATGTGTGTATATATCTGCCTAATTTAAGCTAATAATGCTCATTGTTTTCCAGATTTGAATGCGTGCAGAAGCTCAGCGTTGATTTGAGGTCACAAAAAGATGCCAGAAACATGTTTGTGTATAATCTTCAAGGTTTTATTTACTCTTCTTTTGCAGTGTTCAGGAGGCAGTTAATTACACAATTAATACATGATACAAATTATGTACACTTATACCAAAGAATACTTCAACATAAAATAAAAAATAGCATTGTCTTCTACAACTCTGTGTTGTAATGTCATTGAAACATGTTCATATATAGATAGATATACGCTGATGAGTAAATTCATAATGTCGTACCAGCAGTGTTTTCATAAAGGCATTGAATAGTCTGCATTTGAAGTAATACTGCTTCTCTGATTCGGCACAGTTTCTGTTTCAGAACAAAAGTTCACACTTGAACTTTAAGGCAAAGTGTGTCTCTGTTTGGTGGATTTTAATTCACACACACTTTTTGCAGATACACAACAACAACACTTTGAAAAAGGCAGAAAAGTCCACAATTTGGTATGGATACAGTCTAAAACTTCATACTCCCGTCGATAAAGTTTATAAACAGCTATTTTTGCCCCCAAGTACAACAGATTGCAGCTTTCATGCAAAAAGGCCCCATAAACTATTTTCATTCACAAAACAAAAAGAAAGAAAAGGAAGTTATTGCAAGATAAACAAGCAGTGTGAACACCTCAGATATCTACTCTAAAGCAACACTGGTCATTGGATAGATTTTTTTTCTCAATATAATCTATATAAATACACATAAGAAGTCCTTTCAACAACGATTTGTAATACAGTCAGTGATGGATTTGCCTTTTTCATGATAAATGTAATAAAACTGTATATAGAGAAGGATTTGAGGCTATTCTAGAACAGAAGGGGGGGGGGGGTCATTGTCTTTATGCTACAGAGTGAGCCTTCGAGCTACAAAATGATTCATATTGCTGGTTAAACTACAACAGCTGCACTGATGCATTGGACGGGGGTAGCCTAGCTTAGCCTAGCTTAGCATTTTAGTGGCGTTAGACAATCTTTTTTTTAAAAACGTATCAAAATTCATTGTCTGCCCAATTACATTTAAAAACACCCTCCTCTCTCTGCCCTGTTTTCACATTGAAACACAAACCAACAAGCACTATGGGAATAATAATAAAAAGTGGTGTTAGCATTTATTTAAATTCACAGTAGCCTGGGTGCAGCACAAATGTTCTTTGGACTTCGGTTTGTTCACTTCACTGACACATCGCAGCTTTAGCTCCATGGAGAAATGACAATCATGAGAGGCCTATAGAAAAAATGAAGGGTGTGAGCACCTCATATTGGGGGGAAGGGGGGGGGGACAAACAATGACTTTTATACAACATCTTTTATAGACGTGATATTGCAGAAATATCTATTTTTTTAAACAATTGATGCTGGTGTTCTCTACACTGGCCCTTTATTCGATGAGATTATTGCATTGTAGGCTTGACAGACCCCTCCCATATAACGAAACCCCACTATAATATTCCTGCAGGAGGCTATAGAGACTGACATTCTGTAGGGACGGTTTTATCTGTAGTGGGTGAGCAGTATACTGGTTTCTTTAAATATTTCCTGTAGTTTTGCTGTGATATCTCTATAAAAATCTATCGTAGGATTACTATAGCGTCTGTTCGTCAGGAGGCTGCTCTGTGGTCCTGGTGCCAGTTTAGGGAACCCGACATGTTGAGACCACAACGTTTAACGATAGAAATGTATAGTAAGGGTCCCAAAAACACAGAAACTGCCGGATGCTAACCATATTGAGCCATTTGCACAATTAGTTTACGTTGCGTTAATTAAAATGAATGGCATTGTTGCGTATAAACAATAGTTTGAAAATGGCTTCGCCGATTTGGACACTTTGAGTGGTTTTGGGGGTTATTGAGGATATTGAATGCATTTCTGACATTTTCAGGATCCAAAATTGCAGTTTTAATCAGAAAGTGGCCATATTTGTACTCTGTGGACTGAATTTGATATATTTAGAAATAAATAGGAAATCTGTCCAATCCAAATCGATCCAAAATTAATCAAAATCAGCCCACAGAGTAAAAATATTGCCATATATGTCAGAAATGGACTCAATTACCCCCAAAAATCACTCCATAACTGTCCAAATCGGCCAAGCCTTTTTTCTTTTTACTATTGTCCACATAGGCTATAATCGTAATTAATGCTAATTAACACAACCTATGCTAATTGTGCAAATTGCCCAACATATGCAGGTTAGCTTCCGGCAGTTGCTATGTGCTGGGGACCCCTTCTATAAATGTTTAACATAAAACGTTGAGGTTCTCAACATTTCCGGGTTCACCAGAGGACTTTATGGGCTGGCTAACAGACCTCTGATCAGTCGCTGTCGGATTTCTCGTCCTTGGACGTGACGGTGGCGTGATTGTAAAGTCCCTGTGCCATCAGGTGCAAGGCCAGAGAGTTTTTAGCCCCGCTGGCCTTCTTGATTTTGGCCCTCTTGTTCTGGAACCAGATCTTGATTTGGGACTCGTTGAGGCCCAGCTCCTGCGCCAGGTGCTGCCGCCGCTGCTCCGTCAGATATCGGTTCGTCTGGAACTCGGTTTTTAGTCTTTGCAGCTGTTCTGCAGTGAAGGCCGTCCGTGGTCGTTTGTCCTCTTTGCTGCTGCTGCTGCTGCTGCTGCTGCTGGTTGGGGGGGTGGTGGGTGTGGTGGTGGTGGTGGTCGATTTCTTCTTTGGTTTTCGAGATCTTGGCCCTGTAAGGTGGGGAGGGGGCACAGACATAGTGGTTAGTCAGCATCAAAACATACAAGGCAGTAAAGTAATCATGCAAACGGTTCAAAAACAACTTTAGAAATTAATTTTAAATATATTTTTGCTCCATAAAATACTCAATCAACGTCTAACTATATCGCATTGAAACAGAGACTGCATATTGATGGGTTTTGGCACTGTAAGGTGGGGAGGGGTCCCGCACATCTTGGTTTGTCAGCATCAAAACATGGCAATGATTACAAGGCAACAACGTGACCAAGCATACGGTTTAATATCAATTTTAGAAATGTATTTTAAATATAGTTTGTTCCTTAAAATACTCTATTCAACCAGAGACATCTTAAACTGGTGTTTTTTGGCACTGTAATGTGGGGAGGGGTCCCGCAGATATTGTTTTGTCAGCATCAAAACATGGTCATGGTTACAAGGCCCAACGTAATGATGCATACGGCTCAACAACAACTTTAGAAATGAATTTTAAAATTAGTTTTCTGCAGTAAACTACTCAATATACGTCTAAGTGTATCGTGCGTAAAATGTATTTTAGAAGTAAACTGCATTTTAAAACTATCCAAATTGAGAAATAAGTAAACCAATCCATCCAGGGTAATGTGAATCCAGAATACGTGCGTAAAGTCTACTTAAGAAGATAAATTAGGTTTGAAAACGTATTTACCATATAATAAACAATTGTGCATGAATCATTATTACGGTCATGTGCGTATTCATCTTAAACTGGTGCGTAATGTCTATTTAGAAGAAAATGTGACTTTCCAAAATAGATAAATATGTAAACCATTGTCAAAACACCAAGGGTAATGTGTATGTATCCAAAACGGGTGCTTTAAGTTTGTTTTAGAGGACAGCATAGATTTTAAAACGTATTTAACGATCCAAAAGTAAACCAATGTTCATGCATCCTCAAGTCATTTGGGGCTTACGTGATTTTGTTTTAAACAATTCACAGTATAAGTTTAATTGATTCCCAAAAGCCTTTTTTTGGCACACTTTAATACGATTGTAAAATTGTTGACACCACCAACACCCAGGAACCAAAACCTCGCCCCCTCCCTCCCTGTTCCTATCCTTCTTCCTCGCTTACACACACATATAGGCCACACACACACACACACACACACACACACACACACACACACACACACACACACACCACACACACACACACACACACACACACACACACACACACACACACACACTCACACACACTGTCTGTAGTAATAAGGAATTATGAACCAATAGGACGACAGTAGGAGAAACATCACTTTTACGCAGCAACAGCGCACAGGATACAGTTCGCTGCAGCTGCTTTGCATTTTTGTTTTTGTGGGCCACTTGAAAAGCTCCTCAATGGAGGAAACGTGAAGAGAATTTAGAGCAGCAACACATTACGATCATTTTCATTCTGCTTAGAGGCCTTCTTGTTTGGTTACTCCTCCAATCAGCGAGGAAAACATACATGAAGCTATACAACACGCCGAACCTGATGAATCAGCTTCTGTGTGTGTGTGTGTTTTCCACGCTGCCCATATACAAGCTGAGCAGCTCATATACAAGCTGAGCAGCTCATATACAAGCTGAGCAGCTCTACAACTCGTAGTAGTCCTCTACGCTACTCCATACAGCGTTACATAATGCATGAGAACAAGTTGTACTCCACTTTTCATATGGACGCTCCAGAAAACGCTCCTGATATTAAGTTTGCTGCAGGCTGACAACTATGTGTTCTTATAGCCTAAACAAACACAGGGAATAATACCAGGAGACACTTCTGGACAGTATACACACATAAGGAGCGTCCATTGTGGGAACATGCATTTTTAATTCACCCCAAACTCAACTTTCAGCAAAGAGCCAAAGTGCTAAAACAAGAATATAATTGTTTGCAAAATTGCAGTTCCTCTGGGAGACTTTCAGCATGCATCGAGACATTTTTTTTTTGTATTTATACGACCCCGGTTTCATCATATTCAAACCCGAGGAAATAAACAACAACTTGTAACATTTATAGAAAATAAATCTGTGCGTAAATGCCAAACAGCTATTTTCAAAATGTATTTAAAATTACTTTTGTGAGTAGTTTAAATACAAGTTACTTTTAAAATACATAAAATTCCTTTCTAGTTTCAAACAGGCCTCATCTCACGGAAAATCCCGATTTATATTTATTTAGATTTATAAAATCACATTTTACAACCGCATACTCTTCGTGGACCAAATGTATTTGCGTTTTACATTTAAATATTATTTCTACAAAAATCCTACGTGCTTTTATGCTCAGTATATTCTCAGTTTTGCTCCGCTCTCTCTGCACGCGTCGCTGCTCCACTCGGGAGAACTCGGTCAAGGCATCCGGGGTCAGTGTTACGGGGTATTTCAGGTTACCGGGAATACGGTACGGAGTGAAAACGAAGTGAAGCACCAACCTGAAGAAGGCCTGTCCGAGTACCGGGTGCAGTAAACCCAGGCCGGCCACAGCATGGGTTTACTGGACTGGGGAGGATTCGAGCTGGCTTGGGAACTGTCTGAGTCTGAGCTTAGGCACTGGTCTCCTTTCTCTCTGCGGGCTTTCAGGGGCTCCTCCTCGGCTATAGGGGGCTTCTTGGTCCCGGTGACAGTGTGAGGAGTGGAGGTGCCCTCCGCCGGCACCGTGTTCCCCCCCACCGGCTCGGTCTGAGCAGGGCTGTGGAGGTTCAGGCTGCTCTCTGATCCTCGGGTCTCTCCACCGTCCTTTTTGCGACCGAAGTCCGGGCGCAGGATGTTATCGATGAAGAAATTGGTGACCCGGTGCGGGATCTGCGGGTTCCCGGGCTGATGGAGCATGGGGAGGATGGCTCTGTTGGACTCATCTCTGTTGGATTCATCCGCCGACTCCTCCACCACCACGTCTCTGTTGCCCTGATCATTTTCTTCCATACTGATTCACTTTCCTTTCCGCGCTTTAACCCCTTTGTCGCCTCTGCAATTTAAAATGTGGAAAATAGAACTTCTGGGCAGAAATTAAATTGCAGGATTTTTTGCACGCTAAAAAAAATAAAACTCAAATGCTAGTGAGCGCCTCGGACACCATGCAAAATCTTGCAATAGTGTCCTCTGAGAAAAGCATACTTTGTTGACATATATTCCCTCAACCTCGGGTTACAGCTGAGCTAAATGTGCCATTTGCGCACCGTCCAATTTATCCGATTTCTGTGCGCTCCGCTACACCTAAACTAAACTAAGGGTAAATAAAGAGGCTCCTAAACTGATGCTCTAATACTCTCACTCTGGAGTTTTGTTCTTATTTTCAATACGAGCCCCTCGAGTGACGTTTTCCCACCGTCCTCCCAGACACGTGCCTTGGACCAATAGGATGGCAGAAACTAGGCCACGTGATGCAGACTCCGGAGCAGTCCACAAACGCCCATCCTCGCCCCAGTAAAGGGGAAGAAGCCTCATTTAAATCCAGTGCATGCTCACACACACTCCCAATAATTACTCTGTGCGTAAGAAGCTGCATTCTATGTTTTCTTTATTTTAGTTTGCAATGCAAAACATGATCACATTGTTTGATGTTTTAAAACAATGGAAGCACCGTCTGTCAAACTGAGACCCCCGGGGCTCCTTTGCTTGCAGGGCAGGGAGGAATTCCCAATAAAACCAACAATAGTACATTTTTACTACATTAAAACATATCGTAGGTGTACATACATGTCATTGTAAGCACTTTGAGATCACCAAACTTCAATTTTAAATCAATTTAAACCCACAAATCTGATTTTAAATCAAACATGAATATATCCCAGAGCTCAATGTGGACGAATTTGGAGATTTAGGACTTTAAAAGCTTTTTCATTTACAATATCTGAAAATATATTGAAAAAAATTATATTTACAACATGCCTTTGTCTGCTTTACAGGTTACTAGAACACCTCTGAGGTCAATAGGACGTGTGGGCCAAGGTTAAAGCCGGAACACAGTGCACGAGGCTCACATTTGGAGTCATTGTGGAACCTTTAAAACATCTCTTTGAAATCCAATGCAATTACACAACAATAGTAATTATAACCACTTTATTTGAAGGATTTGTTTCACAATTGGCTCCAAAATGCCTGAAAACAGAAACTGTGCCAAGCTAAATGTCCATGTGTGTTTTTGATGTTCTCATGTTGGCCTCGTGACGCTGCGCGCGGACAGGGTCCTTATCCCTTTAACAGAAATCAGTGATGCAAACAAACTGTTTCGGGACACTGAGTCGCGCCAAAGACAAAACTTTGGGTAACTTTGCTGACCGATGTGAAGTTAGCTCTCCTCCTCCCGGGACCCCCCTCCCGGCCTTTAGATGATCAAGAAGCCGGGTCTCCGCGACTGATCCCGGGCGTAACGAGCCAAGAGGTACCGAGGAGGACCGGAGACTGAGTGAGGAACACATTTTTCAAGTGTGCGTTGATGTTGTGTTTTAGGAAGTGGGGGTTTTTTAAATGATTTTTTTTCACCTTTTGCAATAACATATAAACTACTTTTCATGTGCTGCTGCCCAAAACTGTTTTAATGTAAGTACATTTGAAGTTAGACAGTTTCTTGTTATCATCTAAAGACTGAGAACGTGCATTGTAGGTGTGTGTATTAGTTGTGTTGGAGCAGAAGGACTGAGACTGAGTGAGACACAAATCAGTTGGAAAGTCAAGCAACTGCTTTCCTTTCACAAGTTGTTGTTGTTGTTGTTGTGAGAGCAGCTTTATTTTTGATTGATTTTGCAGTTTTATTCACATTTGCAATAAACTCGTTTTCATGTGCTGCTCAAAGCTGTTTCATTTCAGTTAGAAAGTCATGCATTTGCTTTCTACATATTACTGCAGTGTTGTTGGGAGCAGCCTTCATTTCTTAAAACGGTGAAGCATTTGTGTTTTATATGATTTAGCAGTTTCTTCACCTTTTGCAATTTCATATGAACTCGTTTTCATGTGCTGCTCAAAGCTGTTTCATTTCAGTGAGACATGCAGATGCTTTCTTAGAAACTAGTTGTGGAGCAGGAGGTCTGAGACTGAGGAACAATTCAGTCTGCTTTCTCTTTACTATCACAAGCTGCTTTATTGTTGTTTTGTTGGGAGTAACTTACATTTCCAAGATTATAGTAAAAATTGTGATTATCTTATATTTCTTAAATGGAAACTACAGTATTTTTTATAACATTTTTCAGTGTTTTTCTAGCTTTTGCCAGAACTTCCAAGGTACTGTTCGTGTGCTGCTGCTAAACACTGTTTTCATGTCAGTTAGAAAGACATCAGATACTTTTTATTAGGACAAGTCTACAAGTGTGCGTTGTCGTTTTTCGGGAGTAACTCAAACTCCTTAAAATGTTATTTTGTGGTGAGCCTTTTTTAATGTGATTTCGCAGTTTTGTTTTAGCTGTTGCCATACCCGCACTTCCCATGCTCCTTTGCAACACGGTTTTAATGTGTTGCTTTCTAAATTGAAACTCGAGAATAAGCCTGCTTGTGTGTGTCTTGCGTAACGCACCCTATAAAGTGACTTTTCACTTGTTAAACACGGGCTTTGTGCAAAAAGCGAAGCAAATTAGATGATTTGATATGACCTAAAATACTTTCGCCCATATTCTCAAAACGCACGTCACAGGCTGATATGTGTTTCTTACTTTCTTCATTTTTTAAAATCCTTATCCCTAAAATCTACCTGTTTGTGTCTCTCATGTGGCACAAAGGGCTCATCACATGTCGGCTGCACAGAGTTAAAAGTGAGAGATGTAATTAGACAGCCTCTCTCATGCTGCGATTGTTTCTCCCTATGTGAGGGGAAGCGCAGATTAATGTTGAGGCTAAATAAACACAAAGGACCCGCAGACAGGCCGCTGCTGGCCTCTAACCTCACAGAGCAGGAGGAAATCAGTCTGGAGGAAATGACACCAGCCTGTGAATTATAATAAGAGCATGTGTGCACTGCTAAACATGCACATATCAACCCATATTACAACTCATACAATCCTATCATTCTTTAAAAAGCGATATGAATGCTAGTTATTTCTCCTGTTTCTATTTTAAAGTGCCGTAATCTCTTTCTATTTAGCAAACTACACTAGAATATATGTGTGTTTTCTGCAGTAAATACCACACAATTACACATTGTATTCCCTATTGTTTGCTCACTTTGCATCGGTTTCGTTTGGACACAATGCTTCCTGTTTTAGGAGAGCCAGTCATTGCTAACTGAGGATTTTTTTTGTTTGACTGAGGCCTCCGTTTTTACTCTTAGGACACGTTGTACTGTCGATGAAGGGTTAAAATATAGCTACAGCATCCAGTTGATTTGCATATTAGTGTTATTTTTTACAAGTAAAGACAGGCAAGCTAGTAAGTGTGATTTTAAACCTGCTTTATTATTATGTTTGGCTGTTTTTGGTTATATTGTCTTGCGCTTCATCGGCTAATGAACCCCCTTCATGTTAGTCAGTTGTTTCTTCAAATATCGCTGGATTCACTTGGAAATATCCAAAATGAAGCGTTTATGACCATTGGACATATGTGTAGGTGTGTTTTATTTTAATTTGATCCGTAGATCTGCAAACGTGGTGTTAGGATGTGAGTCGACATTTTCTTTTTCTTGCTTTAATGATTTAAAACAATCCAAAAGAGTTCCTAAAACCTGCGTTTACAGTTTGTTTAAGCGTACTTTTTATTTAGTGATTACTTTAAAACATAATAATGGCGTTTTAAAGACACGCTGTCCTTCAAAGTCGACTATAATTAACCTATTTCCGTGTGCAACAATCGCTCTGTACACACGTGCACGTTCCAAGCGTCTATTCTCTCATATAGTCGGATTTTTTTTGCACAATTCTTCTTTTTTTAGGCCTTATTGTAATTCCTCAACATACGATCACACCCTCATCCCCGAAGCAAATCTCGGATTCAATTTATAATCCCATGAATATATTCGGCTCTTGTTCATGCAAGCAGGAAATATTGATCATGCACACATGTCATGTCTGTCTGTAAATAAGTGCATGCTTAAAACACACACGCACTGCATGGTGAAGCCTTCCTGCTTTTCGGGTTAAGATCAGTTTTCGCACTTCTAGTTTTGTTTCTGTGCAGGTTTCATATTATAGCTGCACCCTCCTCCTCCTCCTCTTCCTCACACATACCCCCCCGTCTTACTACTACTATAAGACATCGAGTGCATTGTGCGCATGTGCCCTGTCCTTGAGTTCCTATAACCTATTTCACCTAGAGAAGAAGAGAGAAAGAAGAAGAAGAAGAAGAAGATGGACCTTTGTTAGGTTCATCTTCTTCTTCTTCTTCTTCTTCTTCTTTCTCCCCCCCCCTCCTCTCTTCTTCTCTGTATTTTCCTTGGTAGGATTGTCTTCCGCGTCACCAGCGCTCAGCACTATGGAGTTACTACAAAAGGTGACGCGCGGAGGAGGATTTGTGAATGGACGCCGTGATGTGTGCAGCTCACAGATCAGAGGGTGCTGGGACCTCTTCTGCAGAGACACACACACACACACACACACACACACACACACACACACACACACACACACACACACACACACACACACACACACACACACACACACACACACACACACACACACTCCAGATGAATGGGGGTATCTAATATCAGCTCTGTCACCATGCAGGGGTCGCAATCCTCCAGCTTCCTGTGCCTTTCAAAACCCTGAAAGCCAGCCTCTGCTTTTTGGTGATCCTGTATGATTTTGTTGTTGTTGTTGTCATGCTTTAGAGGGTCTGGATTGGAAGCCCCCCTGTGTTTAGTTTGTATCACGGGCCAGGCCAGAGCAGCAGCCGAATGAGAGATGATTAGAATCGGGCCTAATTACGCAAAGGGAAAAAAGTCCGAAAAGCAAATGAATCTAAAAACACATGTAAGTGATTTGGAGAGTGGCTTCCACCTGTTTCCATGTTCTTCATTACGTGTAGTGTGTTGAACATGGGAGAACTGGTCAAAGCACCAACACTACTTGGTAATAATAAGACATTTTAGATGAAAAAAAAGCAATTATTTGTCAAATAATTTTTGCAGCGTAAAACACAAACCTCTTTCCGATTAGCGTGCGTAATTTAACTTTTTCTAAAATATGCTACTGTACCATGCTCAATATTTTACTTTGTAAACTATAGACTATATTCGATTTATAAGTTCATTGCATAACTTGTCTAATTTGTCATTTTTAAGTCTAGTCATCCTGAAATCATATTTACTCCATTCTTTATTCACACTCCCGCATGATGTCTATATCATTTCCGTGGTGTGTGCGCGTGTGTGTGCGTGTTTACAGATGAACCCTCTGGACGTTGGGGCTGCAGGCTCTTCTGGTGTCAGGCCTTTTATAGGTTTGAATCACTCCTAATCCTTCTGATCGCTCTGGCGAAGATAAGTCTAATTTGAATGCGGATTGTTCTTAAGGAGCGGCGCGTATTTCTGCACAGCAACATGTGCGCCACCCTGAGCGCAATTAAGGCCTCAGCTAAATTGGACGAAGGCTAATTGAATGCAGCCGAGCTCCCTTCAGAAGACTGCTCACAAATATGAGGAAGACGTGCACGTGGAGTCTTTGATTTCTTAATAATTCCGTAAAAGAAGTCAAACTCCTGCATGAATTAACATCAAGGTGAACACTGTTTTTAGTTGCTGATAAAAAGCGAGGTGAAGTTTCTGCAGGTTAATGAAGTTGTGACCAAATACAAACTGTATTTAAAGTTTACTACATTTAAAATAGATTTTGCCCGAGTGGAAAATATAGTTATTTTTTTAGAGCTATGATTAGTGTGTAAATCCTAAACTGATTAGGAGACTGAGAGGCTGGAGCAGGAGATCAGGCTTTCTGAATCATTTATTGACAAAATACGGAATTTTAAATCGGAGAGAAACACACCTTCCAGCTCTGAACAACAACCAGGAGACATACAAGTTACAACAGCAAAACTAACACAGAACATATGTTTGAATTATTCATTTAGAATTGTAAATGAAGTCTAAATTTAAGTGCGCACAAAGAGAAATGAGGGCTCATAAAAACGCATGGTTTACTAAAGTAGACTACTTTAAATTGGAGGTACTTTAACTGAGTATTTTCATTGTATGCCACGTTAAACTTCTACTTTATGTTTGAAGACAGTATTATACTTTTTACTCTCGGCCTACATTTACCTAAAAGCTTTTACAGATTCAGATCATTAGCAAAATATGAATCCACTAGTAAATTGAAATATAAAGTCAGGATATCCAGAAGCAGTTTATAAAGTAATTTAAATTAGCTCCACTTTCACGAGTAATCCAGTACTTTATATATTATTCTGCATAACAAGTACTTTTGGTACTTTAAGTATTTTTTAATGCCAACACTCTAGTACTTAAGTAACATTTTAGTATGCAGGACTGTTACTATACAACATTGAGTATCTTCCACCTCTGCACAAAAGACAGTGCTGGTTCAAAGTTGTTGTTTTTCCAATAACGTAATTTAATGCAATCTTGACCAAGTCCCTTCAGAAATTCTGTACCGCGAAATATGACAGTGTTGCAGCAAAACAAAGTCACTGAGTATTTTATGTTACTTTACTTTGTGGGCTATGACTTTGTACTGAACTAATAGTATTGAAATGTTGTCTTTATCCCTTTTTAAATGTCACCCTCATAAATGAACCCCCCAGTACAATTGGTCTAAGCACCACTGATGCGTAAAAGTTAGAATGTAGTAAGAGTTTCCTCCCAAATGTTGCTAAAGTCCCCGGATGTGCATCAAGTAGCTGCCTTTTCCCCTCTGAGGCCTTCAGGTCTATTTCGGGATCCGGTCTCTGGCTTTACATTCTCCATATGCAGCAGGAGGGAATGCAGAGTGAAAGAAAGAATAAGATAATGTACTGTTGGTGACCTGCAGCTCCCCATATTCGGTTCCTCCCAGCATGCTTCACGGGCTTTGGATGGTCCAAATGCCTCGTGCACCTGTCTCAAAATCCTGTTTACGAGCAGGAGGAACAAGTGTGAGAGAGACAGGTGGAAAGCACTTGCTGCAGAAACTGTGTCTGAGAGCAGGTTGGGGAAATACTTCTGATTTGAAACATGTGACGTGCAATCCTAAAGATGCATGCAGACACTAAGAACATTTCCCCAAATTATATCTATTTTCAATTCTCATAAAGTGGGTTAATGATCCAAGCGTTACTTGTTTAATACATCTGTGTGAAACCCTCACTACTCTTTGCACCTTCTTGTTCGATGCAAACTGCATTTCTTTCTGTGCATTGACAATACAGTTGGATCTCATAGAAAAAGAAAGAAACACACGTGCAACTTTTCCCCCTTCCGTGTATTCCCGTTTCCAGAGTTCATTCTAAAAGTGAGAAACAATTCCTGTAATGTCCGCGCTCCGGAGGTCAGACTCCCTGTGTGGTATCGGATAAAATAGCAACCGAAATAGCACCGGACTCCCATGAAAGCACCATGTGCCACCGGGTCCCTTTCACCCCTGGGTGCACCTGAGTTGTTTTTACCCCCCCTCCCCAGCTTCAGATATGCTGTGAATGTGTCACTAACAGGGGGGCTGAGCTGCCAAAGGCCATTTTAGGCGCAATAACTTTCCCGGATGGATTTAGCCTGCCAACTTCGCGCGTCTCTCAGCAGCTCGGAGATGCCTGTTGCTTCCCAGAAAACGTCTCCCGCGCCTGCTAATGAAGACTAATTAAAACATGACAAACATCGACCTTTAGTGCATCCTAAACAGGGCTGCAAGCATGACTGGGATTATGCAAATGAAGGCTGCTTTCTTTGACAATATGTGAGCAGGTGACTTATTTTATATATGTGTGTGTGTGTGTGTGTGTGAGAAAACAGCTCTGCTTCTTTAAATATGGCGCACATCTGTCTGCACAACAGGTGTCTGAACTGTGAGTTACAGATTATTCTAAAAAACGTGTTTATTTGTCACATTCTGGCATCTTGTACTATGTTTGTATTCAGATGTTCTTATTCCTGCAGCCTTCTGTCACCATTGTGTCCTTTGCACTGTTTCCTTTTGTTTGAAGTGTGTTGCATTGTTGGAGGAGACTTGTTCATATGACAAATACATCGTAAAGCTGCAGGTAAATCAGAGCTCTCACTCATATGTCCTTATTTATTTTAATTTATAAAGGAAAAGGCTGATATTAACTTGCTGTGCACGTTGACTCTCTGCCTCTCGGGTATCACGCCCAGCTATTATTATTATCATCATGACGCTGGTCGGTTTAGGGACTCAGATGTTGTGTGTTTAATTTACACTGGGAAGGATTTGTTTGGATGGCATGCAGAATGTGCCATCACATGAGGTTTAGCCTGTCATTGTGTTGTTGTCCTGCGGAGGAAGAAGAAGAGGAGGAAGAGGAGGAAGGAGAAGAGGAGGAAGAGGAGGAAGGAGAAGAGGAATGGCACACAAGGCTAAATCCCACTGTGACGTTGTTTAAACATGATTCTGTGTCTCTGTTTTTTGATTTACTGTCAAGACAACCGGTTTTATTGTTCTGAAACCCTCTCCTTAAATGAAGAGTGGGGGGATAATAAGACCCTCCGATGGGAACATGTGCAGAGCAGCCTGCCATTTGAATGATCACAGAAGTAATTTGAGCTAAAATGGAGTCCAATGCCCCCCCCTCCCCCCTCCCCCCATGGCATAATAATTCATTATTCCTGGCCTACAGTGGAGAGGCACTGATCGAGGTTAGAGGACGGGAGTGGACCTCAGCTCTGGTGTAATGAAGACTCAGTAGACCCTAAACACACACTCCCACACACACATAATCTCCCGTTAGACATCTCGCAGGGCAGCACATTCATGCGGCTGAAGACCTTTCTATTTTTTGGGCCGAGAAACAAGAGTGCAATGATTTCCTCCACTCGATCCATTTCATTGACCTTTTCTATCATGCATGTGAGTCGCTGCAGCGCCGGAGACATATTCCAGGAATAATCTCCCTGCCTGCCGCTGTTTAATAAATCATCTTTGGGAGATCTGCATGTTTATGTTCTGGTGCATTTAAGGAGAAATCTGAGTGGAAAAAAACACATTTTGGTCTGAAGTATTAATGTGTTGTCTGAATTCTCCTGAGATGTATAAATGTAATTTTGTATGGAATAAATTGATGAATAAAACCTTTTGCAAGACCTCTCCTGTTTGCTGTGCCTCCACTAGGGGTCCATGGAGGTCATGGTGTTAATGTCCAGAGTAAGAGGATAAACACTGTCATCTGGTGGCAACAAAAGCCATCACTCCTCACTGTGATCTACCTGCTGCATGGACCGCTCCTCAATGCTCTTGTTATTAAATGTGTGTGACAGGCAAAGAGAGGAGGAAGAGGGGGAATGGCGTCTTCATCCTGCGAAGACCCCGAGGTGAGGAGAACACACGTTTATAGAAAGTCATTTACTGTGAGGTTTTAAACACACACTGAGTTTGCAGAGGTTGCACAACTCTAAACAACAAAGGAAGTTAAAGGTGGAATGCTTTTTAATTTATTGGACCTGTAGATTCTGTAACACTTTCTATTCTAATCCGCTGTGCCACCTTTCATTTCAGCAGTGGTGGAAAGAAAATAAGTACATTTGCTCCAGTGTTGTACCTATTTGACATATTAGTATTTGAGTATTTGAACCTACCGTATTCTGCTTGTTGGGGGGTTCCTCTTCCCTGTAGTGGCATCAGGGCGACTGTGGCTGCGAGGGAGTGCGGTCAACCAGAAGGTTGTGGGTTCGATCCCAGCCCATGCAGCCAACATGTCGATGTATCCTTGGGCAAGATACTGAACCCTGAGTTGCTCCAGATGGCCAACGTGAATGTTAGGTCCTAGAGTAAGGTACACTGCTCTGTATGAATGGGTGAACGACATGTAGCAGCGCTTTGAGGGGTCTTAAAGACTGGATAAAGCGCTATGTAAGTCCATTTACCTGTAGTGTATTCTATAGGTTTCTGTGCATGTAAATGGTCTGCAAAGGCTACACATCCTCCTAAAGGTTGTCTGCGTGTGAACAACCCCCGCAAAATCAATAATTCATGCACTTGTGTGGCGACAGCTTACAGTAAGAGATCTTTGTTTGGACATGTGACATCAAAGACGCTGTAAAATCAAACTCCAGTGGGAAAACAACAACACACGATTTCCCATAACCAGACTTCCCTTACAGTTCAATAAAAAAAATGTGACTAGCGTTAAATTCAGGATGTATGATTTGTCTTTTTAACTATGTGCTCATGGTGTCTACGAGACTGCCTGAATATGCTTCATGATATAAGGTCTTTTAGCAGAGGACACATTTTGATATGTTTCCTGGCAGACAACAAATGAATAGGCTCAATAACAGAGACAAAATGGAAACACGCTGTAGCTGCGAGGAGGTGAGACTGATGTTCAGATCAATACATCAGATGGGTCTGTCTCCTGGCCTTGGAGGAAGGACGTAGAGAGGGGGTGTACGAGCGGGGGGGTGTATTTTGGCAATAAGGAGGCGCTCTAATGGAGTCTTTCAGTTTGCCGTGGCTGGAAATGAAAGGAGGCTGAAGCCCGGCCAATTATTGTGCCTGAGAAGAGGAGGAGGGGAGTGAAAGAGGAAGAAGAGGAAGAAGAAGTGGCGTGTGGCGCCGGATCGTTGGCCTGTCAGAGAGACAGATAAATAGATAGAGGGGCTTCCAGAACGAGGGGTTTCCATTCAGAATAGCACAGATATTGGCCCCACTCCCAGAAATGTCCCTCCCCAGAGCAAAAGGTTAACTGTCAGTCTCCCGCTAGGTATATATAGAAGTCTGCCCTCCAGAAAGGCGTGTTTTGGGAGAGGAGGGGGAGAGCTAGTGACACACAGGGGGTGGGTTTTATTCGGGGAGGGGGGGGGGAGAAGATGCAGCCGAAGACATTATAATGGCTCCGGAGACTGACAGAGGCCACGGACAAAAGAGTGTCCTCATCTATTCAATTTGGGCCTGACAGCAGACACAACAAACAGCCCAGAGACCCCCGGTGCAACGGACCCCCAGACGGAAGAAACAAACCCAAAGCCATTGTGTTCCTGACGCTGCTGAGACGTGTAATTAGGGTAAAAATAAAAGGTCTATATCGGGATGTAATCTAGTATTAAAGAGGCCATAGCTTTTTCCTGTAGTGTGTTTATTGGTGCATGTAAAGGGTCCTTTGTGTTCATTTCCGTAACATTATGACGTCCCGATGTAACACTCACGCTCCTATTGGCTAGTGCTCCAGCACATTGTACAAGGTTAAGGGGCGGGATATCTCTTAGTGTTTGACCAATCACAACAGAGCCGTGCAGAGCAGACTGGGCTCTGGTTTCAGACAGAGGGTGAAAACAGGCTTTTGAACATGGAGACAGAGACATTAAGTTATAAAAATGTCCTCTTTAAAACCCTTAATGACTAAACGCAGATCTCCTTACGAGGTGTTTTTATTTTTCACTTAAATCCATGGTAGCAAAAAATGACACACACACGCCTAAAACATCCAAGAGGTGCTTCACCACCTCCAAAGATAAAGCTTCCTCTCCAGAACAACACACCTGAATGTGAGCAGATCGAAGTGATCCGCCACAAAATGTTTAAAAAATATATGGTTTCCTTCTATGATGAGAATTTGACACAATATATGGTTTCCTCTCTTGAGAGCCATTGGTTTTGACTCTGAAGGACACTAATGACTGAAACAGATGTTTAGGTATCCACACTACATATACTGGTCAGAAATAATAAATAAATGGGCTCATGAATACTCTGATTGCACTTAATCCTCGCTAACTAACATACTGTAGGTCTAGTGTGGCAGTAATACCTGTCTCACAAGGAAACCCATTTTACATAAGCAATAATGTCGTGTTTGTACAAATGATGAAAGTAAAATGGTTATAGTGACAAAAGCACTACGTTCTATAATACACAGGCAATCACAGACTGCAAATCCTAATGTCTTCTTCATCGCCGTATGTTCCCAAAACTAAAATCACCGGAGAGCGGTTTAAACCGGTTTACCCGTGGCAAAAGTACTCCTGGTACTTTACCTCCAGAATAATGCTCTGACTCTGTCCATAACTTAATAACTAAAAACGGTTTTAGATGGAGGAGGATTAGGGCCCCAAAAGTGAGGGGAAAATAGATTTTTCTGAAAATCTGATATTCTATTCAGGATTCTGTTCATTCTTTTTCTTAGATTTCCAACTTTTTTCTCAGAATTCCAACTTTTTCTTAGAATTCCTAAATGTTTTCTTAGAATTCAACTTTTCTTCTTGAAATGTCGACTTTTTTCTCAGAATTCCGAATTTTTTTCTCAGAATTTCCGACATATTTTCTTAGAATTCCGAAAACATTTCTTAGAATTCCGACTTTCTTAGATTTCAACTTTTCTTCTTGAAATGCCGACTTTTTTCCTCAGAATTTCCGACATATTTTCTCAGAATTCCGACTTTTTTCTCAGAATTCCAACTTTTTTTCTTAGAATTCCGACTTTTTTCTCAGAATTCCGACTTTTTTTCTTAGAATTCCGACTTTTTTCTCAGAATTCCGACTTTTTTCTCAGAATTCCAACTTTTTATCTTAGAATTCCGACTTTTTTCTCAGAATTCCAAACAAAATAAAAAATCTCTTTTGGTCAGATCTCCCCAAAGATGTCACACGTGGCCCTCCTCATCCTCCACCGGTTTACAGTAATTGTATGGTGTAAATATACCATTCAAGGGTCAATGCGACTTCTCTGAGGAACTTGAATTGTGAGCTTTTTGACTCGTAGCATATTGAATTTACGCAGGTGAGTCACAGCCTGTAAAGACTAATTGGCACTCCTCTACATACGTCCCGTCTCTCTATTCTGTCCATCACTTTAAAGGAATACTTCCATATTTGGTTTGGGGTCAAAAAGAAATACTTAATTTGGTTAAACTGGGAACACACATCTCCCTGCGCTTCAACTGAGAGTACATTTCACTGAGAGAGAGTGAGGACATCTGTTTCGCCCACTCGTACAATTCCCTTTTTATGATTATATATATTAAAAATAACAACAAAAATAGTCTTTTCCACCAAGTCCAGGTGCATCAACACCTCCACTCAGGAAGGTGCTTCCAGCGGGGAAATAAAACACTTCAAAATCAAAGAAAAGGCAAAACACCGTCCTCCGGTCTCGATGCTGATGGAGGTTTGGCCACAAGGAGGTGCATGGCACTTTGTTATGAGGACGAAGGATGAAGTCTAATCAAGAGTCTTTTTCCTCCTGTTCTCTCCTTCACGTAACGTGTCCATCTTTAAGTCGCCTGTCCTTCTTCTTTGTGCTGCGTTCAGTCCATGTGGGGTTTCTCCACGCCGCCCTGAGGGGAGACAGAAGAGTGTCAATAATACCCTTTATTTACATAGCACCTTTCATGCTTGACGCTGCCCAAGAAAATCACAATAACAAATTAGGAACAGAATTAAAATATGTAAAAGCATTAAGCTGGCTCTTCTTCTGCTGTAACAACGTACATGTACCCTCTGTGGGACTAGGACAGGTATTCTGACAACAATAGAACAGTGATACATCTAAACACCATAAGCCACATGAAAACGATAGGTCTGAGAAAGCAGCCTCTCCAGTTCTCTTGTAATGCAACTTTAGGTACTTTTAAAAGTGAAACATTGGAGGATCCAAGTAGAAGATTGCAGCAACACATATTCACCAAATCAAAGTACTGCAGAAGTTAAAGTGCTTCAAGTGCGTCAGATTCATGATCAAAGTGCTTTGGAGAGCGATGTCATCAAACTGCGGATGTGTTCATGACCTCAGGTGAGGAGCTGCACCCTCTCTCAACAACCAGTAGCTTTTAAGCAAATAAGGACCTGTTGCTAAAATATATTTTAAATGTCAGCACAGGAATATTTAGCTCTCAGTTCCTCCTTTTTTTGGAAGTGCTTATTCCTTATTTTTGCAAAAGGGGAAGAGAGGACTTCTTGCTCCACACGTGCTGCTTTCTGATGGCTCATTTAGCCATCTTAAAATCTGCTCTCGTTCTCGGGTGAGGGCCAAAGGCTCTTCAAAGCTGCTCAAAGGTAGCCCCTCGTTGTGGTTTCACCTACAATTATGAAATGTGGCATGTGTTTGCAGCATGGTGAGACGAACAGAAAAGCCTCTTGGAGACATATCGTATAACTAACAGGAAGTCGGCTATTTTGAATTTTCTATGCAATGTGTCGCACTTTCTCGTGCCGCATTTGAACAAACTCTCACGCTGCAAAAGAGATCTGTAAGAAAAAGGCCCCAAAGTATCGTGTCCTTCCTCATAAGATGCCCCTCTGGAGCAAAACAAAGAGAGAGAGAAACCCATGAGTGCCGCCTTGTGCCAACATTCCTTCGGCCCGATCACAAACAAAACCAACGAGAAGCAAATGACCGTGTGGTCAGCCGAGTCCTGACTGCCAACACTGTGGCAAACAGCTTTAATCTGCTTTCACGCTGCCACTCGAGTCAAACTGAGCGCTGACGGGACTCTGCAGACACAACGAGGCGAGGCTTCTGGGCACGAGCTTAATGGAGACATCAGAGCTGACTTGATGGGATACTTATGAGAGAAGAGTTTTTAAAGGGCCTTGACGTGCTGCGGAAGTAGATTTGAAGTGTCTCGTTCTCGGGTGAGGGCCAAAGGGTCTTCAAAGTTGCTCAAATGTAGCCCCTCTTTGTGGTTTCACCTACAATTATGACATTTGGTATAAGCAGCACGGTGAGACGCACTCTTGAAGACATATCGTATATCCAACAGGAAGTTTAATTTTCCATGCAATTATTCGTACTTTACTTCTGGGCAGCTTAATGGAGACATCAGAGCTGACTTGATGGGATCATTATGAGAGAAAGGGGGGAGGGGGCGTCCAATGCACTACTCTGTGGACAATGTTATCGTGGCGCAGCTTAGTAGATGCACAGAAAGCGTGCAGAGGAGTTCTCTAATGCAAATCTGAAGCTGGTTGACGGCATGTTTGGTGGAGCTGTGGGATTATTCTGTTTGCTGAACATTAGCAACCCGCAAACACTTCAAACTATCAAAGTATTGTCTTGTTTTTTACATATATTATATTTACCATCAACATAAGGCTCGTTACTTGTAACCTAGGATCTGGTATCGTTTTGCATTCCTTTAAAATGAACTTTAATTGGAAATCAATGTTGTTTACAGTTTGCTAAAGTACTAAAGCGAACCTGGAAATGTTAAATACCTTAAGGATTTGTGTTAGAAATGAACAATATGGGTCCCCAGCACGTAGAACCTGCCGGATGCCAACTTGGATATGTTGTTAATCAGCCTTAATAAGCCTGTTTGTACAGTTGTTTGAAAAAGGCGGTCAAATCGATCGTCTAAAACTTCAAAATGGATTAAACCGGGAGTTGAAATACGGCCACTTTCTGGTTCAACGTGTTATCGTGGTGCAGCTTAGTAGATGCGCCTACTGTAAGCGTGCAGAGGAGCTCTCTAATGCAAATCTGAACTGGATTGACGGCTTGTTTTGTGCAGAGTGACACGCCACACATCAGGTGTTTAACCTTCAAGTATACATCCAAAAAACATCCAGGTCAAGAGTTTTGCACAACTGGGAAAGTTCCCTTGAAAACCGCAGAACTGGAACTGGTTTGGTCGCTGTTTTAAAGGACTAGTTCACCCAAAGTGACAGTCCGACTGTCATTTAACTCTTTGACTTCCTCCATAACTTAACGATCTCCGTCAGAGTTATACGGAGGAGGATCAGGGCCCCAAAAGTGAAGATTTCGCTGAAAAATTAAATTAAAATATCATATTTTGCCCTTAGATTTGCTATTAAAGAACTGAGAAGAACATAAGTACTGCACTTGATCTCTTTAAGTGGGAATAAGCTGTCAAGATAAAACTTTAATGTATATCTTTGATGCTTTTGAACTAGACTTACCATGGCGAGCTGGCGTCCGATGTTCCCCACGGTAACTCCGCCTGAGAAGAATATGCACGGGAGCCAGGAGCGCACATACAGGAAGTCCGGAGACGTGTATCTGAAAGAGAGGAAAAGCCCAAAGAATGTACAATTAATATCCATGAGATGTTTTGTTCAGCAGCTGCTTCCAACTTATTCTTAAGGAGTTCAAATAAGTCCCATTGATAAGAAAGGCACCTCGAAGGACACCTATGAGTGGGAAAACCCGTCATGCTAGAAACTAGATTAATCATTCAGTTTCTATCTCGTAAAGTCAGCTGCGGTTTGAGCGTCTTATCGTGAACAGAAGTCTCTTATCTCAGCGGTGTGTTTTGGATGAACTCAGTAGGAGGGTTTGTTCGCTTGGCTTCAGGAGACACCGGGTCTGTTTGCCGGCTTCCTGCAGGTGGGACACTTCTCAGTCTCACAAGCTGTGTAATCAAAACTAAACCCCACGTGGTTTGTGGTGTGAGTGCAACATGAAACCAGGAGGTAGGGATGACCGAGCACTGCTCATTAATCCTCTGGCAGCACTTGTCTGTCTTTGCTTTGTATGTTTTAATATGTGTCTATTATGAGAATGTGTATACTTATCTAATTTGCTCTGTTTTTTGTTGTTGTTTTCTTCACTGTTGCATCTACAGTATGTATTTGACTGCTCAATGACATTCTGTATGTATTCTGTACGTGCATTGGGGTTAAAGTCCCCCACGTGCATTGGGGTTAAAGTCCCCCACGTGCATTGGGGTTAAAGTCCCCTACGTGCATTGGGGTTAAAGTCCCCCACGTGCATTGGGGTTAAAGTCCCCCACGTGCATTGGGGTTAAAGTCCCCTACGTGCATTGGGGTTAAAGTCCCCCACGTGCATTGGGGTTAAAGTCCCCTACGTGCATTGGGGGTACAGATGGGGTCCAAAACTAGCAAGCCACATGAATGTCTGGGAAGCACTTTGAATTGACTTTCCCTCTTTGTGCACTGAACTCACTGGTAGACTCCGTTGTAGACGAGCAGCTGCGTGAACACGGTAGCGAGGACGGCGGTGGTGATGCCCAAACCGAAGCCGCTCCTGGACCGATCGAACGTCCACCAGAGACCCAGAGAGAGAGCCGCCAGCGTGAGGGAGAGCTGCACGTTGTTGTCGAAGTCGAGCTTCTGTGGTACAGGAAGTTAAGGACAAAACCAAACAGTGTAACGCAAACACAGGATTAGATCTAACTCAAATATTTGTAGAGGCTAAGTTAGGGATCCTGCCAGTTTCCATTATAAGGACCGGAGCACTGAAAGACCTATTGATATCGGAAAGTTATTATTATACTTTCTAAAAGTAGTGTTTTTAAAGGCCTTGATGTGCTGCAAAAGTAGATTCTTTCTTTCTTTGTGTGCAAACTTTTGAAAAATGTGATATTTTAAGTGACACGTTCTCGGGTGAGGGCCAAAGGCTCTTCAAAGCTGCTCAAAGGAAGCCCCTCGTTGTGGTTTCACCTACAATTATGAAATGTGGCATGTGTATGTAGCATGGTGAGACGAACAGAAAAGCCTCTGGAGACATATCGTATAACGAACAGGAAGTCGGCTATTTTGAATTTTCTATGCACTAACTCGTGCCGCATTTGAACAAACTCTTTCTACAGATTACATCCGATAGACTTAACATTGAGTCAGGACCATCTGAAGACCTTGAGGATCAAAATGTGTGATGTGCAAGGGCTCATCCAAAGTGTTTGCAGCTTTAATAAACCTAAATAATTCTTAAATCAGGTAAATCATGACATCCTGTTGCTTCGAAGCTGTAGATAGAACAGTGCATATCCTCACATAACACAGATCTGTCATAAAGAATCCACAGGCTCTGAAAGGATACAACACTGGCGTGGTTGATGCCCACGAACACCGCGATGCACCTCATGACGCTGGCCCACTCCCTCTTGAACTTGTGCGGCTCTCCCAGGTGTTTGTCGAGGCACGGATACAGCAGACCAACCACAGCTGTGCAGAGGAGAAAACAGACCAGAGTCAAACACGATAAGCGGACAATCTGGAAAACGCCAGCTGGAAAATCCTGTCACAGAGCGGTGGGATTATTCTGTTTGCTGAACATGCACTTCCAAAATTAGCAATCGACTATAGATAGATATTATGTTAAGCATCAACATAAGGCTCCTTACTTATAACCTAAGATCTGGTATCGTTTTGCATTCCTTTAAAATGAAAACTTTAATTGGAAATAAATGTAGTTTACTTGAGTATATTTGGGAGCACTGTGAACCTGGACTTTTCAAGTATAACACCTTTCCTGGTTCACATCAGGACTCTGAGCTACTGAAAGTGTACACAATGAAAACGAGTCCCTACATGACATGAGATATTTATTTGGCACTCAGTAATGTCAACAATCTGTAAAAGCCACATATCTCTTTTATGTGATTCTGCCCTGCAGCACATGGAGGAGGAGGTTTTTTTACTTCTTTCTCCCCCCCCACTTCCTATCCTTAAAAAGGTACCGCCCCCTTTCAGCTCACCCGTTATGACACTAGCCAATCAGCGCGCAGATCGTTTAGTATCCGGCAGCTGCGGCCAATCAGAGTGCGAGAAAGTCAACCCACTGGCAGAAAATGACCACGAAGACTAGTATAGCATTAGACAGGAAGGCTTGTATAATTGCCAACAATAACAAAGCCGAATGATGATTCATGACCACATGATCATACAGTAAAGTGATATAAAAAGGGAAAATAAAAGGAGAGCAGTTTAATATGTACAATTGTTTAAAATGGCACTATTTTACGCGTAAGTTTGGTGAGGCATGTGCGTAAACGTTACATTTCCAGACTTTTAGCACCCATAAATTCATGTTACTAGTATTATTTTCGGCCTTTACAAAGAAAAGGCTACTTCCCCTCTTTGTCTGAAACTTAGCAGCCAACTCAAACTGCTCTGCACAGATATTTTAAACAAACTAGCTTCCATTTTTCTCCAACAAACAGTGTGTTTAACTCACCGGCCCCTGTGCCGCAGCACGGAGGGATCCACCAGGCAGACGAAAACAAAGTTGTCATCACCTCCTCGGGAAACAAGGTGACATTTCTCTGAATCTGCAGCAAGTTGAGCACCAGGGCCAGGAAAGCCCCCACGGTGAAGAGCACGAGACCCCTGCGGATCAGATTGGCCGTGCGCACGTCGTGCAGAGACCCGTACGCGTTGCTGAGCACAGAGGTGATTATGGACATCATTTCTTCAGCTTTGGATGCTAACCAGTGAGCTTCGGATGAGTGTTTAGTCTCAACACTTGATGCACAGGAGCAGCTCCAACAGTGGTCCTCTAATCTGGGCATTTGGCACTTTAAGGCTGCAGGAGAAGAATAAGTCGATATATTTAGATCACAAGTGGAGAGAGAGAGAGAGGACACAGTGTTGCAGAATGGAAACGGTGTTCTGTTACAATAAGTTGAAAAAGCTGGTGTTTACCTTGATCTGGAGACGTCTTCTTCTGTGCGTAAAGACTCAAATCTCGTTCACATCATCGTTAGAGGAGAAAACAAACAGCTCTGCTTCATTCCACAGCACACAGCTCATAGCAGGCACAGGAGCTTCCTCTGCACAAAACAATCACAGCTGTGTCGGGTGAGAATCGGCAGCCAATCAGAGCGCGGCGGGTGATATGACGTAGCGCCACTCCACCGCCCCCTCGTGCAGGACAGACGCACAAACTCTGCAGAGCAAGTGAAAGTGGAAACAGATAAGTATTTAAATGTCAGCCAAAACACACCAGAGTCTGAATCAGAAACAGGTTTAGGGTCAAGAAGGTTATTCATGCGAGTATTTTGATACATTATGAGAAAAACGACCCAATTCAACTATTATAAAATACTATTAAAAAAACATTAAAATATACAGAAATATTTACATGAAATATACAGAAATGCTAGGAATAATATCAGGAAATATAATCTGTGCAGTATTGGTATTAAAATGATAAAGCTGTGCTGGTATTAGGAGGTATCTTTGTCTAGGGTTGTGCAGGACTGACATGAAACACAAACTATGAAGAGCATTTGAACAGCTGCAATGAAAAGCAGTGATGTTGTTTACAAAATGAGATGTTATACGAGCTAATAGACAATAAAGGTCGCGCAATAAGTCACGATAAAGATGAGATAATATAAGCTAAGATAAGATATTCTTTCATTGATCCTAGTATGGGAAATTCCTTCGTCACAGCAACATGTAAACAAGCATTGCACATGAATTAAACATTACATTAAATACAAAATAACAGCAAATATATATGTATAAACAGTAATACATTAACAGAACAGTATGTACATCTCAACAGTGTAAGATGTATCTCTATTGAATATACAATATTAATACACAGATTTGAAGTCAGTGTACTTTGATATTACTTGCTAATATACGAGTTAACAAGTACAGTTTGGAAAATACCCCCTTTTAGATGTTTTTATAACTGTTTGTTTACCACTTCCTGTCTGATACATGCTCAAACTCTCCCAGATATTTTCCAAATAAAGGTTACACAAACTACTTCCCCTCTCCTGGGAACAGGGGTTCGTTGTGGCACATTTTGTTTTGTCTGTTGTTGATGAAACGTGGTTGAACTCGGGGTCATGTTAAAGGAGGTGTGGCTGGAAAAGGAGGAGTGTGCGTGAAGCCAAACGGCACGTCAGTGAGAGATAACGTGAGGGGGAACGGTTCAGTGCCCGAATGACACCATTCTTCAAGGGCCGACAACAACAAGGAACATGTTGTGCAAGAGGCCGTGTGACCTAGCCGGGTGGGCCGAGTGATAACAAACCTCCATGGCATACGTGAGGCAGAAAGCATACAGCCATAGGTGCAGGGTTTGTTTCCCACTGAGCCTGAGGACATGTCTTTTGCAGGACACATCTGAGACAAATGGAAAAATACAGTTATTTCAATTTAATTATCAAAAAAGTATAGACTAGCTGCTGGCACTGTGTTCAAATTAATACCATGGATCTTTTTTTTCATGCAAATAAGCTTGAAAATTAAGCGACGCCTCATGACCTACAGCACATTTGCAAAACAAAAACAGAAAGCATATCAATCAGATAGCATTTACTTACTTATACTTAATTATGCCGCCAATGTTTAGGGTATTAAATTCATTTTCTTGTTGTTTTTTAAATGACGTGCGTGTTAAATTGAGGGGACTATGTTTCTAGTTGTCACCCAGTTTTCAGCTTTAATAGAAACCGCTGAATTCCCCCTGTTGTTTGTATGGCTGCTTCGACATGTGGAGGAAAACGATGCCCAATTACTGGGAATATTGTCAGAGAAAACAACCTGTAACTATGTAAATAAGACACAGAAACATTTCAGGCACAACAGATCATTTTTTCCAGCAGCAGTGCTTTGGTCTAGGCTGAAATACCTCATACCAAATATTCCATGCATTGCTGTGAAATGTTGCTCAGACATTCATGGGTATCCTAAACACTGCCTTCCTCTCCAGTCTGCAGGACATAACACAGCAGGCCAGTCCATAGCTGAGTGCAGGAGAGAGAAGACTCTTCTTTACTCAACAAATGGTGGTGAAGTGAAGTGGCTTCTTTAAACCACCCCTCAAGTTTTAGGGGAACAGTACAGTCCAATTAGCCAGGTACATTTACAGGTATTGTTCATCAGCTCAGATGTTTGCCAGCCAATGCCAGGATCAAGGTGAGCTTCAAGACACTGACACAACACACATTAACAATCACTAAACAAAATGATAACCTTCTCAATCCCCCAGAAATTGCACCAAAGTTGTGCTTTTAAGGGAATATCTCTGTACTGCACGAAACACTTTCTATTTGGTGCTAAAAGCAACGGATAGCATGTTAACAGGCCTTACTGAGACCTGCTTAGCATAATAACAATGCATGTGTTTATATAGCGCTTTTGTGAGCATGTAGGCAAGCTGATGTTAGCATTTAGCTGAAAGTACTGCTGTGTCTAAAGTCAATAAAGCTCCTAGCCTGAATTAACACTTTACATTCAAACATCATAGCTGCTTAGCATGCTAGCATTGTCTTTCTGAGCATGTTAGCATTTAGCTGAAAGTACTGCTGTGTCTAAAGTCAATAAAGCTCCTAGCCTGAAATAACACTTTGAATTCTAACATCATAGCTGCTTAGCATGCTAGCATTGTCTTTTTGAGCCTGTTAGCACACTGAAATGAACATTTAGCTGAAAGTACTGCTGTGTCTGAAGTGTCCCAAGCTACTAGCATGAATTCAGACTTGTACTTACAAAAGCTGATACAGGGTAGAAGAGGCTACTTTATTCCACAGACTTATTTAAAGTTATTAACCATGTCATCACACAATTTAAAAGATAGCCGAGCTGTTTTAGTCCCACATGAGCAGTTTCTGAATGAGTTTCTGAATGTTTCACATGGATATACGGTTCATCTTTGGCATTACAGTTTGCAGACGGCGCCTTCAGACAGGCCGAGTTTAAATTGGTTTCACTTGAATTGAATGAGAAAGTGCCATTTCTAAAATGGCAGTAATAACAGAATGGTTAAATATAAATGTCACAGCTGCACTCCACTGGAGCGGTTTCACTATTTTGTACCAAACAAGTCAAGCATGAAAGAATATCGACGGGTTGAAAAGTTTGCATTTGTCTCCCTGTCTCTTTTCTGAGTGCAACAAATACAGCATGTCTTATTGGATGAGAGGGCATTCTGCTTTTGAATAGGTTTTCTTCCTCTCTCATTTCATAGCTCTTTATCAAAGACACTTTAATATACATGCTCAGTCGTGTCCTCTGTGGTCCTAAACCAACATACAGAGACATTCACTTTGCTGCAGTGCATGGATAACGACATCAGTCATATTCACTCCATCCTAATTTTACTGGTCCATGTGGTTAACTCAGATAAATCGCCAGAGCTTCACAGTTTCACTAAGGGGAAAAGGAGGTCAAAATGAAAAGTGTGCTCTCACCAAGGCCCCAAAAATCCAGCAAAGGGGACACATGAGTGGTGTATGTGAAGTATATTCCCCAAATTAATAAGTTTATTTAAATCAGTGAGTGTGTTATCTTAATCTAAGAAAAGGTGCTTTGTTGGATATGTGTTACCCAGTTGTGTAAAGTAACATTTGTGTACATTTTTTAGGTACATGCACTTGAGTATTCTTATTTGATTCTACTTTATAGTATCATTTTTGCAGCAAATATTGTACTTTGTACTCCACTAGATTCATTTGAAAACATTACGGACTTTTGCACTCTGCAAATATGGGATTTTATCATTTGCAGACCATTTACATGCACATAAACCTATAGAATACACTAGACTACAGGATAGGGATAACAACAAGACACAGCATAGGGCCTCTTTAATGTTATTACATCCGGCAATATTAAAATGATAGACGCATAAATGCATCACTAATTGTAATCCAGTGATAAAATACATATTATTCCGAAAGAGGCCACTTTGGATATTAAGATTTGGTACATTTTGTATGTTTACTTGTAACAGAGTATTTCCCTGTTACTTTGACTGGTGTTACCTGAGACAGCTTCCTCACAACACAAATGTATTATGTTAATTAAGGGCAGTGGTGGCGAAGTCCATTGGCAACCGGAAGGTCACCAGTTCAAGTCCCGGAAAGACCGAGTGCTACCGAGGTGTCCCTGAGCAAGGCACCGTTCCCTACACTGCTCCCTGGGCGCCGTATATAATGGCAGCGCACTGCTCCTAACACTCGGTTAAATGCAGAGAAACCGTTTAGTTACATAGTGCCTGTACTACGTAATGAGAATAAATCGTAAACTGATAGGAGGCACTAATAACCATGAAAGTGACTCTGCATACAGCAAATAGCTCCTAGCAGCCGAGCTGGCGCGGGTGCAGAGGAGGTCTCAACCCGTCAGGATGCCACGACACTTCAAATGAATAGCAGATCAAGCGTCTCATAGATTATGCTGTTAGACTGGGAGGGGTTGAGTTATAGCTAAAGGAGAAGCATGCTGGGTAAATTGATCCATCAAACTCGAGCTTGACAATTCCTCTCCTCGATCCTGTGTGAAATTACGAAGGGAAACATCCTAATCCGTCCCCTCGGAGAGTTGATCAAGACGAAAACGGTTTCATCCTGTTTGTTCCCATTTAGTTCAGGTGTCAGAAATGCACTGCACATTTAGACAACCTTTAACCATTTAATACAGAAGGGGTTTTAATGTAAATGCACCTCAGGTAATTGTGTCATCATGCATCCCTTTTCTTATATCTAGGTTAATAATTCTCTCAGCATTCTCGAACCCTTTCTTCAATACTGCTGCTTCAATGCATTCTGGGTACTCTGGATACATACAACCTTTTTCCAGTACCTCTGTCTCTGTGCCATGAGAAGATGAAAGGGGATTGTGGGTATGGAGGTTATCAGCTTAACGAAGGCCCTGACTCTACAGCCTGAGGGTGTGGCACCAGGATGCAACCTCCCAGCTCTTTGTTCTCCAGCGTTAAGCTCCACAGCAGCTCACCTTTTTTTTACAAACAGATCCTAAACTTACTCCTGCACAGCATGCCTATTTTATGTATGTATTACACCAAAACAGTGAGGGTTTGGCATTTTGAATCTGAACTACAAGACATACAACTCCGCTTTTCAGAGAACAAAACGCCTCTACCCTACAGGCTTCTGCATTCAATTTGCTTTTATAAAAACTGTAAATATGTGTATCTACTTTTCTTGAAGGGGTTGTGTGTAAAGCTAGCCGTTAGCTTAGCACAGCGTAAAGACTTACAGTGAGACAGTAGAGTGGTGCAGGAATTAGTCCTAACATCTTACTGTACCCCTGTCTGGAGGTCAATGGTTTTCTGAATGTGTTTTTGGTTGTTAGCCTGAAATAAGCTCAGTAAATACCCCACTGATGAATTTAAAAATGGTGGTTGCTAACAAGTGTCTAAATAAGACGATTAAACGTCATCACGCCCAACATTAGCCACCTTTAGCTTAGCGGTGGTGACGTGAAGTCATGTGATCGTGCTGTAGTTCCTTCATAGCCCAACATTAGCCGCCTTTAGCTTAGCGGTGGTGAGGTGAAGTCATGTGACCGTGCTGTAGTTCCTTTATAGCCCAACATTAGCCACTTTTAGCTTAGCGGTGGTGAAGTGAAGTCATGTGACCGTGCTGTAGTTCCTTTATAGCCCAACATTAGCCGCCTTTAGCTTAGCGGTGGTGAAGTGAAGTCATGTGACCGTGCTGTAGTTCCTTTATAGCCCAACATTAGCCGCCTTTAGCTTAGCGGTGGTGACGTGAAGTCATGTGACCGTGCTGTAGTTCCTTTATAGCCCAACATTAGCCGCCTTTAGCTTAGCGGTGGTGACGTGAAGTCATGTGACCTTTTAAACAAAATCTACTGCTTCAGGTTGACTCACAGCCTTATGTGCTGTATGTGTCTGTTATGATGAACTCTTATCACCTGTAATCCATCTGGTGCCAGGCTTTTTGCTGCTGTTGACCTTTTTAATCGCTTCTTGACTTAAGAGGAAAACATTTTGTTATCTTTCTTTCAAAATTGATAAGAACTGTATGTAAGCAGGGCTGTACTTGTTATTACTTTATGGTGTTCGTGCAACATTTGAGGCAACACCAGACTTCATTGCAGGGTTATTGCAGTTCATTATACAGCAATATGGGCCATCCTGCCCCCCCCCCCCCCTGGCTGTATATCTGGCATATTTACACAAAAGCTCTATTCAAGTCTGCGACACTAGTAGTGCCCTTGAACAGCACATTTCCAACAGCCAATCAGCGTCCTTTAATGGTCCCTGTGTGTCTGCTCAGGTGTCATTCTCGGCCAATCACACCCCACTGCTCCTCATGTGTGAGAGAGCAAATGACAATGCTACTAAAATACACCTCGCATGCTTTTCTCTCCAGCATCGCACAGGGTTCATTCATTTGTTTAATGAGAGGACATTTATTGATGATGTAATCCTAAAACAACAACAACCTTTTGATCACCTTTGAATCATGGGACATTCACTTTACTGTCTAAAATGAATGCAATAAAATAACTGATATGCATTATTCTTATATAAGTAACTTCTACATCTTCTCTGCTTTATTTCCAATTCTAAAGTTTGTTTCTAAATCACATATTTAATGTTATTTGTGCAATTTATAACAATTGATTACAATTTTTACCAATTATTATTCATCAACTTCACAGATAGCCTTTCGCTCAGTATTAAATACAATTAAAAATTAATTTAGTAGTAAATAAATGTGTTTATGGAAAGTATAAATAAACAATTGGCTTGTTAAGATAAGATAAGATAAGGTAAGATGGCACCTTATTGATCCCAATTAGGGAAATTGTTAAGTGGCCCAAATCAGTGTAATTTGAACAGCAATGCTAACACCCTTAAAAATATTGGATCCACCTGCAGTGACTTCTTCTGCAAGTACTTCTATTTCAGTTTGATGTGTGAGAGCATTCTGTTTTTGGTTTTAAATCCCTGATGTTACTACAACCTCATACAGATCTAAACTTTAAAGATCTTTAAGCGCTTTGAGCACCAGGAAAAGCGCTATATAAATAACATGTATTATTATTTTTAAAGGTCCCATGTCACGGTCTGCAGAGTCACAAACCCTCAAAGTGCACCCTGTAGCGAGTAAACCTCTGACACAGAGAAGACCTGTCTGTGCTGTCCCAGAACGCCTCGTTGGACATGTCTCTTTTTCCATTGTTTGCTTCTTGGGTATAGTGACCTATCTTGGGTATAGTGACCTATCTTGGGTATAGTGACGTATCTTGGGTATAGTGACGTTACGTCCGCGGAGCCGTTACGTTTGGACCAATCCGCGTACTTCCTCACACACACACACACACACTCGGCGGGACGTTGCGAGGCTCGCTGCTGCGAGGAGCGGGACACTGAGCTGGCTCACTGGTGTGGGGTCGGCGAGACAGCGAGACACCGCGGAACTCAGCCTGAGCACACACACAAACTCCCAGCCAAAATTGCACAATATACATTTATTTTAACTCCCTGGTTGGTAATAGACGAGTTGGGATGGCGGAGGAATGCTCTCAGACCCATTCTCACAGCGTTATAAACCTTTTTCTTCCTCAATGTCAAGCCACACTTATTGTTTTTACTTCGGCTGTGAGTGTGTGTGTGTGTGTGTGTGTGTGTGTGTGTGTATGTATGTGTGTGTGTGTGTGTGCTCAGGATGAGTTTCGCTTGTTCCTCGCAACGAGCCTCGCAACGTCCCGACCAATCAGAGCACACTGGGCTCACGGGGAGGGGGGGGGGGGGCAGGAGCTCCAACAAGCCGTTTAGGACAGAGAGTGAATACACACACTTTACAGAGATGCTGTGAGAAACCAATGAGAGTTTGGAACATTGAACAATGTGAATCTATTCTAGTAGACCTCAACAATGGAATTATGATCAGTAGAAATGGCCATGACATGGGACCTTTAATAAACATGTTGAATGTACTGAACCCAGTGGGACAGAGAGACTAAATGTAACTGGTTGTATTGTGCTTTTAGTTCAGAATCAACAAGCTGAGGAGGTGAACCTGGAGCACATCGAGGTGGAGCTGAAGTCCGGCAGAATGAGGTGAGTAACTTTTACACAAAAACACTCTCTGAACTCTGCAGAGAACAACAAGAGCTGCGTTGCATAACTCCATGGCATCTACCCAAAGCACTGAGTAAACACTGTACAGTCTGGGTGTGTGTGTGTGTGTGTGTGGCTTAGGTGTGTGTAGAGTTTATATTGATTATGTGTGTGTTGTCTGCTCTGGTGATGATGTGTTCTGCTGTTGACTCTATAAGAAGTGTCAGGATGTCACCTTATCATACGATCGTATCCTGTTTACTCTCTTTGCCAAGCACCTTCTGAAGAGTCACACCACCTTCACCTGAGGCGGCCTCTATCTGGGTTGCTTAATGTTTAAACCAGTGGCCTCATATCACTGGCAGAGCTGAACACGTCTTAGTGCGCGAAGAAACATCCAAAAGTTAATCAGTAAGTAAACTTGTTAACTCTTGTGAGACGATTTCCACCTGACCCTGGTTTCTACAATCCCCAAATTAAAAGTCAACAGACTGACTTTTGAACAAACCCCCCCCCCCCCCCCGCTGTTTCCCCTTGAGTTCAGAGTTTTGCTAACGACACACACTCGGTGGCATCATGGGATTCTCAAAGTCACAGGAGTGAGATTTGGACCCCCCCCACTGTCCTCCCACTGTCCTCCCACTGTCCTCCCACTGTCCTCGCTGCCGTGCATTGACACAGATGGAGCCTTGATGCAGTCGAGTCATGTGACCTTCTTTTGTTTTGCATCAGGGCGCTGTTTGACCGAATTGCAAAGCAGATCATATATTATTTTCCATTCTATTCGTTTTCCAGAAGGACTTTGTGGATAGTGAATATAAAACAATATTAAAATATGATGGTTTAATACTACATTCTGGTTGGTGGATGCACATTTTGAGGCCTTATTCTGCTTTCTTTCCACTTCCTGTAGTGTGTAATATAAGTGTTTGTGCATGTAAATTGTCTTCAAAGGCTAAAATAAAAATCTTGTGTATTTAATTGCATTGAATTTGACATTGAGGTCATTTACTATTCACAAAAAGTACTTTGAATCCTCCAAATCTCTTCTGTTTGACTCCTAGACCTCCTAGTGGTGTAATCAAGTAACATTTGAGTTTTTTTGCACATGAACGACCAGCAGATGGCGCCACATAATACAGCATGATTTCACCCTGCATCTCTCTTCCACTCTGACATGCTTCCTTGGTCTCCTCTCAACCACATGATGCGGTTTGATGCTGTAGGATCACATGTTAACACATGTGTCAAGGGTGTAGGTAAGAATAAACATCACTTTCTGGAGAGCTAAAGTCAAGCGATGCACTTCAATATATAACACACTGTGTTGCTATGGCACCAGAAGACACACATGTCCTTCAGCTTTCAGGGTTTTATATAAAAAAAGTCACTTAGATTGAACAGAAGCTATTTTAGGACACAGCCATTCAACACTATGTGACCATAAGCATGCACTGTACTGGGACATGGGAATTAAAGGAGGTCACTTGAGGACAGGTTGTTTATATCCTCGCTGTAAGTGGATGTAGACATTTTCAATTTTCCTCCGACACCTCCCACGGCTCATTTTAAAGATTCCAGCTGAGGCGACAGACGGGTTTGTCGATAGCAGCTGGTGGGTCCAACAGAAGAGATCCTTTATTCCTGCAGAGATTACCTGTGGAGGAATTCACCTGACAGGAAGGGACACAATTATAGTCTGCTGGTTGTTGTTCGAGCTTTTCCTTTTAGGTTATTTTGTCAATACAAGAAGCAGGGTTGGGAGGGTTTAATTTAAAGATGTAATCCATTATAGTTCCCTACGGTGTCCGACAGGTGCAATAAACACCCAGAAACATTTATATTAGGACAAACATGCACTAAAAGCTCTGAATACACGAAACGATGCAGCTCAAAACACAAAGGGAACTTGGATTATCAACGTTACATATGTTCAGTCTCACACATCCTCTTTTATTTACTACGTGTTGTTAGGGAATAATTTGCTTAGGTATTCACCCTTCGACACAGTTCATCCTTTTCTCCTCTCACTGTCTCCTTTCCCACGGCATAGGTCTACGGCCTTAGGTATTGCTGCTATCTCTCTTAAGGGGGAGGAGCTTGAGTATCACTGCTATCTATCATAAGGGGGAGGAGCTTGGGTATCACTGCTATCTATCATAAGGGGGAGGAGCTTGGGTATCACTGCTATCTATCATAAGGGGGAGGAGCTTGGGTATCACTGCTATCTCTCTTAAGGGGGAGGAGCTTGGGTATTGCTGCTATCTCTCTTAAGGGGGAGGAGCTTGGGTATCACTGCTATCTATCATAAGGGGGAGGAGCTTGGGTATCACTGCTATCTATCATAAGGGGGAGGAGCTTGGGTATCACTGCTATCTCTCTTAAGGGGGTGGAGCTTGGGTATCACTGCTATCTCTCTTAAGGGGGAGGAGCTTGGGTATTTCTGTTATCTCTCTTAAGGGGGAGGAGCTTGGGTATCACTGCTATCTCTCTTAAGGGGGAGGAGCTTGGGTATTGCTGCTATCTCTCTTAAGGGGGAGGAGCTTCGGTATTGCTGCTATCTCTCTTAAGGGGGTGGAGCTTGGGTATCACTGCTATCTCTCTTAAGGGGGAGGAGCTTGGGTATTTCTGTTATCTCTCTTAAGGGGGAGGAGCTTGGGTATCACTGCTATCTTTCTTAAGGGGGAGGAGCTTGGGTATTGCTGCTATCTCTCTTAAGGGGGAGGAGCTTCGGTATTGCTGCTATCTCTCTTAAAGGGGAGGAGCTTGGATATTGCTGCTATCTCTCTTAAGGGGGAGGAGCTTGGGTATTGCTGCTATCTCTCATAAGGGGGAGGAGCTTGAGTATCACTGCTATCTATCATAAGGGAGAGGAGCTTGAGTATCACTGCTATCTATCATACGGGGGAGGAGCTTGGGTATCACTGCTATCTCTCTTAAGGAGGTGGAGCTTGGGTATCACTGCTATCTCTCTTAAGGGGGAGGAGCTTGGGTATCACTGCTATCTTTCTTAAGGGGGAGGAGCTTGGGTATTGCTGCTATCTCTCTTAAGGGGGAGGAGCTTGGATATTGCTGCTATCTCTCTTAAGGGGGAGGAGCTTGGGTATCACTGCTATCTCTCATAAGGGGGAGGAGCAGGGGCGCATTGTTGTTGCCAGTCTATGACGGAGCACAAGCCGCCATGAGGTAGTTTACTGTTCAGGGACGAGGGTTTCCTGGCGCACATTGTTTTCTATGGACGAGAGCTCTAGTTAGATTCAGGGTCCATATTGCTTTAGTCTCACTGATGAAGAATGTTGATTATTACACTCTGAACTAGTTAAAACCTCGAGCTGCAGAAGAGTTCTTCAGATTTGGTTTGGGAACCGCTGTGTCAACTCGTGACACACCACCTTTCTTGTTAATTCTCCGGCCGAAACTCCAAATAAACCGTCAGTGTTTGCCATCAAAGCTCCAGCTCTCCTCGTGTCTCTCTGAGTCCTGACTCCATCAGAGCTCCAGCTCTCCTCGTGTGTCTGAGTCCTGACTCCATCAGAGCTCCAGCTCTCCTCGTGTGTCTGAGTCCTGACTCCATCAAAGCTCCAGCTCTCCTCGTGTCTCTGAGTCCTGACTCCATCAGAGCTCCAGCTCTCCTCGTCTCTCTGAGTCCTGACTCCATCAGAGCTCCAGCTCTCCTCGTATCTCTCTGAGTCCTGACTCCATCAGAGCTCCAGCTCTCCTCGTCTCTCTGAGTCCTGACTCCATCAGAGCTCCAGCTCTCCTCGTGTCTCTCTGAGTCCTGACTCCATCAGAGCTCCAGCTCTCCTCGTGTGTCTGAGTCCTGACTCCATCAGAGCTCCAGCTCTCCTCGTGTCTCTCTGAGTCCTGACTCCATCAAAGCTCCAGCTCTCCTCGTGTCTCTCTGAGTCCTGACTCCATCAGAGCTCCAGCTCTCCTCGTGTCTCTGAGTCCTGACTCCATCAAAGCTCCAGCTCTCCTCGTGTCTCTGAGTCCTGACTCCATCAGAGCTCCAGCTCTCCTCGTGTCTCTCTGAGTCCTGACTCCATCAAAGCTCCAGCTCTCCTCGTGTCTCTCTGAGTCCTGACTCCATCAGAGCTCCAGCTCTCCTCGTGTCTCTGAGTCCTGACTCCATCAAAGCTCCAGCTCTCCTCGTGTCTCTGAGTCCTGACTCCATCAGAGCTCCAGCTCTCTGCTTGTCTCTCTGAGTCCTGACTCCATCAAAGCTCCAGCTCTCCTCGTGTCTCTCTGAGTCCTGACTCCATCAGAGCTCCAGCTCTCCTCGTGTCTCTGAGTCCTGACTCCATCAAAGCTCCAGCTCTCCTCGTGTCTCTGAGTCCTGACTCCATCAGAGCTCCAGCTCTCCTCGTGTCTCTGAGTCCTGACTCCATCAAAGCTCCAGCTCTCCTCGTGTCTCTCTGAGTCCTGACTCCATCAGAGCTCCAGCTCTCCTTGTGTCTCTCTGAGTCCTGACTCCATCAGAGCTCCAGCTCTCCTCGTGTCTCTCTGAGTCCTGACTCCATCAAAGCTCCTCGTGTGTCTCTGACTCTCCATTGCTTCAGAAGTTTCCCCCACACAACGCTTTTAGTAAACAAACATATGTTCAGTCTCACACATGCTCTTTTATTTACTACGTGATATATTTGAAAATAAGCCTCTTACATCTGTGCTGCTGTTGTTACACAAGCAGGTCAATTGTTTTCTACTTCCCCCTAAATCTAGTGCAGTTGGAGCTTTAAGGAGCACTTTCAGATCATGAAACAAGCTAAATGCTAATAGGCGCCGGCTATCCCAGTAATTGCCGGCAGTTCCCTTTTCATCTAATAGCAGATAATGAAATCATGAGATAGTGAAACAAAGATGATTATTCCAGAGAATATGCATATCAAACCCCCCCCGTCAAGTGGCTCTGCTCGACGTCACCGGAGCCTCTCATTGGTCAGCTGGATACCACTAAGCTGTTGGTTTTGTATTTCTCCTCACATGACATCTATAGAAGCTCATTTACATTTTAAAAATGAAAGATTTCTCAGCTGAGAGCCTCTCACTTTTCTTTACGTTTCATTAATAAGTTATTTCAGGCACTTTGAGGCGAGGCGAGGATCTTGAAGCCCTGAAGGTGGAGTCAAACAGAGGATCAGATGTTTGAAGCATCTGCATGAACACAGGGAGAAATGGACCAATATTTCAGAGAGGAGAGGAGCTCCAATGTGCAGGACCATAAGCACCACCTGTGAGTGTGCAGGGGTTTAAATATCACACACACACACACACACACACACACACACACACACACACACACACACACACACACACACACACACACACACACACACACACACACACACACACACACACACACACACACACAGACCTTCTCGGGGAGTAAGGGATTACATAATGGGTACAGTTACATAAAAGAGACATAATCAGATTGCTGTTAAATTGATAACACGTTGGGATTACTAGCTGGATTCTTTAAGCGTTTGTGCTGTTCATTAATGTCGTTAATTACACCTGTGCTTTTCCTGCACGTGGAAAAAAGAGTAAGGGCTTGTAAGCCAAAATGAATGCAAACAAGTACATGTGATGTGTCCAAAATGCTTCCCTAGTTAAACATCTTAGTGGGGACGTAAATGTAGCCGTCAAACATTGAGGATTATCATCATGTTGTGTCATTGCTGACCGACGACAGGCTGTTACCTTCCTTTGTAAATGAAGTTATAATTGCATCACTAAAGGAGTATGTACCTGCTCTTCTGAGATTCCAAGCAACTATGAACAACCGTGATGAAGATTATAACCACAGCAACAAAGGGGGAAGGGATAGAGCTGTACCTGCACACACACACACACTCTTGAGAAGCGGTCTAATTAAGCACCACAAGTGAAAACACCTGTGTGGGTGGACTTTGAGTGAGCAGGGTCTAAATATAGCACACACACACACACACACACACACACACACACACACACACACACACACACACACACACACTGCGTAATTGCTACAGTCGGCCTTAACAGACCTTTGTGACACTTCAACATGTCTTAGCAGGAGTAGCGCACGTGTAATAAACAACATGGATAATAACATGTCGTTCAGGTGATGCCTACTTCCTGTCACACTCGGTCAGTGTGAGTGGGATCCAGGAGCTGGAAAATCACAGGTTTGTCATCCTTCTTTTTCTATGAATAACATATAGATGCCACTTTAAAATAGTGCACATTGTATTGTTTCAACTCAAAGGTGGAAACGTATTCAGATCTTTTACTCAAGTACAAGATCCTCATGTTGCGAGTCAAATGGCTGAATCGGAAGTGTTACTTAAGTAAGAGTAAGGGAGTATAATCAGCTAAATGTAGGTACAGTATTAAAGTACCCAATGGAGAAGAATCCAAAATACATATAAAAGACCATTTACATGCACTAAAACCTATAGAACACACTACAGGAAAGGGAAAGCCCCCACAAAGCGTAATAGGGCCTCTTGATATGACAGTAAATGAAATAACGCAGCGTTAAACAGAACATTCTATGGACTTTGACTTGAACAAAAATGTAAATAACTTTTCGTAGGCCACAACGGAAAGAGCGAGAGAGACGTTCAAGGGTTTCCAAAAACCACGGCACATTTATTTACACCAAAAACAGCAGAAATGATGAGAGGTTGGGCGAGGGGAAAGGATCTAGAGAGTCTCCCCACAGGAGTCTTGGAGAGAGTGGCGAAGGGGCCGTGACTCCGGGCAGCTGGGCTTGAGTAGAACCTGGGCTCCGGCCAGGTGTCCCCAGTTATGCTGATTGTCTCCTCAGCTCCACTCCCATCAAAGGACCTGCAACACACACCACAGGCTCTGGGGCCGTCACATAGGCTACTAACCTTATGATTTTGTTAGCTTACTATGCAAACGTTGTTGGTGGGGAAATGCATCCAATACAAGACCAGTAAGTCAGCCAACGTGTTCATGAAACGTTATCAGCGTGTGTTTACAGCCTGCTGGAGCTGACGCACAACACGAGGTGAAACAATGGAAATGTGGGGAGAGATATTGGGGCAATCGTCTGAGAGAAACAGGCCGGTTTTAATTAGCAGAGCGCGGTAATCCTGCAGGATTTATATTCAATTTCCCAAGGTCTCTTTTTCTTTGACACTTTCCCCTTCATCTGTTATTAACCTCTAAATTGATTAAAGAGTATAATACGTTTATATCTATTTAATCTATTAAATAATTAATTTCATCAAACCTAATTCTCAAGGATGATATGTGCAGGGGTGGGTTGTATTTTATGAAGATATAAGTTCACCTACTGAGTTAAAAAGCGATGAAATGAACCAAAGAAAGTGCATGTGCTTTGTTATACACTGTTCTTTATTTTAAAATGAATTGCAATCTTGCATTTGTTATGCAACTGCAAGGGAATGCAGGTACATTCAGTTTAAATGAACTCATCTCTTAGTGTTCCTTCTTGATAAAAACAAAAGGAATAGTAGGAAGTAAGAAGACCAGAGGTGGGAAGTAGTACAAATACTTCATTACTGTACTTAAGTACATGTTTCTGGTATCAGTACTTTACTCCACTACTTATTTTTCTGATGACTTTTTACTTTGACTTCTTACATGTTGAACTCAAATACCTGTACTTTCTACTTCTTACATGTTGAACTCAAATACCTGTACTTTCTACTTCTTACATGTTGAACTCAAATACCTGTACTTTCTACTTCTTACATGTTGAACCCAAATACCTGTACTTTCTACTTCTTACATGTTGAACTCAAATACCTGTACTTTCTACTTCTTACATGTTGAACTCAAATACCTGTACTTTCTACTTCTTACATGTTGAACTCAAATACCTGTACTTTCTACTTCTTACATGTTGAACTCAAATACCTGTACTTTCTACTTCTTACATGTTGAACCCAAATACCTGTACTTTCTACTTCTTACATGTTGAACTCAAATACCTGTACTTTCTACTTCTTACATGTTGAACTCAAATACCTGTACTTTCTACTTCTCACGTGTTGAACTCAAATACCTGTACTTTCTACTTCTTACTTGTTGAACTCAAATACCTGTACTTTCTACTTCTTACATGTTGAACTCAAATACCTGTACTTTCTACTTCTTACATGTTGAACCCAAATACCTGTACTTTCTACTTCTTACATGTTGAACTCAAATACCTGTACTTTCTACTTCTTACATGTTGAACTCAAATACCTGTACTTTCTACTTCTTACATGTTGAACTCAAATACCTGTACTTTCTACTTCTTACTTGTTGAACTCAAATACCTGTACTTTCTACTTCTTACATGTTGAACTCAAATACCTGTACTTTCTACTTCTTACATGTTGAACTCAAATACCTGTACTTTCTACTTCTCACGTGTTGAACTCAAATACCTGTACTTTCTACTTCTTACTTGTTGAACTCAAATACCTGTACTTTCTACTTCTTACATGTTGAACTCAAATACCTGTACTTTCTACTTCTTACATGTTGAACCCAAATACCTGTACTTTCTACTTCTTACATGTTGAACTCAAATACCTGTACTTTCTACTTCTTACATGTTGAACTCAAATACCTGTACTTTCTACTTCTTACATGTTGAACTCAAATACCTGTACTTTCTACTTCTTACTTGTTGAACTCAAATACCTGTACTTTCTACTTCTTACATGTTGAACTCAAATACCTGTACTTTCTACTTCTTACATGTTGAACTCAAATACCTGTACTTTCTACTTCTTACATGTTGAACTCAAATACCTGTACTTTCTACTTCTTACATGTTGAACTCAAATACCTGTACTTTCTACTTCTTACATGTTGAACTCAAATACCTGTACTTTCTACTTCTTACATGTTGAACTCAAATACCTGTACTTTCTACTTCTCACATGTTGAACACTAATACCTGTACTTTCTACTTCTTACATGTTGAACTCAAATACCTGTACTTTCTACTTCTCTCATTTCCCAAACAGCTGGTTCCTTTAGTCTGAATGTGTGTTTGATGCGTGATCATTATTCTTTAGAGTCATTGCGTGCCTATTGATTTGAACACGATCCGTGTATCCATCACTTCCTGGTCTTCTCTAAAGAAGAGGGACCAATGGAAACGTTGTCATGTTGCCGTTGTTCAGCATGGAAACATTCATTAGCTAACAATGACATTATTGTTCTATTAATATAAAGGGAGGTCAGGTACTCTTTAAAGCAGCTGCTAGCTATGGGTACTTTTTACTGAAGTACATTTCAAAGCCTCTTTACTTTGACTTGAGTGAAGAAGTTTAGTCAGTACTTCTACTTTCACCAGAGTATGTTTAAGTATCTGTATTTCTACTTGAGTAAAGGATGCGTGTACTCATGTCGCCCTCAGTGTGTCTCCCATCGGCCTCTACCTGCGAAAACAAGATGCTAACAAACTGAGAAATGAGTCCTGGCGTGTTTTCGGGTCCTTTCTCCCGCCCAGAAGCTGGCAGGTGCAGAATCGCTCCACTTTTGATCTTTCCACAGAGTGCCTCGCTGTGATTATCCCCCTCTCTCTCTGCCTTTGATTACTCTGTTGCTCCACCGTGGAATCCATCTGTTTTGTTATACCGTCTATTGCCTGCTTTTAGAAGATGATCGTGCTGCATGGAGAGCACAGTATTGCAGCAGAGGACTACACTTTTTCATGATAACAAATACATTGTGTGGGGAATAAAAATAACCATTCATGCCCGCTCCTTGCGAGGGATGCTGGGACTGAAAGGGTAATTGTATTGAACCAGAAACATTCAATGGTATAAAACGTTTTTTACAATACATTCAGCTCCATTGAACACATTTAAGTTGGAGGATGTGGCGCTATAAGAGGACTGGTGTTGTACATGTTCTGCATTTAGACACATTCAACAATTGAGCCAATGGAGATTTTTTGTAATTGTTTGTGGTGATCATAAGGCAGAAATATAGGTGAATAAACATTTGGATTATTATCAGTTGAATTACTTTATTAACACGAGGGGGAAGTTAGGTTCTGGGACAGTTGCACCATATTAGAATACAATTAACGATGAAGACTCAGTCGAGAAGCCTTCAATGGAAAGGTTTGAAACGTTGATAATGGGAACGTTGCCCAAACATTGTTGATGGAAAGCTGTTGGTGGAAATGTAGTCAGATACTGTATAACTTGGTGCAGCCATAAAGCACATTAAACTACACTCTAGAAAAACCGTCTAACGCCTTTAGCTCGTCCACTAGCCAGTGATCTTATGCTGCCCATGATGACAGGAAGAGATCGACTTATATTTCCCTTTTCTCCATAAATCTGATCCCAGTTCTCTTGCTCCATCTCTTCTGGGGTGTTTCTCAATGTCGAGGACGCTTCCTTGGTAGGACATGTCCCTCCGAGTCAGGTCTTTCAGAGGCTAGGCAAGAATCCTTCCTTTCATTCGGAGAACGAAGAATGGGACAGGCTAGCAAGTGTGCAGGTGTGCGTCATATGAGAGGCCCCGCCTTACATTTTCCACTAAAGATTTTGGAAATTGGTCCGTGCGCAAAGCATTGTGGGGATTTTAAGACCGCGGAGGATACACTGGTGCGTCCTCGAAATTCCCCCCAATGAAGGATTCAGTCCTCGGTAGAATCCCAAGGATCTGGACATTGGAACAGTCCTTCGGCGGGACTCGATGACGTAGCATCCTGCATGCAACAGGCTGCATGCACGGATACCAAAAGGAAGCTGTCAGAAGTGTGTGTGTGTGTGAGTGTGTCTGTGTGTGTGAGAGCATGTGCCGTTTAGCCTTGAGTCAGAAAGTCACTGCCATACATTTGGGATTTCTATCCTTAGCGCCTGCAGAATTTATACACATAACTTGTACAACACTTAACACTGAATAGCAATTTCCTACTGAGCTACTTTGTCAGCCAGTTCTTTATTACAATATTCTCCTCTGTGGTAATGTATTCTCTCATTGCCTATATTTATTTGCTTTGATTTCTCTTGTTCAGCCTGGAGACAAGGCTTTTGAAAGAAGAACATCATAAGCAGGAACAGAAATACAAAGATGTGAGAGTGCCGTGTCATTATTATTTCCAGCTTCTGTTACAGATCAATAATTGCCCTGCAGTTAATCACATCAAACGGCCTCATTAGAGTCAGATATTGGCTGTGGAGTGAGTCTGTTTTGCATCTTCACTCACTCTGAAATGTTTGGGTGCCAAGGAAACACGGGAGTGCGTTAGCCTGCACCAATTCACGTTTTGTTTTTGTGTATAGCTTTCAGAAAGTTGGTAATTTCTGATCCTTGAGTTGGGGAAACTTGTGTTTTTTTACCCGTATGCAGTCAGATAGGGCTGCAGATGATTGGATATGCCAGGGAAATCTTTCAAAAGTGGATGCAAGAACTGAAATAAGCACTTAGAGGTTTTGAAAAAGCCAGAGAATTACAAGATGGGGGCAATTTTCAACATTGGCCACCAATAATGATAATTTTCTGCCATCAAACCACTTTCACTTGCCCTATTTAAACGACCTTTGGGTCAAATCATACATTTACGACTGCAGGAAGCTTCTGTTTACCATGACTAAGCCATAATAGTCTGCCAATGGGAAGCTGGGTACTCTAACATCATGGAAGTGGAGGTATTTTTGGGAGTGCAGTAGTAGAGGAAGTACTGTTGACATCATGGTGTTCAGTGAGGGCTAACGAGTATAAGTGTGGCTTAGTATCCCAAATGCTTTCACATTTGAACATTTCGTGTCTGAAGAAGTGTCTGAATAGTGAATGTGAGTCCCTCAGAGTCAAAAACATATAATTCAACACCAGAAAATCACAGAAATTGACCCTGTGATTACAATTCTGTGGTAAAATCCTGTTTCCTCGGCTGGAAATGACAGCCATCTTGGAACATTGGGCTGAATTGAGAACATTTAAGTGGCTTCACGGGCTCTTTTTGAAAAGGAAATGTCTCCAGAGGGATGAACTTGGACATTTTGGAGCTTACATCCTCTTTTTTAAAGATTGAATCACCTGTGGGAAGATGTCAGAAGTATCCGGTCTTTTAATCATCAAATAACTTTTCTTGTATCTTCTTTTCAATTTATGCTTAGTCCCTATTGGACTGTGTGTGTGTGTGTGTGTGTGTGTGTGTGTGTGTGTGATCCTTTCTCTCCGTCTTTGTGAATTCGTCCACGTTCAGGCTCCCTGATTTCTATTACTTTTTAAACATTTTCCAATTTGAAATTGCCAGACAGAACCAGATTTTAACCACAGCACCGTGATGGTATGTTAGATTGTTTCATCAAATATTTAGAGCTGTATTTCTTTTATATATATTCATAAATCAAAAATGAGTGAGCAGAAACATCTTCACAGAGAATGAGTTTGTTTGGCCTGAACAAAGATGTTTTATCTTTTAAACATGACTCACATCAGCAAGAAATTACATCGGCCCCTTTAGAGCTGAACAAACAACCAAACCATCATCACTACATACTGATATACACCTGAACATCAGCAGGAGAGGACTCTTTAAAGTAGAGACACTACATACTGATATACACCTGAACATCAGCAGGAGAGGACTCTTTAAAGTAGAGACACTACATACTGATATACACCTGAACATCAGCAAGAGAGGACTCTTTAAAGTAGAGACACTACATACTGATATACACCTGAACATCAGCAGGAGAGGACTCTTTAAAGTAGAGACACTACATACTGATATACACCTGAACATCAGCAGGAGAGGACTCTTTAAAGTAGAGACACTACATACTGATATACACCTGAACATCAGCAGGAGAGGACTCTTTAAAGTAGAGACACTACATACTGATATACACCTGAACATCAGCAGGAGAGGACTCTTTAAAGTAGAGACACTACATACTGATATACACCTGAACATCAGCAGGAGAGGACTCTTTAAAGTAGAGACACTACATACTGATATACACCTGAACATCAGCAGGAGAGGACTCTTTAAAGTAGAGACACTACATACTGATATACACCTGAACATCAGCAGGAGAGGACTCTTTAAAGTAGTAGAGGAACTAAACACTGAAATATATCTTTCAATGAGCTGCTGTAAAGTCCATAGTAACGCTTTCGGTGTCAAAACATAAAATACTGCTTTAATAAAGTTTCCATTTAAACTGAATCAGATTTTATATCGGAGGAAAACGCTGCCATCAAAATGATTAAACCCCGCAAAGTAATATAAGTACTTTTTGCTGTGAACACATTTCTGCTTCCTCTCTTTTTTCGGACCCTTCGCTGTCACTCTGTAATAACTCACTCTGCCAGGCCATGAATAGTTAATACTCTGGAGGTGGGAAGAATCTCAAACAGAGCGGGCAGATGCTGCTGTGCCACAGAGTCTCTGATGAAGTAGGATAAGCTTTTGACATTTTAAACGCACACTGGAGAATACCTCCATCAGTCTTAGTAATGCCTCGTCTTGTGAAAACATTTCCATGCTACAGTTTACTTTATGATCAACTGTCACAAAAACAGTAAATGGAGAAGCTTTGCTAATTTCCAGCTGTTACCTCGGCCAGATGATAACAGACACCTACATCAACAGCATTAGCATCATGTCACATAGAGCACAGCAGAAACATCCTGTCCGTGCATCCTCACAACATATCATATTCCTTTTTCCATCGGGTTGCAGTCGGGTGAAAGAAGTCTTATCTGTTGTGTTGTCTGGCTGTCTGCATTTCAATGTTACACCCCAGTGGGCTCTGTGAAACCAATGCAGACACAGAGAGACCTTTTGAAAGAAGTCTAAATGCCATTAGAAGAGGGCTGGCTGCCGGAGTCTGGGAGGTCTCATCGTGTGTTCATCAGGGTGATAAAAACACGTTACAGAAACACAGGAGCGTTGTTATTCACTCACTCTTATGAGTCAAAGCAGGAACAGGTGATTCCCTCGTCTCCTCCGTAAGATAGACGGACTCACGCTCTGTTGCTATGGCACCAAGAAAGTGAAAGAAAGCTCTATACATGAAGATACTCAGTCATCGAGGTTATGGGATGTCTAGAGGGCAAGGTATTTGTTCTTCCTCCTAGAAAACGTATGAACATTTCTAACAAGTGTGCTCGCTTTTGACTTTGAAAGAAGACTGAAGGCGTACTTCTTCGTGTTCAAATCTATTCACCTTATGTATGTACCTATATGTGTACGTTTGTCTGGTTTAGCACTAGCTGCAATGTAAACAATGCTTTTGATTTGGGATCATTCTCAGATACACTGCGGCGATTGGATGGTTTTACAGCATACTGTAAGTCACTGCAGGATGTTTATTAACTCTGTGGTGTCTTTTAGTGTAGATGGCTCCGTTATGATGAGCTACGAACGTTTATAATAACTCTCTCTGCCGGAAGAGGACACAACGGCCAACAAAACAATATAATAAAAACAAGTTAACCTACAGATCAAACTAGTGTGATATCTACTAACTAGCAAATGTTAGCTATCTATCCAATAAGCTGGCTAGCGAACTCTTTATCGATCCATCTTCGATCTACTTTACTAACTAACTAACTAACGAGTAATTATAAAATCATGGTGACGTGTTTTATTTAAGCCAAACGAGCCACTTTCATACAGCAGCAGCTCCAAACATCGCCCTAATTTCTGAAATGTACATGTAACCCTAACCCTATAATTAACTTTCATTTGAAGTATTCAACCTAATATGGAGATCTCAACACCCTTTAGTGGGGTATTTACAGACGTAGAATTAAAATCTGTTCAGCTTGTGTTAACCATAGAACCATATGAGGTTTACAACCAAAACACATTCAGAAAACCATTGACTTCCAGACAGGAAGTGGTGAAAGACTCATTCTTGGACCTCTCTATTGCCAGACACTCCTATAGACAGCAGGGTTCGTACGGGTGCTGGAAATCCTTGAAAATGCTTGAAACTTAAATAAAAACATCTATTTTGATTCTGACTTTTCTCATCCAATAAACCGTCAGGTAGCCTTACCTTACTGATCCCTCTTAAAGGGCACCTATCATGCAAAATGCACCTTTGTACGTCTTTTATACATGATTATGTGTCCCCGGTGTTCCAGGGAACTCGCCAAGTGTCAGAAAACACAACCCTCTCTATTTTCCTCCTTCGCCAAATCTCTAAAAAAGGGGCTGCAACGGATCTGAAAAAAATGGATCCACATTCCGACACTTTTCTACGTCACAAAGACGTACTCCGCTTATTGGTCAACTCTCCACCTATCAGGGGAATGAGCCACGGCCACGTGCATTGCCAAACCTCTCATTCGCATATAGGCTATCGGCAGGCTAAATCAACCCCAGTCACACCTGTGTTTCTGCCTGCTCTTGCTAGGATGTCTAAGCCAGTTAAACGTTGTGCTGTTGTTGGCTGCAAGACTCGGAACAGGGGACTGCATGCAATGCCATCAGTGGAAGAAGAAAATAATCTGTGGCTAGACTTCATTTTCAAGGGACATGTGCCAGAAGACCCCGGCAGATTTCTGTGTGTGTGTTCCAAACATTTTACCACGGACATGTTTATGAACTTCTCTCAAGTCCAACACGGATATGCCTCCAAACTAATGCTACACCCGGGATCAATACCAACCATCCGGGACCAGGCCAGTGAGGACACATCCAACTCTGAAGCTGTAAGTTTTTATTTAGCGGTGTTTTTCCTGATAAAGCTATCTCTAGCTTGTAGTATGTAGCATGTAGCATGTAGCTTAGCCGTATCAATGTCGCCTCAACCCCAACTAGTAATCGGTTAGGTGTTTATATGTTCTTGTAACATTTTATTTTGTACGCTCCGCAGTCTTTGCTTTGTCTTTTATTTTAATTATCAGGCATTTGCGAACATGTTCAGACTGTCGTAATGGCGATCTGTGTGAAGGCTGTAAAGCCACGCCTAGCCTAGCCGATAACACAAGTATTTATTCTCCTATGTATTAGTATTTTGTATCCTCTAAAAAATCATATTGAGTAAGTTATAATAACAAACGTAATCTTCTGGAGGTAAGTGCCGTTTTTTCCAGCGTTATGTAAAAGCTTTTGTGATTGTAGTCTGTAAGAACGATCATAGATCATCGATCTGTAAGCTAAGCTACGCTACGCTAAGCTAATGAGACATGCCGTTTTTTGCAGCGTTATATGGAAAAGCTTTTGCATGTTTACTTGTTTGCGCACATGAATATAAATGGGGGTGTGTTAGGATACAACACTGTATGTATGTATGCGAGGGGACACACACCACGAGTAAAACGGAGCTAAAGCCCTGGTATGTTGTTGTTGACGACATGCATACTAATCTAAACCACTTTTTTTGTTGTGCTTTTTTTAACATTGCACAGGCTACGTGGCCAACTTGATGGACCTCATCTTCGACCAAGTCTTTGTGGACCCTGCACCATTATGAGCAACCTGACAGGGAGGAGGTCATCGCCGGGTATGCCACACGGTTCAATTTGGCTGCTGTCTGAACCCAACATAGACATTTCACGGATCAGAGGACAACGCAGGCCGGAATCACCACTCTGATCCTGATTCAAATAACCGTTGATTTTGACAATAAAGTTCCGAGTTGATATCAAATGTGTCGTGATTATTCATGTTTGGATGGATCAGACCCGGCGTCATGGGCGGGCCCCGTGGGGCCGGGCCCGCCCATCCAGGATTTGGGCCCGCCCATCCAGGATTTGGGCCCACTGTTTTAATCAGGGCTGAATACCACATTTTAATTGTTTTATTATTATGTTCAGTGGCGGCGCCAGGGTATACTGGGGTAGGCTACAGCCATACCAAGAAATGGCTTAGCCCCACCATGAAAAATTATTTTAAAGTAAGCCAAATAAAGTCCGCCAACTCGCGCGGAGTAAATGGCACAGACAGCAGTAAATACCGAAGACTAGAAACGGGTTGAAAACTTTTGTCACGTAGTGATCGTCTTCTCAATAGAACATCTTTGATAATGTCTTCTGGTCAATCAGAATCACGATAACGGCGTGGTGTTGTTGCAGGAAGTCCCGATACGTCGATACATCATTACGTGTTGATAGAAATCAACACGTAATGAAATAAGACCCCACGGTTTGATGATTGATAGGTGTGTGGGCTGTCTTTCTTTTTGACACACAGAACAATGGGGGCTATCCCCCCTTATCCACAATGTAAAGTAACTCACAGCCTCTCCCCTCTTCTCTCTCTGAGGAGCAGCAGGTTCAGCTTTCAGAACAAAGTAACACAAAACTAAAATGGCATTCATTTTTTTTTAAATATGTCGTGTAGTAGGCCTAATAGATTTATTTATTTTTCTTCTCAAGAGAGTACCAGAATGTGTATTTTATGTTTAGTATTTCAAAAAATCTCTTGTTATTTACATCAAGACAAATGTGCCTTTTTATTTCATACAATTCAATTTGTATTGAGACAGGGAAATAATCTAAACCTCACGCGTGGCGTTTCACTGTCAAGGGGAGCGTGTATGTAATTACATTGCAAATACTGATGTGAGCCCCACCACTGTATGTGTTAGCCCTACCAGAGATTACCCAACAAAAATACTCTTGTTTGTTGTTATTTGTAGGGCTTTGTCCTATTATTTATTTTTTGTTTTAAACTATGTTGAAAAATTAGTTTAATACCTTTTTTTTTTTTTTGCTATGAAATTCTGAATGAAAGGCTGCGCGCGAGACTGGTTTTTCGCTGGGTTGAGTCGTGTGGGTTTTTGAGTGAGATGCGGCACAGCAGCCTGTCAGTTTACTCTTGCAATCATTTATATGTATCTGCAACAATGGATATCAGGAAGTGGTTCACACTTATACACTTGAGAGGAATATGGCAACTCAGCGCCAGATGCAGGCACATTAGAAGACATCAGTTACGTTACCAACGAGCTAGCAAACCAGCCAGGGACAAGGGAGGCTGGCAATCAATTCTATTTTGAAGAGAAATTGACTCTCAAGCCAGCTCTCTCACAAACTCCTGCTCTGTGCGCAAGTAGACCACTGCACACGCTCTCTGCCTCGCTCAATCTCTCTCTCCCTTTCTCTCCATCGCTCAACCTGACTCCACCTTTCCACCCTGTGTGCGCTCAAGTTTGCCTGCGTGCTTGCCCAAGTTGGCACAGCGTTACAAATGTGCCACAAAACCAACCAATGGATGTAGTCTATAATAAGACCGTCAACAGCCGTATGGCAACCTAAACCGCCCCCCCCCTTGACACATCTCGAGATTTCCCGGGAAATGTAAGTTTCGGGTTGGGCCCGCCCTGGTAAATCAAATGCCCGCCCAGAGACGTATGTCTGCCGCCGGGTCTGGGATGGATAAAGAATATTCTGATTTCAAAAGCATAAGGTTGTGTGTGGACTTGTTGTCGTACACATGGGTGTGTTTTGCCATTGCTGTGTAGTATATAATAGTACAATGACAGAATGAAAGATTGCATAAAGCCATATACACCAGTATTTATTTCCATGAACAATATTAGCATTCGTTTTACAATTTCAGTCAAAACCAAATCCAGGATGGTCCACCACACAGGTTACAGAGTCCTCATGTTCCTGCATCCGTCTTTACACCTAGTGTGATAAACATATATTGAATGACATGTGAAAAATGTATTCTCTAAACAGACAACTTAGTGAAGCTAATGTTACGTGTGGTATCTCCATGCAGCACATGCTCCGGTTCAGAAGGCATCGTGGCGCAAGTTGCACATGTACCCCTTTAGAAAGAAGTCAATAACTGAGCTTTTAAAACACATGAAACACATAATGCTGACAACTGAGGTGTTGGAGTTATACTTTTTATCACCCTAAGTTATTGAACTTTCCAACGGTTGTTGCACGATGTTGGAAGAAAAGGACTGTAAACTATTAAACGCAATGAGGCCATTGTATATATGCTGAACATATGAATGTCTCCCTTTATAAATATATATATGTATCGCTGTGTTTGCGTTACAAACTCTAAGTTACAAACTGTACACATTGCATTCTTGCTAATTAGCCAAAATATGAATGGAATAAGTAGCAAGCATCGTAACAGAGTAAAAATAAATAGGGACAACAGCTTGTCAACTAACCATTCAGAAACGTCCTGCTGCAACCGAGATGTTTGCACCTCCACCAAAACCTCCGCTGCTTCAGTTTCTGGATCAAATTGATAATATGCTTGAACACATGCATTGCTCTGAGATGACATGTGTATTCCACACTCGTAATCACAGCAAGCATGGTAACGTGACTCTCGCCGGCTCTTCTGCTGGGGGCGTGGTCAGCTGCTGCTCAGAATTTTCATAGGCAGGTTTGGAATAAAGCGAAAATGAGCAAAACGAGGCATGGCTAAAAAATGATCTGTTTGGTATTTTGAAAAATAAAATGTATAAATATACCTTATATAGGTATGGTCATACACTATATCATTTAAATATAGCATGATAGGTCACCTTTAAAATAGAAAAACACACGTTACTTTACCAGCAGAGAGAAGGTGGATTATTACATTATTAATGTGACTAATAAAGAGCACTTTGATTATTAAGTATTATTCTGTTGATGGATGTCATTACATTTGGTGAAAAGCTCATCATGACTTGTTTAAGACTCGTTTGTCAAAGTTTAGGACTTGGACTTGACCATCCTGACTTGAGACTTGACTCAGACTTGAGTGCAAGACTTGAGACTTACTTGTGACACACATCTTGTAAATTAGTAGCTTTGTGTTTTTATTTAAGTCGCTGTTCATAGTTTTTGATATGAAGCAGATTTAATGATATCCTATGGTCGCTGATGTGTGGATGTTGTGTCGTCTTCTGATAACTTTGTTGAGCTTGTTTTTAGCTGCATGTCCTTTATTTGATCTCACTGAACATAGTAAGATAAGATAAGAACATGTGAACTGCTTCAGCTGAGGAGGCTGGATATGAAACAGAGGAGGAGCTGCACACAGGGGAGGGAAGTTGAAAGTGAAAGTATGAAGTCAGACTTGTCAGACTGCCAGACGCCATTTTACAGCTCGGAGCAGAGGACAACAGGGTGAGTGTGAACACCGGGATCTGCTTTCTAACACATTCATTATTTACTCTGTTTTACTGGATGTCAGAAAATAATACTTCTTGGTTAAAAATCAGCGTCCTAGAGTCCATTGAGACTTCTGCAAGTGTTGTAAACTTGTATTATTTCCTGTTTCCTCATCAGAGTTACATAACATGTGACAGACCAGCGCAGTCAAAATGGAGAGCGGCCTGTCTGCAGTCTGACTGATTTCATGTATTTTAACCAAGTTTATTATTAAGGTGTGTGTGTGTGTGTGTGTGTGTGTGTTTGTGTGGCCTAGCATTACTATACTTGTGGGGACCTACATATGTTTACATAGTCACGTGTGGGGACTCGCCTCCCTTATGGGGACAAATTGGAGGTCCCCATGAGGGGAATCATTACTTTTAGGCTGAAGACTTGGTTAGGGTTAGGCATGTGTTGGTTAGGGTTAAGGCTAGGATAAGTCTCCAGTAAATGCATGTAAGTCAATGTAATGTCCCCTGAAGTGATGTATACATGGTGTGTGTGTGTGTGTGTGTGTGTGTGTGTGTGTGTGTGTGTGTGTGTGTGTGTGTGTGTGTGTGTATCTATCTCTCAGACTGGACAAGATGAGTGATTTAAAAGATGAGGAAGAGGACAAATCACCAGTCCCCAGCTGTCAGCCTCTGAAGAGTGACTGGTCTATGTGGGAGCCTCCATACTTCAGTAATGAACCTGGACCCTCAGACACAAAGTAAGAGTTTCTTCTGTAAACTGACCTGGGGAGGATTCTGTTTTTATGGTATCTGATGATCTAAACCAGTGGTTCTCAACTGGTCCGGCCTCGGGACCCACTTTTTCCTTAGTCAATAGATCGCGACCCGACATTTTGAACCTCTCAAATCTATTCAACAAAAAATCCTGCAGTAATATATACGCTTTGCAGCATACAATATTAATTAAAGTGAAGTACAGTGCATATCCCTTATATCCCTTCACAGAACTAAATAATGCTTTTAAAAAAGGTTTAATGAAATGATGGAATCAAAGCTGAACTGTATCACATAAAAAGGCACATGTGCTGACAACCTAACCCCAGCAGGGGGGTCTGAACTGATGATGTTTAAAACATGTTGTTTCCACAGACAGAGAGCAGGGTCTCCAGTCCCCAGCTGCCTGTCTCTGAAGAGTGACTGGTCTATGTGGGACCCTCCATACTTTAGTAATGAACCTGGACCTTCAGATACAAAGTAAGAGTTTCTTCTGTAAACTGACCTGGGGAGGATTCTGTTTTTTGGTATCTGACATAGCCGTGGGAACATGTTTCAAATGGGGGTGCTGTGGGGATGACACCAGGGCCGGTTCTGACCAGTTTGCTGCCCTAGGCAAGATTTGAGCTGGCAATGAAAACCCTCTACAAAAGACCACTACACTACAAACAGAGAAACCTATTGACATGGTGGACAGCTGACATAAAAAGGCTTCAAATGTATTCAGTATTGTATGAACATGTTTTAATTGGGGGGTGGACCTCACATCCTTTAGGGGGGTCCGGTGGTATGCCCCCCCCCGGGAAGATTTTTAAAAACATTTAAAAGTAAAATGCTTCAATCTGGTGCACTTTGAGCCCCCAATCACTAGAGACCTGATCTAGGGGGTACAACTTTACAAGTTTGGGAGATAAACTGTTGCTTAAAGACCTTGGACCGGACCAACCCGATTTGTATATATTGCAGCAAGCTCGTGAAAAATACATAACGTATCAACGAGGCTTCTCACGTAGCTGGTACACCAGAAAGGCATGGCTAGCTGGATGCTAACAGGTAAATGCTGTCTTTTGTTTCCCATGCTTGCTCTTCAAACAGCCGGGGACAGATACGATCTGTTCAGAAACTAGACAAAAGTGAAACAAGTACAAACCACAGACTGCCTGTGTCATCGAGAATACAGTCGCTGGTTTATTTATGTCTGTAGGCCGTTGTTGTGAGTGTGGACGGTCGGAGCATATATAACGTTAGCTTAGCCAAGCATTCTAAAAGGTGTTTCTCTGCCGTCTGTCTGCAGACTTGTCAAAGCATTAGTTCATGGTTTTTACTAACCGGTATCAGTATGTTGTTACTTCGGCATCATTTAGAAACGTGTATTACAATTTAATCACGGTAAAATATGTTAATTTTGTTGTAGTTGTAGCTCCCGAGCGCGTCTTGTTTGAATGATGCGAGTAAACACAGCTGGCAGCCGCGGTGAAACTCGAGCGTTTAGAGCGAAGCGAATATTCGCATCGCGTCCGGTCTGAACGCAGCATTAAAGCGAACTCCGCGCTGCACTGGAAACGCGCCATTACACCAGAAGTCCTAATTTAAGGGGTAATTTCTCTCCAAAACATTTTTTTTACTCACTATATCAACAGCCCCACCAAAAAAAATGTCCACCAGCCGCCACTACCTATAGTCTACACTGGAATGATTTCAAACCTGTTTTTATTTATCCCAATAATTATAAAGGAGTGCCTTGGAAATATTTGTTTATATAAATTGTGATCAAACCGTTTGAGAGCCACTGAGATAACTTAGACTAAAGTGAACTATCTAACACTCCTTTACCTCACTGAGCCTCTCAGTCTGACAGGAGAGCTCTCCCTCCACATTATTGTAGAAACAGCTTCATATCCGTTAGCGCAGCAGAAGCTAACAACAATCCCCGCCGGTACCGGTGCGCCCTCTCTCTCTCGCACTTTGGCTGTGAGCTGCGGGCGCCTGATAAGCCAACATCCCCCACTTTCATCACTTACAGCGCCCATCGTACAGGGCAGATGGAAAATGTAACCGGTGTAAAAATACTACGTGCACGGTGTGGCATGATCACCAAAACAGAAAGATATGGACACAAGATGTGTGGAAATGTATTTAGTTTCCTATCCATGTGGACATGATTTAAGTGTGGGGGGGGGGGCTAACCTCCTCTAGGGGGGGACCTAACCTCCTCTATTTTTACTGTCATATAGTATTTTATACCTGTTTACTTTATTCTCTTATTTTTTTAATAACTATAATGATCATATAAAGATGTGCAAAACAGCCACTCGTTTGTTTAATTTTGTTTAATTTTTTTGTGGTCTAGATTTCTTAAATGTCTTTATTTTTTGCGTGTTTATAAATGACCTCGAGGGCCGTACCAAATGGTCTCGCGGGCCGTAAATAATCTACTACTGAAATCATCCTCACTCTACATGTTGGACTTGAATGAATTTTAACAACAGAAACCCACAATCACGACTCAAGAACTCTACAATCTTTAATCAGGTGAACAGTCATAGATCAAAAGCTGCTCTTTAGATGAACTGATGTTTAAAACATGTTGTTTCCACAGACAGAGAGCAGGGTCTCCAGTCCCCAGCTGCCTGTCTCTGAAGAGTGACTGGTCTATGTGGAACCCTCCATACTTTAGTAATGAACCTGGACCCTCAGACACAGAGTAAGAGTTTCTTCTGTAAACTGACCTGGGGAGGATTCTGTTTTTTGGTATCTGACATAGCCGTGGGAACATGTTTCAAATGGGGGTGCTGTGGGGATGACACCAGGGCCGGTTCTGACCAGTTTGCTGCCCTAGGCAAGATTTGAGCTGGCAATGAAAACCCTCTACAAAAGACCACTACACTACAAACAGAGAAACCTATTGACATGGTGGACAGCTGACATAAAAAGGCTTCAAATGTATTCAGTATTGTATGAACATGTTTTAATTGGGGGGTGGACCTCACATCCTTTAGGGGGGTCCGGTGGTATGCCCCCCCCCCGGGGAGATTTTTTAAAAACATTTAAAAGTAAAATGCTTCAATCTGGTGCACTTTGAGCCCCCAATCACTAGAGACCTGATCTAGGGGGTACAACTTTACAAGTTTGGGAGATAAACTGTTGCTTAAAGACCTTGGACCGGACCAACCCGATTTGTATATATTGCAGCAAGCTCGTGAAAAATACATAACGTATCAACGAGGCTTCTCACGTAGCTGGTACACCAGAAAGGCATGGCTAGCTGGATGCTAACAGGTAAATGCTGTCTTTTGTTTCCCATGCTTGCTCTTCAAACAGCCGGGGACAGATACGATCTGTTCAGAAACTAGACAAAAGTGAAACAAGTACAAACCACAGACTGCCTGTGTCATCGAGAATACAGTCGCTGGTTTATTTATGTCTGTAGGCCGTTGTTGTGAGTGTGGACGGTCGGAGCATATATAACGTTAGCTTAGCCAAGCATTCTAAAAGGTGTTTCTCTGCCGTCTGTCTGCAGACTTGTCAAAGCATTAATTCATGGTTTTTACTAACCGGTATCAGTATGTTGTTACTTCGGCATCATTTAGAAACGTGTATTACAATTTAATCACGGTAAAATATGTTAATTTTGTTGTAGTTGTAGCTCCCGAGCGCGTCTTGTTTGAATGATGCGAGTAAACACAGCTGGCAGCCGCGGTGAAACTCGAGCGTTTAGAGCGAAGCGAATATTCGCATCGCGTCCGGTCTGAACGCAGCATTAAAGCGAACTCCGCGCTGCACTGGAAACGCGCCATTACACCAGAAGTCCTAATTTAAGGGGTAATTTCTCTCCAAAACATTTTTTTTACTCACTATATCAACAGCCCCACCAAAAAAAATGTCCACCAGCCGCCACTACCTATAGTCTACACTGGAATGATTTCAAACCTGTTTTTATTTATCCCAATAATTATAAAGGAGTGCCTTGGAAATATTTGTTTATATAAATTGTGATCAAACCGTTTGAGAGCCACTGAGATAACTTAGACTAAAGTGAACTATCTAACACTCCTTTACCTCACTGAGCCTCTCAGTCTGACAGGAGAGCTCTCCCTCCACATTATTGTAGAAACAGCTTCATATCCGTTAGCGCAGCAGAAGCTAACAACAATCCCCGCCGGTACCGGTGCGCCCTCTCTCTCTCTCGCACTTTGGCTGTGAGCTGCGGGCGCCTGATAAGCCAACATCCCCCACTTTCATCACTTACAGCGCCCATCGTACAGGGCAGATGGAAAATGTAACCGGTGTAAAAATACTACGTGCACGGTGTGGCATGATCACCAAAACAGAAAGATATGGACACAAGATGTGTGGAAATGTATTTAGTTTCCTATCCATGTGGACATGATTTAAGTGTGGGGGGGGGGCTAACCTCCTCTAGGGGTGGACCTAACCTCCTCTATTTTTACTGTCATATAGTATTTTATACCTGTTTACTTTATTCTCTTATTTTTTATAATAACTATAATGATCATATAAAGATGTGCAAAACAGCCACTCGTTTGTTTAATTTTGTTTAATTTTTTTGTGGTCTAGATTTCTTAAATGTCTTTATTTTTTGCGTGTTTATAAATGACCTCGAGGGCCGTACCAAATGGTCTCGCGGGCCGTAAATAATCTACTACTGAAATCATCCTCACTCTACATGTTGGACTTGAATGAATTTTAACAACAGAAACCCACAATCACGACTCAAGAACTCTACAATCTTTAATCAGGTGAACAGTCATAGATCAAAAGCTGCTCTTTAGATGAACTGATGTTTAAAACATGTTGTTTCCACAGACAGAGAGCAGGGTCTCCAGTCCCCAGCTGCCAGTCTCTGAAGAGTGACTGGTCTATGTGGGACCCTCCATTCTTCAGTAATGAACCTGGACCCTCAGACACAAGGTAAGAGTTTCTCCTGTAACCTGACCTGGGGAGGATTCTGTTTTTTGGTATCTGACATAGCCGTGGGAACATGTTTCAAATGGGGGTGCTGTGGGGATGACACCAGGGCCGGTTCTGACCAGTTTGCTGCCCTAGGCAAGATTTGAGCTGGCAATGAAAACCCTCTACAAAAGACCACTACACTACAAACAGAGAAACCTATTGACATGGTGGACAGCTGATATAAAAAGGCTTCAAATGTATTCAGTATTGTATGAACATGTTTTAATTGGGGGGTGGACCTCACATCCTTTAGGGGGGTCCGGTGGTATTCCCCCCCCCCCGGGAAGATTTTTAAAAACATTTAAAAGTAAAATGCTTCAATCTGGTGCACTTTGAGCCCCCAATCACTAGAGACCTGATCTAGGGGGTACAACTTTACAAGTTTGGGAGATAAACTGTTGCTTAAAGACCTTGGACCGGACCAACCCGATTTGTATATATCGCAGCAAGCTCGTGAAAAAGACATAACGTATCAACGAGGCTTCTCACGTAGCTGGTACACCAGAAAGGCATGGCTAGCTGGATGCTAACAGGTAAATGCTGTCTTTTGTTTCCCATGCTTGCTCTTCAAACAGCCGGGGACAGATACGATCTGTTCAGAAACTAGACAAAAGTGAAACAAGTACAAACCACAGACTGCCTGTGTCATGGAGAATACAGTCGCTGGTTTATTTATGTCTGTAGGCCGTTGTTGTGAGTGTGGACGGTCGGAGCATATATAACGTTAGCTTAGCCAAGCATTCTAAAAGGTGTTTCTCTGCCGTCTGTCTGCAGACTTGTCAAAGCATTAATTCATGGTTTTTACTAACCGGTATCAGTATGTTGTTACTTCGGCATCATTTAGAAACGTGTATTACAATTTAATCACGGTAAAATATGTTAATTTTGTTGTAGTTGTAGCTCCCGAGCGCGTCTTGTTTGAATGATGCGAGTAAACACAGCTGGCAGCCGCGGTGAAACTCGAGCGTTTAGAGCGAAGCGAATATTCGCATCGCGTCCGGTCTGAACGCAGCATTAAAGCGAGCTCCGCGCTGCACTGGAAACGCGCCATTACACCAGAAGTCCTAATTTAAGGGGTCATTTTACTCACTATATCAACAGCCCCACCAAAAAAAATGTCCACCAGCCGCCACTACCTATAGTCTACACTGGAATGATTTCAAACCTGTTTTTATTTATCCCAATAATTATAAAGGAGTGCCTTGGAAATATTTGTTTATATAAATTGTGATCAAACCGTTTGAGAGCCACTGAGATAACTTAGACTAAAGTGAACTATCTAACACTCCTTTACCTCACTGAGCCTCTCAGTCTGACAGGAGAGCTCTCCCTCCACATTATTGTAGAAACAGCTTCATATCCGTTAGCGCAGCAGAAGCTAACAACAATCCCCGCCGGTACCGGTGCGCCCTCTCTCTCTCTCGCACTTTGGCTGTGAGCTGCGGGCGCCTGATAAGCCAACATCCCCCACTTTCATCACTTACAGCGCCCATCGTACAGGGCAGATGGAAAATGTAACCGGTGTAAAAATACTACGTGCACGGTGTGGCATGACCACCAAAACAGAAAGATATGGACACAAGATGTGTGGAAATGTATTTAGTTTCCTATCCATGTGGACATGATTTAAGTGTGGGGGGGGGGGCTAACCTCCTCTAGGGGGGGACCTAACCTCCTCTATTTTTACTGTCATATAGTATTTTATACCTGTTTACTTTATTCTCTTATTTTTTATAATAACTATAATGATCATATAAAGATGTGCAAAACAGCCACTCGTTTGTTTAATTTTGTTTAATTTTTTTGCGGTCTAGATTTCTTAAATGTCTTTATTTTTTGCGTGTTTATAAATGACCTCGAGGGCCGTACCAAATGGTCTCGCGGGCCGTAAATAATCTACTAGTGAAGTCATCCTCACTCTACATGTTGGACTTGAATGAATTTTAACAACAGAAACCCACAATCACGACTCAAGAACTCTACAATCTTTAATCAGGTGAACAGTCATAGATCAAAAGCTGCTCTTTAGATGAACTGATGTTTAAAACATGTTGTTTCCACAGACAGAGAGCAGGGTCTCCAGTCCCCAGCTGCCAGTCTCTGAAGAGTGACTGGTCTATAGGGAACCCTCCAGTCTTCAGTAAAGAACCTGGACCCTCAGACACAGAGTAAGAGTTTCTCCTGTAACCTGACCTGAAGGATTCTGTTTTGATGTAATCTAATATATGAAACTGTTCTTTAATGAAATCATGTGAGCAGCTTGTAAAGGGGAAACGCAGCAGAGCACAGCAACATTATCTGAGGATATTTCAATATGCAATTATATTATCATTGTGTCTGTGTATTAAATGGTTTTAAAGAGCAAACATGTTGATACAGTCTGATAATAAAGATATCGTCCAAAACATGATTTAACTTCTTGGGCGTGTCTATGATATGTCTTTTTAAGATGTTATTAATAATAGTGATAACCTGGTGAGCTGGTTGTGTTTAGCATTAGCAGATACAACAGAGTGTTGTGATATCACATGTAGAGTCAATGCAAAGACCCAGACCCGTGCCTGGCAACAGGAAGGAAGTGAAGATGTTGAATTCATATCACCTGCGTATTCGTGCAGCGTGAAACATTTCAACTTGAGCTTAAAGTTTGTGACGCTCTGTTTCAGAAACCTGTCAGAGTTGAGATTGTGCTCCTGTGGTCTCTGACGGTCTGAGGGGGATCAGAGAGGAGAACAGAGCTCTACAGCAGCTCATATTCAATCAGGGTTATTCATGTTCCTGTTTCAACCAGAGACTGTCTGTGGCGCTAACAATAAGACACTGCTGTACGTATGACTTCATGAAGTCACTCTGAGTGAGGATGGAGCAGCTAACGTTAGCCTAGCTTTAATCAAACCGGTCTCGTTGTGTTGGAGACAGACCTGACAAAGCATTATCTCAGGCTGTTTACACATCAGTATCACTCTGTTGTTATTTAGGCATCCTTTCCAGATGTTCACTGCTATTGATTCACAGCAGATTCTATGTTGGGTTTATAAAGCACCAGGTTCATAGCTGAGTGTAGATGCAGGGAACATGTGCTCCTCTGGGTCATGAATCCAGACAGGAGGCTCTCTGGTGGTATGATAATGTGAATTGTAAGCTATCTGATCACAAGGGTATATTATATAGACCTTTTTTTAAATATCAAAGTAGAATTTGCCCCCTTGTTGTACCTTCGGTGAGAATCAGCTCCTCTAAAGTAAAGTGCTGTAAAGGATGTGTCCTCTCCACAGAGGGAAGAGGAAGAGTGGTGTTCCTGTGGACGAGACGCTGTCCAGCTGTGCTCTGTGTCAGGACGTCCTGAAGGATCCAGTCTCTACCAGCTGTGGACACTGGTTCTGCAGACAGTGCATCACCTCATACTGGGAGCAGAGACCTCCATCAGGAGACCCCTCCTGTCCCCAGTGTGGAAAAAGACCCAGAACCAGAGCTGGCCTGCAGACAGCCAGTCAGACCAGCTCTGTACGAGGTAAGAGGCCGAACTCATGCAGCGTCTTATTCCTCTTCCTGGTTCATTTGTTTCTTTATTAGCTATTCTGTTGAAGAGCAAAGACATTAACATGTTTATAAAACATTTAAACTTTTTTAAAATTAGTTTTATTGTTAGATTCTCTAAAGCATCTCCTGATTCTCTCCTGTTTGCTTCTCTCTCAGCAGAACGTGGTCTGCAGGAGGTTCTAGATGAACATAGGCTCAGTCTGAGGAGGAGATGTGAACGTGTGACTGAAGGAACTGATCAAAGTGAAACCCTCCTCAACAGCATCTTCACTGAGCTCTACATCACACAAGGCCAGAGTGAAGAGGTGAATACCCAGCATGAGGTGAGGCAGCTGGAGACCGCTTCCAAGAAGGAGACCCTCCAGGACACTCCAATCAAGTGCCAGGACATCTTTAAAGCCTTACCTGACCAGCAGACTCCCATCAGAACGGTCCTGACCAACGGAGTCGCTGGAGTTGGAAAAAGCTTCTCAGTGCAGAAGTTCACTCTGGACTGGGCCGAGGGTTTGGGAAACCAAGATGTCAGTCTGGTGATCCCGCTCTCCTTCAGGGAGCTGAACCTGATCAAAGGTGAGCAGTACAGTCTTCTCAGGCTGCTCCATGTTTTCCATCCAACCTTACAGAAGGTCACAGCAGAGCAGCTGGCTGGCTGCAAAGTGCTGCTCATCTTTGACGGCCTGGATGAAAGCAGACTTTCTCTGGACTTCAGAAAGAAGAAAGTTGTGTCTGATGTCTCACAGCAGTCCTCAGTCAACGTGCTGCTGACAAACCTCATCAGGGGGAAGCTGCTTCCCTCGGCTCTCGTCTGGATAACTTCCAGACCCGCAGCGGCCAATCAGATCCCTCCTGGGTGTGTGGACAGGGTGACAGAAGTACGAGGCTTCACTGACGCCCAGAAGGAGGAGTACTTCAGGAGGAGATCGAGTGATGAAGACCTGTCCAGCAGAATGATCTCTCACATCAAAAGCTCCAGGAGCCTCCACATCATGTGTCTGATCCCAGTCTTCTGCTGGATCACTGCTGCAGTTCTGGACCACATGTTGACTACAGACCAGAGGGGAGAGCTGCCCCAGACCCTCACTGACATGTACTCACACTTCCTGCTGGTCCAGACCAAGAGGAAGAAGCAGAAGTATGAAGAGGGACATGAGATGAGTCCACAGCAGCTGACGGAGGCTGACAGGGAGCTTCTTCTGAAGCTGGGGAGGCTGGCGTTTGAACATCTGGAGAAAGGACACATCATGTTCTACCAAAAAGACCTTCAGCGCTGTGGCCTTGGTGTCACCGAGGCCTTGGTGCACTCAGGAGTTTGTACAGAGATCTTCAAAAGAGAGAGTGTGATCTTCCAGAAAACAGTCTACTGCTTTGTTCATCTGAGCATTCAGGAGTTCCTGGCTGCAGTCTACTTGTTCCACTGTTACACCAACAGAGACACGGAGGTACTGAAGCACTTCCTGAAGAAAGACTGGCCCTATGAGAACAGTAACATCACTGATCAGGAGTACCCATCCCTGGATGTCTTTCTAAAAGGAGCCATGGCGAAATCCCTCAGAAGTAGAAATGGCCACCTGGACCTGTTTGTCCGCTTCCTCCACGGCCTCTCTCTGGAGTCCAACCAGAGTCTGTTAGGAGGCCTGCTGGGTCGCACCGACAACCGTCCAGAAACCATCCAGAGAGCCATCAAGAACCTGAAGGAGATGAGAACAAAGGTCTCTCCTGAGAGGAGCATCAACATCTTCCACTGCCTGACAGAGATGAAGGACCTCTCAGTACATCAGGAGATCACAGAGTTCCTGAAGTCAGAGAACAGATCAAAGGAGAAACTCTCTGTGATCCACTGCTCTGCTCTGGCCTACATGCTGCAGATGTCAGAGGAGGTTCTGGATGAGTTGGACCTGAGTCAGTACAAAACATCAGAGGAGGGGAAACGGAGACTGATTCCAGCTGTGAGGAACTGCAGGAAGGCCACGTGAGTCCAGATGTGATTCACTTTATAAACTGAAGTGGATCAGGAGTTTAATTATTCAAATAAACACGATAACATTTCTGCAGTTTAAATACTGAGAGGCGACATGTCAAACACATGGAGGACTTTAGAGGCTCCTCAGCATGTGATCACACCTCACAGCAGGACTTACAGTTATCAGTTATTATCACTTTCTAGTACTTTCTTTATCATCAAACACACGATTTATCACAATGTATTAGAGTTTAAAATAAGATCTATATAATCTCCTACCAATACCAGAGTTATGTCTTAATGCTCATATAGTGAGAACATATTGAAACTTTATTGGTTTGTTAATTGTGTTTGTTGCGCAGTACATTTTCAGATGCTCAGAGAAGCCAAAACATCCATCATTCACATTTAAATATGAATTCACATTTAAATATGTACTTCTCTAATATTGTCACGTGATTTATTTAATTTCTGTTTCTTAGGTAACAGTCAGTGAGAGCAGGAGCACCGACATGTGATCAGACCACACTGACAACGCATTACACTCTATTATTATATATTATATAAAACGGACTGACAGCAAATCTCAATCAGAACAAGTCAAATAATGTTTTTCGTCAAATGCTTGAAGTCAATATGTTTCCTCTTTTTTAACACATGTTGTAATATATGTGTTATTATAGACTCACTGACTGTGAACTCTCAGAGGCTGAATGTGAAGTCGTGGCCTCAGCTCTGAAGTCTGACTCCTCCCATCTGAGAGATCTGGACCTGAGTAAGAACCCTCTGAAGGATCCAGCAGTGGAGCTGCTGAGTTCTGGACTAAAGAGTCCAAACTGCAGACTGGAGGCTCTCAGGTCAGTTCACTGACTGAACTTCATCTGCTTGTGTTTAGGATTTTCTGAATTTGAACAAATACATTGAAAGTATTTGTTCCTCTTTGCTAATGACTGCATATTGATCAGAGTAACAGAGAGAAGGTGAATGTGTGAGGGAGAGTCTGAGCTTCCACAGACTCACCCTGAGCTCCAGGAGTCAGTGGAGATGCTGTCAGTACTGAGGAGCTGTGAGGGAGAGGAAGGAGTTGATGAACATCTGATCAAAGTTAGAGTTCCACATTATCAGTGGATTGTTTCTGCATCATCTCTGACATTCAAACCCTGTTTGACTCTGATCAGATTATTAAACCTGGAGTTATTTCAAACAGGAACTTTGTTTTCTAAACTTACATCATGTTTCTTTATTCAGACTGGAGCGCTGCAGGTTGTCAGAGATCAGCTGTTCTGCTCTGATCTCAGCTCTGAAGTCCAACCTCCATCTGAGAGTTCTGGACCTGAGTTGGAACCCTCTGAAGGATTCAGGAGTGGAGCTGCTGAGAGATCTTCTGCAGAGTCCAGACTGCAGACTGCAGACTCTCAGGTCAGTTCACTGACTCTCTGTTCCTGCTGGAGATCTCAGGTTTCATTAGATATTCATCCTGATTCTTCTACGTCATTAACTTCCATCCATTCAGTTGGAAATGTTCTTTTATTCATACTTTCATTTGTAGCTACTAAAGTCAGAACTGCAGACTTAAATGTCGTCTGACTCCTGAAGGAACTGTAATAGATGTTAGTTGTAAAAAGCAAATCTATGTTTTTAATATTTAGTAAACGATAGCGTCTGAATAAAGGTCATCTGAAGTCATATTAGTTTGACATTAATACAGTTTACTTTCTGAAGAAGACGTGTTGTTGTTCCCATTCATTCAAATGTTGAGATCTGATTATAAACTGATTTGTTTCCTCATCATGTTTCTTTATTCAGACTGAGTAACTGCAGCTTGTCAGAGATCAGCTGTTCTGCTCTGACCTCAGCTCTGAAGTCCAACCTCCATCTGAGAGTTCTGGACCTGAGTCAGAACCCTCTGAAGGATTCAGGAGTGGAGCTGCTGAGAGATCTTCTGCAGAGTCCAGACTGCAGACTGCAGACTCTCAGGTCAGTTCACTGACTCTCTGTTCCTGCTGGAGATCTCAGGTTTCATTAGATATTCATCCTGATTCTTCTACGTCATTAACTTCCATCCATTCAGTTGGAAATGTTGTTTTGTTCAAATGTGTATTTCTCTAAATGTAGTCTGCAGTCATAGCAGTTGATTGTTTCCTAAAGAAACTATTATTCTTCCTGTTAGTTGTTAAAGTAAATGTATGTTTTCTTTAGTAAATGGTCTGAATAAAGAAGCTCCTCTGAACTAATATTAGTTTTACATAAAGTTTACTTTCTGACATAGAAATGTTTATGTTCCCAATCATTTGGATGTGAACAGAAGGCTGATATAAAGATGATCCGGTCTCTGATATTCAGGGAGAAGTTCATTGATTAGGACGCAGTAATGATGAGCTGCACATTTCAGACCTGAACATCTCATTGGATTAAAGACTGATTTGTTTCCTCATCATGTTTCTTTATTCAGACTGAGGCGCTGCAGCTTGTCAGAGATCAGCTGTTCTGCTCTGACCTCAGCTCTGAAGTCCAACCTCCATCTGAGAGATCTGGACCTGAGTGAGAACGCTCTGAAGGACTCAGGAGTGGAGCTGCTGAGAGATCTTCTGCAGAGTCCAGACTGCAGACTGCAGACTCTCAGGTCAGTTCACTGACTCTCTGTTCCTGCTGGAGATCTCAGGTTTCATTAGATATTCATCCTGATTCTTCTACGTCATTAACTTCCATCCATTCAGTTGGAAATGTTCTTTTATTCATACTTTCATTTGTAGCTACTAAAGTAAGAACTGCAGACTTAAATGTTGTCTGACTCCTGAAGGAACTGTAATAGATGTTAGTTGTAAAAAGTAAATCTATGTTTTTAATATTTAGTAAACGATAGCGTCTGAATAAAGGTCATCTGAAGTCATATTAGTTTGACATTAATACAGTTTACTTTCTGAAGAAGACGTGTTGTTGTTCCCATTCATTCAAATGTTGAGGTCTGATTATAAACTGATTTGTTTCCTCATCATGTTTCTTTATTCAGACTGCTGAACTGCAGCTTGTCAGAGATCAGCTGTTCTGCTCTGGCCTCAGCTCTGAAGTCCAACCTCCATCTGAGAGATCTGGACCTGAGAGGGAACGCTCTGAAGGATCCAGTGAAGCAGCTGAGAGATCTGGACCTGAGAGGGAACGCTCTGCAGGATTCAGAGAAGCAGCTGAGAGATCTTCTGCAGAGTCCAGACTGCAGACTGGAGACCCTCAGGTCAGTGAGGGGTCTCTGCTGGTTCAGCAGTATGAAACTCAGGGAGGTGTTTCTCTCTCTGGGGAAACAGATCAGGGATGTTACCCACTGACTGCAGGCTCTTCCATTCTTCCATCAGCTACAGAAGAACAGCTGAACCTGCAAAGCCACACTTTAGTATCAGCTCTGTAACAGACAGATGGGGTTTTACAGACGAGCGGGAAAGGTGGTCTGTTCTTATGGGATGTTTCTAGTTTCTAGACCAATGACTGGTTACTTCCTGTCAGCTGAGAGCTGTGCAGGCAGTCGTAGTGTTTGCAGAGAAGAGATGATGGGATGTAGAGCATGAGATCAGGACTCTGAAGCTGACTCAAAGAACTAACACTTATTTAAACTGGATCTCAAGCTGTTGGGTTCTGTTCATCTCTACAGGATCGGATATAATGAGCCGTTCAGAGCCACGATCCAGAAGACCTGTGAGTACTGAAACCATGTCCTCCATTCATCCAGACACTAAACTCTTTAATGGAGCGTGACCTCAGAGGAAAACAACACTCTTCTTTCTCTCTTCATCGTTCTGGCTGTTTCTCTTCATCATCATCATTCTCTCTCTCTCTCTCTCTCTCCTCTCAGGTGACAGGAAGTGAAGACACACAGAAAGGTGAGAGGTCGTACCGTGTGAAGTTTATTTATTGAGGGTTCACCATGGAATAAATGTAGTTATCGCTCAGGGATTCCAGACAAAGCCATGAAACCTAAAACGTGTGTTCTATCTATATTACATGCAGAGCCTCTCTGTTCAATTCAAACCAAGGAAATAAACATTTTCAAGGTTAGGTGTTTACAAATGCATGCTGTTTAATAACCAAACAACAATTACAACAAAAAGTGAGTCAGAAATGTTTGTAAATACATTAAAACACACAAAAGAATTGGATCTAAAAAATAAGAAACACAGGAGAGCTCCGACATAAAGACGGTACGACTCGGTTCCTAAAGTCTGACTCCATTATTACTTTGTTTGGTGACATTTCATTATTCTAGATCTTACTGATTATAATGATCCATGTTTCTTTTAATTAAGTCCTATGAATAATATATTGTCCCTTTCCTCCAGATCTCAGGTTCCAGCATCACGTGATTTTTGGTGCAGATACTTGAATTTGGAGTTTTCATGATGTGTCTAATGTCAAAGTAGCACGTCGTTACTGAATAAGGCATACAGTACATTACATTACATGTCATTTGTTAGATGCTTTTATCCAAAGCGACTTACATACATTCAGTACTGTGGGCAATCCCCACAGGAGCACTTTGGGGTGAAGTGTCTCAGGGACACAACGACATGCGGACTGCAGTGGGACTCGAACTTGGTACCCTCTGATTCCAAGTCCAGCACACTATCCACTGCCTATAAATCAAAGTGCAACAAAAAATATTGATTTGCTTCTAAATAAGGTTGTGGTTAAAATATCAAAGGGTGGCCAGTGTTTCCCGCCACAAATAAATCAATGTATGGGAAACACTGGTGGCTGAACACGCCTTGAGGAACGAATGTTTTTAATAAGGGCTATACAAGTGTTCATACTGGGTAGTTTCAAAAAAAATTTCCAACGAGTTACAGACCACTCTTTCCCAATGTAAGTCAATGGGAAAAAGTGTTTCCGGGCCCAGCAACCTAAAGGAAGTGTACTTCCTGGGGGCTTGGTAGTTCTTATTATACATCCATGGTAGTGACCGTGACAACAGCGCCCTCGAGCCGGTGTTGTGCCGTAGATTGAAGCCTTGCCGTAGATTGAAGCCCTGTTCGCGGGGACGCGCAAATGTGACGTCATCGCCTGTATTGAGGTTCGTCTAGTTTAATAAGCTTTTCTCTCTTTTGAATGATATATTTCCCATCAGATAAAACAGCAAACGGCTGAATAAATAATGTGCATACAATTGCGAGGAGGCTCGAAAAAAGCTTAGAAAACGGCGAACGCTCAATACAGGCAATGACGTCACCCGCGAACAGGGCTTCAATCCACGGCAAGGCTTCAACCTACGGCATAACACCGGAGAAGGTACGGAGAATATGTCAGGACTTGTGCGTACATCATTTGTGTTGATCAGGGTTGAAATAGAGAGTCGGGCAAAGTTCACAAAAACAACCCTACGCCTGAGTGAGGGCACTTCTCTTGGCAGCCAGAGAGTAGGATGATATGTGGAAGTGTGTGTTTGGTGAGGAACAGCGTTAGTATGATCAGTCTTTCTGTTATTTAGTCCACACTGGTGCCCTCCACCTCCATCAGCTTTAAGGATGTTTGCACGCGCCACTTTGATGTGCATGTCGGCAGCGTGTTCTCACACACTGAGCTTCTGGTCTGAATTCCCTTGAAGAAACATTACAATATGAATGAGATCTATTGACGGCAACAATATGTGCTTGATTACCCCGCCTGATGATCAGAACGACGGGAACACAGCGGGCGTCGGGATTTCAAAGTTCCCTAACAACGATTTAGAGCCGCCTAAGAAAAGAACCGCGTTGACCCAACCTCTGCGAGTGAAACAGGAGCTTGCAATCGAGCCCATATGTTAGCACCACAACAACAAGTCTCTGGGGGGGTTTTGCATGCTATTGTTGCACAGCATTCATATTCAGGAGATGCTTGGCAGACTCTGAGAAAGCTATGGCCCTAAAACCCCATTACGCACAGTGAAAACATGACTTGTGTTCCCGAGATGCAATATTCTGTGCAGCTTGTTGCTATGGTTTTCTGTGAATGTGGTGCCTGTGTTTCTACTTTGCAAACTGTATTAACATCAGTCATTATTTGGAGTAAGGTCCAACAACATGATGCCATTTCACTCTTGGCTTAAGCATGTTTTTCTTTCATTAGAAGAAGGAACATTTGATCTGCCTGCAAACCCAGAGCTGAGAGAATCACACGATGCTGAACATGTCTGTGGGAGCTGTTTCAGTTTGAAACAAATTGTGCATGGAGGAAGTGCCTGCAGCGGTAACCATGTGTTGTCCAGCTGATAACCGTTAGCTTCAACTTCTGCTGTTCTGTCTGTTTATTAGAGACTCAAACGGCATTGAATACATACAGTAAGAAATGTTGATTATCTGTCAGGTAAGAAGCCAATAACAATTAGTGATATAGATGAATGACAGACCAGAACATATAATATATAAACCAGGATATTTAGTGTTAAGTTTAGCATCATACACCAACTCATAATATGTGCATATGTGAATTGATTATCTACAAGTTTGGGGATTACATGTAATTATGTAATCAGGAAACAAATAAGGGTAACTGTACTCCCTTACAGTTACATAAAAATACAAATCAATATATTATAGGAACGCGTACTGCCCAAATATGGTTTTCATTTAGGCTACTTTCATTCTTCTTTTATCTAATATATATAAATATGATATATACAACAAAAATACTATATTTCTAAGGTTGCATTGTTCCGTTGTCTTACATAAAACATGTCTTTTTTTGCATTGCTATGATATTAAAGTAATCCGAAAGCAACGAAAAGTAATCATACTTATATTTTCATTTGAGTATCAAGTCATTTTAACGGAATAAATGTCATAACCCTTATTTTATTTTTAACTGTTAGCTCTATTCCACTTTTTAAGTATTTATATTTTAATGTTGAACACACTGGTCCTGTAACAAAATCATTTCTCAATTAGGGATTAATACTGGACATAAAATACAGTTTTCACACATGTATAATATGTACACATGACCAAATGTATTATGTTAATTTGAATTAATTTCTTATTTTATAGTTATTTTATCATTTTTATCCTTAAAGCTGGGGTAGGTAAGTTTGAGAAACCGGCTCGAGATACACTTTTTGTTATGTTAAATGGAACACTCTTAACATCCCGATAGCAATGAATATCTGAAGTGCTTTGACAATAAATCCATAAAAAAAAGTCCTCTCTGGAAGCCGTAGTACTGTAAGACCAATCATCTGAGCTAAAGTAACTGGATGGCCTACCTGCCTGTCAGCCTTCCATCGGGGCACACACTGACCTCGTGCCCTCATTGGTCATGTGCGCGTTCGTGTGTGTTGGAGGAGGGGCTCTGTGAGGAAGGGGCAGATTTTCTCCGGCTGTGTATTTTCAAATTCTAGCGCACTCGAGCCGGTTCCTCAAACTTACCTACCCCACCTTTAATGTCTTTCGTTTTTTGTAAAGCACTTTACTTGTGTTTACTTGTGAATTGCCTTGTGTTGAAAGGTGCTATATAAATGAACTTAATTGTGTTCATCTGTGCTGTCCTGTTTTTCATCCTTACCCTGTTGCTGTTAAACTACTGAATGTCCCATTTAATAAAAGCTCTATCTTGTCTTATCTTAATCACGTATCTATCTATAGAACCCTGATTATCAGTGATCCAGATTTCATGCAGAGCTTTTTGGAGAATATTCGACTGCTGGCAAACTCCAAGTCGGTGTGTATTCAGCACCTTTGTCTACACATGCCTTGGGTTTTTATTTAGCCGCAGCTGGTCAACGCCAACTCCTCTCCATCAGCCCACTTCTCACTTCTAACGTCCTCCTGGGCTGAGGCACTTAGCAACATGTTCTCACTGCCAGCCAATATAACATGCAGGAGACTTCCAATACATTCTCTGCATGTCAAAACATAACACAATGTTCTGAAAAGAGCAGAACATTGCCCTCAAAGGTTTGATCATTTTACACTCTTTGAATTAGATTAATTCACTTTAATAAAACGTTCAGATATTAAAAGTGGGGTTTAATGGCTGCCGAAGGAACTTTAATTATCATATTATGATTTAATGACAATGACCATATAGATCTCTCTCCATGCATATATTGTTTCAGCAGATTCTCAGCATGCCATGTTCAATCAGGCGGATTGCAATGTGCCGAGTGGGCAGATTCAAGAGGAGAGCGGTCCCATTAGCTGAAGCATGTTCACCGTGATCATGGAAATGAGTGCTGCGTGGTTGGTGGATCAGTCAGTGGGAATAGTATCAACAGAGAAGTGTGATTTTAAAGGAAGCTGCAGAGAGGAAAATGACCATGTGCCTTTTGCATGTGTTGGAAATAAACATCTAAGATAGAAAATGTTTTTTTATGCATCCAATTATTATTGCTATGACTGTTAATCTCACATATTTGAATAGCACATACATGTATACAGTTCAAGATTAGAAATGTGAGTTATAAAGCAGGCTTACCAATTTTAGCGGCTAAAATAACAGGTTTTATTAGCTAGCTAATTAAGCTAACAATAGCATCATGAGTGGTTTAATAATGCTGTCTTAAGTGGACCTCTTAAACAATGGTTACTTAGTTTAACATAAGAGGTTAGACAAAAGGAGGTTTATCAATTTTAGCGGCTAAAATAACAGGTTTTATTAACTAGCTAATTAAGCTAACCAATTAAGCTAACAATAGCATCATGAGTGGTTTAATAATGTTGTCTTGAGTGGACTTCTTAAACAATGGTTACTTAGTTTAACATAGAGGTTAGACAAAAGGAGGTCTATCAATTTTAGCGGCTGAAATAACAGGTTTTATTAGCTGTAGCTAGCTAATTATGCTAACCAATTGAGCTAACGATAGTGTCATGAGTGGTTTAATAATGCTGTCTTAAGTGGACCTCTTAAACAATGGTTACTTAGTTTAACATAGAGGTTAGACAAAAGGAGGTTTATCAATTTTAGCGGCTAAAATAACAGGTTTTATTAACTAGCTAATTAAGCTAACCAATTAAGCTAACAATAGCATCATGAGTGGTTTAATAATGTTGTCTTGAGTGGACTTCTTAAACAATGGTTACTTAGTTTAACATAGAGGTTAGACAAAAGGAGGTCTATCAATTTTAGCGGCTGAAATAACAGGTTTTATTAGCTGTAGCTAGCTAATTATGCTAACCAATTGAGCTAACGATAGTGTCATGAGTGGTTTAATAATGCTGTCTTAAGTGGACCTCTTAAACAATGGTTACTTAGTTTAACATAGAGGTTAGACAAAAGGAGGTTTATCAATTTTAGCGGCTAAAATAACAGGTTTTATTAACTAGCTAATTAAGCTAACCAATTAAGCTAACAATAGCATCATGAGTGGTTTAATAATGTTGTCTTAAGTGGACTTCTTAAACAATGGTTACTTAGTTTAACATAAGAGGTTAGACAAAAGGAGGTTTAACAATTTTAGCGGCTGAAATAACAGGTTTTATTAGCTGTAGCTAGCTGGCTAATTAAGCTAACGTTAGCTTCCAGGGTTGGTTAGAAACAGCGGGTGTTTCTCAATGTCGAGGACGCTTGCTTGGTAGCACATGCACCTCCGAGTCACTTGCTTCAGAAGCGAGGCAAGAATCCTTCCTAGCCTCAGAAAACGAAGAATTGTAGAACAGGCTAACAAGTGTGCGTCATATGCGAGGCCCCGCCTTAAATGGAGCGCGATTTACGCCAAAGATTTGGAAATTGGTCCGTGCGCAAAGCATTGTGGGGATTTTAAGACCGCGGAGTCTACACATGTGCAGCCTCGAAATTTCTCGCTATGAAGTACGCCGGCCTCGGTAGAATTCCAAGTATGCTGGACATTGGAACAGTCCTTCGGCGGCATTCATGCTTGAAATAGTGGCTCTGGAGCAGCTTTACTCGACATTGAGAAACACCCACTGGCCGTTTCTCAATCTCGAGGATACTGGCTTCCAAGCCAATATTTCAAGGATGCTACCGAAGGACTGTTCCAATCTCCAGCATACTTGGAATTCCACCGAGGCCGCGTCCTTGGTTTGGGGGTAATTTCGAGGCTGCACAGACTGCGTAGACTTCGCGTCCTTAAAATCCCCACAATGCTTTGCGCACGGACCAATTTCCCCAAATCTGTGGCGGAAAATGTAAGGCGGGGCCTCTCATATGACGCACACCTGCACACTTGCTAGCCTCTTCCACTCTTCGTTTTCCGAATGCCAGGAACTTAGGATTCTTGCTTAGCTTCTGAAGCAAGTGACTCGGAAGACATGTGCTACCAAGCAAGCATCCTCGCGATTGAGAAACAGCCATGGTACTGACACCGGCCTCGGTAGAATTCCAAGTATGCTGGACATTGGAACAGTCCTTCGGGGGCACTCAATGACGTAGTATGCTTGAAATAGTGGCTCTGGAGCAGCCTTCCTCGACACCCACTGTCTCTTGTGGACTTTTTTCAGCTCACTCAAGATTCTTTTCAAGAGTCTAAATATGCAGTTACATCAATCTTATATAGGTTAATGATATAACCGAGGCTAAACCGTTCCAGATGAGAAAATCTGTGAGATTATTTCATTGCATTTCCACAAAAAATACAATGGAGCTAAATGGCACTTGGCTTGTGGTGCTAAAAGCCCACAATATAATATTTGAAAAACTCTACAGCAATGTTCCTCTGCAGAAAATATGACTCAGTTACCCAAAATAATCCAGAGACATCGTGAGAGCCGTGACATGTAGATACTATTTCAGAAGCGACAACTCACACCGAATCAATATAGATTCATAGCAACACAGAAAGTATGGAGATGTGATTTTAGATCATTTTAGATCCAAGGCTTTTATTGTCATTTGTACATAGCTATACTTAGGTCACAGGCTCCTCCAACAGTGCAACACAATTAAACAGATAGTGCAAGTAGTACAAATGAAATAGAATATAGTAGAAATAGTGCAAGAATAGTCTGTATACAAGTAATTGGATTATTCATCAGCTTTATTGAAGTGACTCATGGTCCATTTTAAAAGACATACAACACTCAGATCATATCATATTGATATAAGTTGCAAACAGATTAATGTTATGTTATTTCAAAAGTTGGGATGAAACGGCCCCTGAGTCTGGAGGTTTTAAACATTGGAGTCCTAGATATATAACTGTTATGTGGTTTCCTCTGTTGGCCATTTGTGTGTGTGTGTGTGTTTAGTTCACCTGCATCAACACAGCAGGAGCTTTCAGACAGAGGGTTGAATATGCACGGGACCACACAGCATGGATGAGCACATGATAATCTTCAAAGCAGTGTGATCGGTCTACTTGCATCGACCTGTGAGAAACCAGTTCAAGTCTCATGCAGGTGCTCCTGGGAGATAAATGCTAAACCTGCAGGCAAGCATCATCGCTTTAGCACACTTTCAGCCTCTGGGAATATAAGATGAACGACACTAATGAACCGGACACTCATCGCACAATTCTACAGCCTCAAATATTACATCCAGCTTATAAAATACTCAATAATAAAGCTTTATTTATACAGCATTTTTCATACAACACATGCAGCTCAAAGTGCTTTACAAAGTGACGCATCACAAGTTAAAAGAAATTCCCCTCAGATTATTTGTTAAGAACTTCAAAAGGTACAAGCAGCAACATATAACATTTGATCAGGTTAATAAAGACAAGGAGGTAAAAGGTATGATAATACAAATACATTAAATAATGGTTTCTCTCTGACAGATAAGACACAAGACAACTGGGTCGATGCAACACCAGAAATACAAAGACTAAGACCTATAAGGTACATAATAAAGACTAAGTGGGGGGTTGCTAATAAAAAGCTAATCTAAAAGGATATGTCTTTAGCTGGCGTTTAAAAATGTCCACTGAGTCGGCCTCTCTAAAAACTAAACACCATTCATTCAGATCCTGTTTGCTCTCCTCTGCATTTTCTCTTCCCAGCTCTGTTTGATGGCGGTTCCCACTGACAGTGCTAAAAATAATCAGAGAAGCCACAACCCAACATGTCTTTCTCCTTCTTAGTAAGCCAGTAGGCGTGCAGAGCCTTTGAAAGGAATTCCCAGAGACGCCCGTACCCATGGGTTCTGCAGATAACTTCCCCATGGGAGCGACATAATAGCAACATTCCTCCAGCGTTCCCCTCCCTCCTCGACATGCTACGTTCACTGGGAGAGAATCGATAGATTTGCTCAGGCATCTGCCAACGCATAGGTTCAGGTGAGGTCAACCTGGCGAGCTGCTAAATCTCCCCAGCTGTGGAGCTTAATTGACATGTACGATGTCATTTAGAGCACCATATGTGGATTCATGTTTTGTCTCCTGAGCTGCAGCATTATCAGTCATCCTTGTGAGTGTCTGTGTAATTGAAGGACTCATCGTTATTTATCAGTATTTCTTTCTTTCTTTAAAAAGGTGGTAAGACATTTGAGTGCCTGCTGAGCATTGTACACTATTCGTCTAATATCTAGTGTTATCTGTGTAATAATTCTCGCGTCCAGGAGAGAAGCTTAAAAAGGAGACTAAATGGAGTCTCTGAGATGGTTTCAAATTGGTACTTTAATTAAAATAAAGGCGCGGTAATGTTACAAACAGGATATTGTTCGACAGAAAAGCAGCTGTGTCTCTGGCTCTGGCAGGTGAAGAAAGAGGCCGAACCCCTCAGGTCCCGCTGTATTTATATCCTCTGCTGGCTCCTCCCTGCGGGCCGGCTCTCCAACGTTTTAATGTCTGTTGTTACGCATATCAGAGGATACAGACATTGTACATTCAATATATCTAAACACGCCTTTTCTCTTCCTTAACTCTTTCATAACTTTATATGCAATACATGTTAACGGCGTCAATAGCCACTTTAGTGATACTAATGGACGGTAGTCCCGGATGTTGTCATGAAGGATTTTCAGAATAAAAGCTTGGTATTGAGAACTTCCGGTTTTTTCCAGAATAAAATAGCATTTAAACTGACGGTATGTTTAAGCTACATTATGCTATTAAATATTGATTTTAATTTCTAACACTAGTCAGAATATGTCTTTACATCTGATATAAGACACACTAACTTCAGAAGTAACACTGCAGAGAGATATAGGGTCTTGTTTTTAGATAATCTTGTTGAGTCAAAACATCTTATTTTGAGTCTCACCAACTAACATCAGAAAACGTTTGAGCATTTGCGGCTTATATTGAAACACAACATCTCCTGATTCTGATCAAATGTAGTTCAAAATGAGTTCTCGCAGCTGATTACAAGTTCTGATTTATCTAACGATCCCTTCTTATTTCAAGACATCTTACCAAGCTCATTTTTGTACTTATTTCAAGTGAAAACAGCTTGTTTTCATTATTGTTGAACTTGTTTTTGGAGCAGCCTTACGTATAAGAAAATCCACCCTTTGTAAAATGGATGGATCCAGATTCTAGATAATGTTGAATTGTCATGTCACTGACGCCGTTTGTTCCATCTCACTTCATTCACAGATAATGGTTCCCACGCTGTAGTCAGAGATCTTAATTAGCATCCGAGTGCTTTGTGTTTCCGACAATATATTCAACTTAAGTCCCGCGCTCCATCTCCTCCGTTACAATCATGATGCGATCTGTATCCCGTGAAACTCATTTAGACGCACAGTGAGATTTGAATGTTTTTCAGCTCAGGTCTTTATTGGAAATGCAGCAGAGAGCGAATAAGCAAGGATGTGACAATAAAGTCCTAACATTTTATTATTATTAAAAGATTGAAATGGGATTGAATCAAATGTACAGCAAAGTCAAATGATATTATATATCAGTATGTAGTGTCTCTACTTTAAAGAGTCCTCTCCTGCTGATGTTCAGGTGTATATCAGTATCTAGTGTCTCTACTTTAAAGAGTCCTCTCCTGCTGATGTTCAGGTGTATATCAGTATGTAGTGTCTCTACTTTAAAGAGTCCTCTCCTGCTGATGTTCAGGTGTATATCAGTATGTAGTGTCTCTACTTTAAAGAGTCCTCTCCTGCTGATGTTCAGGTGTATATCAGTATGTACTGTCTCTACTTTAAAGAGTCCTCTCCTGCTGATGTTCAGGTGTATATCAGTATGTAGTGCCTCTACTTTAAAGAGTCCTCTCCTGCTGATGTTCAGGTGTATATCAGTATGTAGTGTCTGTACTTTAAAGAGTCCTCTCCTGCTGATGTTCAGGTGTATATCAGTATGTAGTGTCTCTACTTTAAAGAGTCCTCTCCGGCTGATGTTCAGGTGTATATCAGTATGTAGTGTCTCTACTTTAAAGAGTCCTCTCCTGCTGATGTTCAGGTGTATATCAGTATGTAGTGTCTCTACTTCTTCCACCACTGGCTTTATTCTCATTCTCTTGTTTCTACTTTTGCACAATGTCATGTTTTGGTATTGTTTTTGTTGAATAAGTCAATAGCTTTCAGTGTTCGGCCGCACTTCAGCAGAGCTCATGAATTAAAACATGAACGAATACACTTTCACAAATCAGGTAAGCACTGTCCATCCCAGCTCTGTCCTGGGGCAAACACATTTTTTATCATCTCCTGCCTCCTCTGGAGTATTTCACAAATTCCAATTTTCAATTCTCTTACAATCACCTCTGTCCTTTGCCCCGAGAACCTGAATTAAAAAGCGAGCCAGGCGTCGAGCGGAGGGTGAGAAAGTGAGAGTGACACGCCACTCATCAGATCTGTGTGCCAGGATCTTCTTTCTCACTGTCCTGCTGTGCCGTCGAATAAAACAGCGTCGCAGAATAACAAGTGGAACAACAGAGTCGACAGAAACAGACTGATTCCGCTTTGTTGTAAAGATAAGAGAGACACAAACAGCTCATATCAGGTCAATGCACCATGTCTCCAAAGCATGCACTTTACCCATTTTGCTACCTGTTTTATGGAGAGCAGGAGTCCACACCTTTTGCACCGAGGGGAGGGCTGTGCGATTATGGCAAAAATCATAATCACGATTAATTTGGTCAATAATTGATATCGTGATTAATTTGGTCAATAATTGATATCGCGATTAATTTGGTCAATAATTGATATCGCGATTAATTTGGTCAATAATTGATATCGTGATTAATTTGGTCAATAATTGATATCGCGATTAATTTGGTCAATAATTGATATCGCGATTAATTTGGTCAATAATTGATATCGTGATTAATTTGGTCAATAATTGATATCGCGATTAATTTGGTCAATAATTGATATCGTGATTAATTTGGTCAATAATTGATATCGTGCTTAATTTGGTCAATAATTGATATCGCGATTAATTTGGTCAATAATTGATATCGTGATTAATTTGGTCAATAATTGATATCGCGATTAATTTGGTCAATAATTGATATCGCGATTAATTTGGTCAATAATTGATACCGTGATTAATTTGGTCAATAATTGATATCGTGATTAATTTGGTCAATAATTGATACCGTGATTAATTTGGTCAATAATTGATATTGTGATTATTAAATACGATTATTCATTGACTTTGAAAACATCCATTTATTGAAGTTTAAAACAAATACAACTAATAATTTGAACAGTATCTTTTTAACTGTTGATTACCCTGAACGTATAATTCAACTGAAAAACCAATACAAAAATAAATTATACATTTACATTTAAATAAATAATGTCAAAATAATAAAGATCAATATTTTGGAGCGCACTTCAACAAGCTACTAAACATACGTAAATATGATAAATACAAATAAATGAGACTAAAATAAATCAGATCAAATATGCTGTCACAACCAAGCAAAGCAAAATAATCGTTTTTTTTCGATTATTTTTTTGTCGTAATTGTGGCAGGGCAAAATAACCGAGGGCCACTTATAGAAAAATATACGAAGGGCTGGCTAGAAGTATATTGCCTCATAAGAAATCGAGTCCTCACTAACACTAAGAAAGTGGATCACTCCTGTTCTGAAGTCTTTACACTGGCTTCCTGTGTGTCAAAGAATAGATTTCAAAATACTGCTGCTGGTTTATAAAGCTTTGAATGGTTTAGGCCCAAAATAACTTTCTGACCTCCTGCTAAATGATGAACCATCCAGATCTCTCAGGTCTTCAGGGACTGGTCAGCTTTCTGTCCCCAGAGTCAGAACTAAACATGGAGAAGCAGCGTTCAGTTATTATGCTCCATCTGGAACCAACTCCCAGAAACCTGCAGGTCCGCTGCAACTCTGACTACTTTTAAATCCAGCAAGAACACTTTTCTTTTTGTCGCTGCTTGGGAGCAGACTGATTTTAAATGCCATTTTCTTAATGTCTTTCATTTTTTGTAAAGCACTTTGAATTGCCTTGTGTTGAAAGGTGCGATATAAATAAACTTGCCTTGCCTATAAGTTGGAAAAATCAATCAAATGTAGGTAAATAATTCTTGATACTTGCTGTAAGAAAAGAACAGCTGACACACAGCTCTCCAGAGGGGTTCATTTATTTTGTTAGCAGCTCATTCCTTAAAACAGAAGCTTCAGATTGCGGATAATAAGAGGACATATAATAGGGTGTATTTAAAGGTTGCTATGTGAGTGTCTTATCAACTTATATTTGTTAGAACATGTTTTCAACTTTAAGTGAGAATTGGGCTTCTCTCATGAATACTGTGTAATATATTTGAACATTTATATTTAAGGAGCACAATATAAGACAAGTCATTGTACTTTTTTGCTGAGTGAGGGCCGATTCAAAATGGTCCGCAGGCCGCATTTGGCCCCCAGGCCGTAGTTTGGACACCCCTGATGTAGAGGCTAGTGTTAACAATGTAGGGATATCTTTGTTTACAGGTCAACTCTGGAGTATAAGGTGTGGTATATATACATTTGGGTTACGATTACTTAAGTTAAAACGATCTATATTCAATGTTTAGTTTATTTGTTTATCGTGTCGTGGACAGTCCCCACTGATCAACTGTCACAGAAACAGTAAATGGGGCAGCTTTAGCCAACATTGCTGATGTGTTGTCTGCATGAAGAGGGTAGTGAACGAGTCTCAGTAAACACATGTCGTGAAGCCGCTGAAATGGCTTCTATTTCTGCAGCTAAAGCACAGGTTTTTAGTGCCTGAGGCGTCTGATGCTAAATCAGTTCAACCGAGGCGCTGCGTTTGGATGCATGCTGTCGTCTTTAAAAACACGGATGGATGGATGGATGGATGGATGTGCTCCTTTGAACAGAGGCCGGCTCCCTCCTGGCTCTGGGATGTGGAGGCTGGCAGCGAGATAAAGGGAAAACACACCAATGCCTGGGTATAAAAATGACCTCCAGCTGTTTGGCAATGGCTGTCATAAGCAGGAGTTATTGTCAAAGCTATAAGAGTAAATTCTTTGCAGGCGTTTCTTGGTTTTTACAGAATATTCGACAGGTTGACTTAAAAAAAAAAACACTTGTCGACACATGCCTCGATGGATTAAGGGTTTATTTTTTACAAAGAATAAAGAGAGTTGGCATGTGGAGATCGTGTATTTTCATACCTTTTACGACCAAGCTGTTTTGTTTTTTTAAAGTGATCGAGCCGAGAGAATAACTTCGACAAGGCAATATTGGTTAGGTGGGTTTTTGTTGAGTTTCAGCCACATTTGAAATGAAGTGCCCCGCGGGGAGTCTGCCCTTAAAGAGCGATAACAGAGAAGTGAAAACACTTAGCTTGTGTTGTTTTTGTCACGTTTGAATGGAGCTTTTTTATGTTCAGGTGCTCTCTAGGGTTCTGGTCTGACGGGGAGAGTTTTAAAGAGGGTATCTATTTTGTGTCTCTTAGAATAGAATCGGAGGGATGAACCCCTCTTTAATGGTCACACATGCAGAGCACACAGCACACACAAGGACATGTGGCCTCTGCATTTAACGCAGTGGTTCTCAAACTTTGAACAGGTGGGCCTTTTCAAGCCCCACCTGTTCCTCATCGCTGCAATAAAATGGTAGGCCAAGCTTAAAATTGTCAAATGTATCGTTCTATAACAGGGGTCTCCAACCTTTTTTAGGATGAGAGCTACTTTCAAAAAATAAAACAAGTCGGGGGCTCTTTTTAAGCACATTTTAAGATTATTATATGCTTACCTTTAACCTTTGTGTGCTGTTTGGGTCTGTGGGACATGCAATTTAATTATTTTAACCTGCAATAATTTGGGGGTGAACCTCACATCCTCTAGGGGGGTCCGGGGGCATGTTGAAGTTAAATGCATCAATCTGGTGCACTTTGAGCACAAAATGAATGTATGGATAAAGGTCTCAGAAATGCTGATTTAACCCATCCTAGTACCAGGAGTCTAGCACTAGGAGCAGTGGGCAGCTATTGTACAGCGCCCGGGGAGCAATTGGAGTGGGGGGGGAAGTGGGGTGTCGGTGCCTTGCTCAAGGGCACCACGGCAGGGCCCAGGAGGTGAACTGGGACCTCTCCAAGTAGCAGTCCACACTCCATATTTAGGTCTGGTCGGGGACTTGAACCGGCGACCCTACGGCTCACAGTCCAAGCCCCTATAGCCACTGCCGGACATGTCTCCATGCTTTAATGTTCAAAAAGCTCTTTATTTTTCTCATACTGCCTGTACAGCACCTCTTATCACCCTCTGTCTGAAACCAGAGCTCTGATGATGGACTAGATTACTTGGAGTAGTTTATGTATGTGTGTGTGTGTGTGTGTGTGTGTGTGTGTGTGTGTGAGTGTGAGTGTGTGTGTGGTGTGTGTGTGTGTGTGTGTGTGTGTGTGCAGGCCCGGACTGGCCATCGAGAGGACCGGGAGGTTTCCCGATGGCCTGGCCTGAGGATTTATTTTTTTATATGTATTGTGAACGCAACGCTCCGCAAATGTGGGTCTGACTCTGCCTCACAGAGGGTGACTGGCTGTCTACATGATGTGGCCTGCCGACATGGCCACTTTCATACAGATCATACACTAAAGCCCTCGATTGGTCTCTGTGTGTCATTCAAGCTCGGGAGGGTGTGTGTATGTGTGGCGGGCGCGAGCGAAAGAGAAAGCGCTCGCACCGGTTACGTCTATTGTTGTTGTTAGCATCTGGTGCTAGCTAGCGGCGCTAACGGATATGATGAGCTGTCAACAAGATGGAGCAGAGTCCTCTCCTGTCAGACTGAGAGACTGATAACTACAGCTCATGTGAGGTAAAGGACTCTCTGAGTGTTTAGATAGTTAACTTAGTCTAAGTTATCTCTGTGGGTCTCAAACGGTTTGGTCACCATTTATGTGAACACATATTTCCTATTGAGGGGGGAGTGATTAGTAAAATATGCATGAATAATAAAAAACGTTAACTAGGTGAAAAAAGGTAAGATACACTTTAAAAACTTGTTGAGAGCTAAAACTAGTCTTTGCTGCTGCCTCAAAGAGGAGCAGGGGGAGAGGAGGGAGACAGGAGAGGCTGGTTCAGGAGCACAGACACACTCACAACTATAAATGAACCAAAAACAAATAAATAAACAAGTTTCAATGTTTTTTCATATTGGATATGGTATGTTATTGATTATGGCCATGTTCTTATGATTTTATGATTATTTAAATGTATACAGTTCTGTTTCATATGTAGTCTCTTTATTTCCCCCTCAAAGTGCAGCAGATTGATGCATTGTACCGGGGGAGGATGCCCCCAGGCCCCCCTAGAGGATTTGAAGTCCACCTCCACTTAAAATATGTTCACATGGATAGGTTCCTAAATAGATGTGCAAATTTTTTTTAAATAGTACCCCATGTCCATATGTTTATTCTGAGGTAGGAGATTTAAAGTTTAGGGCTATCACTACGGGCAGCAACGCTGTAAATATTGACAAATAAATCCAGGAAAATGGCACAAAAGAAAACTGGTAGTGGCCTGGCTGGGTGTATAATTCCCGGCCTGACTTATTCTCCCAGTCCGGCCCTGTGTGTGTGAGTGTGTGTGTGTGTGTGTGAGACTTCCAAAAGCTTTCCCTAAAAGCACCAAAGCTCAATGACGTGTTTAAGGACACATTTATTGTCAATTGTGCCATCCAAGGCGTCTGTAGAAAGACACAATTACACATGATGGACCATTCAAAAAAACTCCATTACACTTATGTCTGTTTTTTTTCAGGTATGAACACAAGTATCCAAAAAGGTCCTGTGAGGGAGGTAATAATCCACATTTCTTAGCTTTTTTTAAACCTCTTTTGAACATGACAGTCACAACAAAAGGATAGTAAACGACACATTTCAGAAACACTTTTCCTGAGCTGGGTCATCACACAGAACGAGACCTAAGAGGGGCAGAGGGGAAATAATCAATCAGTCTCGGGCGATGTGAGAGCAGTGAGAAGTCGTATGAATCCTGAAGAAGTCAACCAGCTAGTCATGCAATTTATACATGAAAGAAGAGCTAATCTGCTTCACCAGAACTCATTTTAACATATAGAATTATTCCTGTTTCTGCCTATACTCCATGCATTTCAATATTTACAACCACATGTTTTAGATTCAAACCAATGCAATTAGTCTTTAAATTAATCGTCTATTTCTAAAGAACTCTGAAGTTATAATCTACTCTTACTCAGCTATTATATGAGGTCTGTATGGTTTTATTATAATATAATTTAAAAGTACAAATCAAGGTAAAAGGGTCAGGTAGAGAGGCCATGTTGTGTAGTGTACAAAACATTTACAAAAGGGTATTTTACTGTAGTCTTTAATATTGTTTTAGTCAAGTGAAAACGATGTATCTCTTGCAATTTCTCATACTTTCTTTTTTTTGGCAATATCAGTTAATCAGTATATCACTGTCGTCTAAACTGCTTTATAAAACGGACAAGTCAAATCAAGCAATCTGATTGGTTCTTAGCCGTGATATAATGAGCGTATGTCACGGGTAGAATTGTAGTTACTTTTTCACAACAAGTCAGTATCCCTCCGCGTCTGAGAAAAGCTACAACCGTTACAACTGTTATATTACGTCCGTTACGAAACTAACTAACTAACAAAGCTTAACATGGAAACATGTAAGGGATAATGTGCAGCAAGGACTTAATGTGCAGCAAGGACTTAAGTTATTGAGCGTTGTTAAGGACGCTCACATCTGCAGAAAGAGGTCCGGTCGATTTAACTGTATACAGTTGGGCTGAAAAGCTTCGCGTCGGGCCGAACCACGCCCTTTAGCTGTGATATAATGAGCATATACCACGGCCTGTCGTGAGCTATTGCTTAAATAATATCCATGGAGTCCAGTGGATTTAATGGTTTTTGGTGATCCCACTGACTTTACCTTTGCAACTTTGTTTTTTTTCTGGGAAATATCGCGAAAGGAGAAGCTACACATTCATGTCCTAGTCAGGTTTTTGTGCAAACGTTGGTAATCCCCTAATTTCTCATCTAGCGCCGTCATCAAGTCAAAGTTTTCATATGCTTTCTACGACCAAATACCTGCATCAGCTGAACTCTGTTTAAAGCTAATTAGCAAGATATAGCATGCTAACATGGCTAATTCAGTTGGTTAAGTTGGTAAACATTAAACCTACTAAACATTAATAAATTAGCATTGTCATCAACTGAACTCTGTTTAAAGCTAATTAGCAAGATATAGCATGCTAACATGGCTAATTCAGTTGGTTAAGTTGGTAAACATTAAACCTACTAAACATTAATAAATTAGCATTGTCATCAACTGAACTCTGTTTAAAGCTAATTAGCAAGATATAGCATGCTAACATGGCTAATTCAGATGGTTAAGTTGGTAAACATTAAACCTACTAAACATTAATAAATTAGCATTGTCATCAACTGAACTCTGTTTAAAGCTAATTAGCAAGATATAGCATGCTAACATGGCTAATTCAGATGGTTAAGTTGGTAAACATTAAACCTACTAAACATTAATAAATTAGCATTGTCATCAACTGAACTCTGTTTAAAGCTAATTAGCAAGATATAGCATGCTAACATGGCTAATTCAGTTGGTTAAGTTGGTAAACATTAAACCTACTAAACATTAATAAATTAGCATTGTCATCAACTGAACACTGTTTAAAGCTAATTAGCAAGATATAGCATGCTAACATGGCTAATTCAGTTGGTTAAGTTGGTAAACATTAAACCTACTAAACATTAATAAATTAGCATTGTCATCAACTGAACTCTGTTTAAAGCTAATTAGCAAGATATAGCATGCTAACATGGCTAATTCAGATGGTTAAGTTGGTAAACATTAAACCTACTAAACATTAATAAATTAGCATTGTCATCAACTGAACTCTGTTTAAAGCTAATTAGCAAGATATAGCATGCTAACATGGCTAATTCAGTTGGTTAAGTTGGTAAACATTAAACCTACTAAACATTAATAAATTAGCATTGTCATCAACTGAACTCTGTTTAAAGCTAATTAGCAAGATATAGCATGCTAACATGGCTAATTCAGATGGTTAAGTTGGTAAACATTAAACCTACTAAACATTAATAAGTTAGCATTGTCATCAAGTCAAAGCTTTCATTCATTGTTTATGATCAAATATCTGCATTAGACGCACCCTCGGTTTAGAGCTAATTAGCAAATGATAGCTCACTAACATGCTAATTGTCATTTAGCGCATGTTAGCATGTTAAAGTAAGCCTGAAAGTTGAATTAAGAGAAGTTTCTGAATCCTTCTTTAACTTTTAATTCTACAATAATTCAAAATGAGCAAATCTGGAGATACATGGTTTTCACTGGACCGTGACGTTAAATGCACTTATGGAAATATACATATCATCAGATTGGTGATACCTTCATCTCACTTAAATACTGCACAACTATTGGCTGAGGATCAATATGCCATGCTTGATTCCTCCACTATATTACACACCAACATAAGGATTTGATTCTCCAGCGTTGAGTTTCTTTTGGCAATTGTGGAGTGATATAAAAACAACATTCGACAAACACCACGAGATTTCTGTGCTGAGCCCATAACGGATAATTGTTTCCTTTAACATTAGCTTCTCTTACGCCCCTACTATAATATATATCATACTTTAAAACATGCATCACCTCTCTCTAAAAAAGAAAGCAATTTTCTACGTTTGTATTTAATTGCTGGCTGCGTGGTATGGGATTATTTCTGCAGTTTCTCACATCTATTCAAAGACTTGCTATTTTCTGTGTGTGTGTGTGTGTGTGTGTGTGTACAGCATCTGAGGAGATACCTTTATCTGTGTGTGTGTGTGTCTGTGCGTGTGTGTGTGTGTGTACATCATCTGAGGAGATACCTTTATCTGTGTGTGTGTGTGTGTGTGTACAGCATCTGAGGAGATACCTTTATCTGTGTGTGTGTGTGTCTGTGCGTGTGTGTGTGTGTGTACATCATCTGAGGAGATACCTTTATCTGTGTGTGTGTGTGTGTGTGTGTGTACAGCATCTGAGGAGATACCTTTATCTGTGTGTGTGTGTGTGTGTGTGTCTGTGTGTGTGTGTCTGTGCGTGTGTGTGTGTGTACATCATCTGAGGAGATACCTTTATCTGTGTGTGTGTGTGTGTGTCTGTGCGTGTGTGTGTGTGTACAGCATCAGAGGAGATACCTTTATCTAGAAGTGTGTGTGTGTGTGCGTGTGTGTGTGTACAGCATCAGAGGAGATACCTTTATCTATGTGTGTGTGTGTGTGCATGTGTGTACAGCATCAGAGGAGATACCTTTATCTATGTGTGTGTGTGTGTGTGCATGTGTGTACAGCATCAGAGGAGATATCTTTATCTAGAAGTGTGTGTGTGTGTGTGTGTGTGTGTGTGTGAATAAATTCCTTGTGTACCTATATGGAGCGTTTCAGGTCAGATAAGATCCCTCTTTGCTGTACTCAAACATTTTAAATGCCATCTACACTGAGGAGCGTTTGGTTTGGAAAAGACTCCACAGTCTGTTCTTGATTTTTTAATTTATGAGGATCTTTCTGTACAAATATTTCTCCCAGCTTTACTTTGAAATGATTCTCAGCAGCTTCACATGTGATGATGAAACTGTTTATGTCTTCTCCACTAAGCCTGAGACGCAATGTAGTTCTGCTGATAATTGAATGGAGGGAAAGTGGGTCCTAACATTGGCACAGAAACTCTTTTGAGGTTTTGAAACAGCCTGTTATCCACTATGCCACCAATGATGGTGGTTGCCATACAATCCCTTTCACTTGCCCTAAATAAAGTCTCATGGTGTCAAATCATACATTTTTGACCACATTCAGGCGTCAGAAGCTTCTTTTTTGACACAGAAAGCAGTGAATAGAACTGATCCAGTGGTTGAAACTCATTGGGAAAATATTGTGACAGCTATTTTGAAAAGTGGCAAAACTGGCTTTTTGAGAGATGAACAGAGAGTGCTTGTATCCTCGTTTTAAAGATCCACTTTTATTCCTTTCTTTGCGGATAAAGTCGCTCAGACACCCGTCTCAGTCCAGCTGTGAGGTTACCTCAGCACAACAAATAAAAACAACACACAGACATTGTTTTTCATAGATCGTCTCGGGGGAATCGTCCATCTGAAGGAGGGTTGAGTGACGAAGAGGATTCCCACTGAGAGATGCTGGTGATCGAGTCTGAGCAGAGAGGCTCAGCGCTGCCGAGAGAACAGGTTCCTCAGGGCGTTGTTGTAGTTCTTATTAAAGGCAGTGTATATGAGCGGGTTGAAGAAGGAGTTGGAGTACCCCAGCCACAGGAAGATGCTCTTCCAGACGGGCGGGATGTCGCAGGAGCACAGCGGCACGATGAGCTCCGTGATGAAGAAGGGGATCCAGCAAAGTACAAAGACGCCGATCAAAATGCCCACCATCAGCGCCGCCTTTTTCTCCTTCTGCTCGCGCCACGTGTCGCCGTCCGTCTGGAAGGTCACGGTGGCGTGGCGCACGGTAAACACCATCTGAGGCTGCTGGCCTTCATCCTTCACCTGAGGGAGGGTTCAGACAGTTGTGACAAAAGTGCATTGATTCAACAATCAGACACTTTTTTAGTTAAAGCGTCAGACTGAGAAAAAGCAATATCTTTCACAATATAGGCTGCTCCAAAGAAAGCACACACACACACACACACACACACAATTTGTTGTATGACATACATGTTCTCAGTATATTCCAACTTTTTCTATCATAATATATTCGATTTTTAACTCAAATGATACACACACACACACACACACACATCACTTCAGGGGACATTACGTTGACTTACATGCATTTCCTGGAGACTTATCCTAACCTTAACCATAACCAACACATGCCTAACCCTAACCCTAACCAAGTCTTCACCATAAAATTAATGATTCCCCTTATGGGGACCTCCAATTTGTCCCCATAAGGGAGGTGAGTCCCCACACGTGACTGTGTAAACAGATTTGGTCCCCACAAGTATAGTAATGCTAGGACACACACACACACACACACACACACACACACACACACACACACACACACACACACACACACACGACACAGAGCATAAAAACGGAGCTGTGTCTTAATCTGCATTTTCCAGCAGCCCATTTCGTGCCATTTCACAAACCCACTGCTTGGCTGGAGGAGGAAAGAAAGGAAATGTCAATGTTAATCTTCTCACTCATTTGTTGCCGAGCTCAACTCAAGGCTGACTCTATTTCTTCTTATCAGGTGAAGTGTCCCAGGTCGTTCGGCAGCCTCACAGCTTTTTATAAAGACGAAGCATCCGGCTAAATGTGTCGGAAGTAAAGAGCACAGACTAACATTTTAAACTCAACATTTAAAGCATCTGCACCCGGATGGAAGACTCGTCCACTCTGCGGTTTAATCGAATCAATACCGGTCCGCATGGTCTTGAACTGATAAGACATATGAACCAGGTCCATTTACAGCAGAGGTTGAAAGCATAGTGCTGTTGGGATGAACATTGATTGTGGATTGTTTAAGACACTCCACATGGTGCAGCAGCTAAACTGAAGATCTTAAATGGACACATCACGCCGACATACAGAAACACACAAACGCCATCTGGTTGCATTATGTTGGAGTGAAGGCATCTAAACAACAGCTATCCCCCAGCTGTGTGCGTCACTCTTTAGTGTCCCCTGGTCTCCCAGCTGTGTGCGTCACTCTTTAGTGTCCCCTGGTCTCCCAGCTGTGTGCGTCACTCTTTAGTGTCCCCTGGTCTCCCAGCTGTGTGCGTCACTCTTTAGTGTCCCCTGGTCTCCCAGCTGTGTGTGTCACTCTTTAGTGTCCCCTGGTCTCCCAGCTGTGTGCGTCACTCTTTAGTGTCCCCTGGTCTCCCAGCTGTGTGCGTCACTCTTTAGTGTCTCCTGGTCTCCCAGCTGTGTGTGTCACTCTTTAGTGTCCCCTGGTCTCCCAGCTGTGTGCGTCACTCTTTAGTGTCCCCTGGTCTCCCAGCTGTGTGCGTCACTCTTTAGTGTCCCCTGGTCTCCCAGCTGTGTGCGTCACTCTTTAGTGTCCCCTGGTCTCACAGCTGTGTGCATCACTCTATAGTGTCCCCTGGTCTCCCAGCTGTGTGCGTCACTCTTTAGTGTCCCCTGGTCTCCCAGCTGTGTGCGTCACCTTTTAGTGTCTCTTGGTCTCCCAGCTGTGTGCGTCACTCTTTAGTGTCCCCTGGTCTCCCAGCTGTGTGTATCACTCTTTAGTGTCCCCTGGTCTCCCAGCTGTGTGCGTCACTCTTTAGTGTCCCCTGGTCTCCAGCTGTGTGCGTCACTCTTTAGTGTCCCCTGGTCTCCGTTATGTTTCTGCAGCTCTTAGTAGACGCTGCCATGTCTCCTCAAGCTGCTGAATGTTCTCTAAACGCTGCATGTGTTGTCAAGTTGCTGGAGATGTTTCTTCATGTGGAACCTTTGTGTTTTTATATCTGCATCCTCTCTGAAGCTGCAGCACGTTTCTCCTGATGGAAATGTCTTCACACACACAACTGGTGCCAGCTAGCGTAACACTTCTTTCTGAAACTATACTTGTAATGTCTTCCTGAGAGGTATGGGGTTAAGTTGTGTGTGCGTCACCTCACCTGATGCACAATGTGTTTCTGATGTCTCTACGTCTTAATGTCTTTCAGTGGGTGTTGTTGATGGAGCGGTGCATTAGGTCTATTAGCTCTCACATCTCTTGGTGCTTTGACTCCTCGATGTTCGCTGGGAAATGATGAGAGCAACATTCGGCTGGGTAATGAGACACGTATAATGCAACCCATAAGTTGCGTGTTTGTCTGTGGAAAACTAATAAAATGTATTCCATTTAATTGCCAGCTACGGGAGTGATTGCCTGTTTAATGAAACTTGACACAGAGTTGGTTAACTAAAGCATTTTGAGACTGGGCTGATTAGTTTGAGACATTTCAGGCAAATTGATGTTGCACTTGCATAAATATGGTGGGGGGGTTTCAAAGTACATGCATTACATAAATGTGTATTTTCTGTTAAATATTTCCATCTTCTGTCGATGTTTGCCAGTTTCTTCGACTCTGGGTGATGTTGAAGTCTTTAATAAGGTGTTTGCTTTAAGAATGGTGTCATCTCCATCACTAAGGTGTATTTGGGGATATCCAGATTGAATCCCCCCCCCCATAATGGCAGGTGAAAAGTGGGCGCTGATTCGATTTTCACGGGGGACATTTCGTGTCGGCTGATTGGAGAAACGCCAAAGCCAGAAAGGTGCTTGAGGTGATATTTATAGCCCTCTACCTTCTGCCGACGCACATTAACAAGCTGGCGGTGATGAGCAGGATTGCTGCAATTATTTCGCCCGTATGCTCATGCGTCCAATGCTTATGTTTCCCTGATTGCTGCTGAATAACTCATCATCATACATAATTGCACGGTAACTTGTGGGTCAGAGGAGAAGGAGACATGTTCTGCATGAGAAACAAACTGTTGGCCAACACATCTTAACATAATCAGTCCTTTATCCATCAGTGTTTATTCCAGCTGTCTGATATTATCCAAAACCTTGACATCTCTTCCTCCAGTATGTGTTCTCTGTAAGCTCTACTGTAGTGTGGGCTAATACTTGAAGTGTGAATCTATACTGTCTGTATGGACAGTCTTAGTTCCCGTTACCCTCACTTCATGCACACTTGGTGTTGGGTTTCACCTCCTCCTGGGTCTCTGTTTTATATTCTCTGCATTCCCATCCCTCCTGGATAATGGATGCCGGTCCTCTCTACGTCTTTACATCTCTGCGTCTGATGAGGGCTTCGTCGAACCACTTAGGGACCGGATTATTTTGAAGTATGGTTCTCATCTTCGCCATGAGCAGTTCTTTCGGAGGCATCAGGGACGCTCTGTGTCACATTAATGCTAATTGTATGTTAGTGAGGGGTGTGTAAGGCATGTACAATGTCTGTGAGAAGTCTTGAGTAATCATCTGAATGCAGTGATTGCCTCTGTACTGTATACTGTAGTGGCTCTCTTGTTTTCCGGGCAGAAGTGGATGGTGCGTTCAAAAGGTGCCGATATTTAAAGCCCTGTTTTCTGCACACTTTTTGGCAACTTGGTGTCTTCTATCCATCCAATGCTGCAGGGCTCCACATCGCTTACTTACTGCTCCCAGGTCAGAGCTTTTTTATTCGTAGGGACTTCTTTCACTGACTCAGAGAAACAGTTTCCCCCCCCGATGGCCTTTCTTCCCACATTCTCCACTCTCACTATCTCATGCTGGGCACTTGCCAGGAGCATTGTGCTTCTCCTCTTCGCTTGGGCAACACTTTCAGCCCCCCTGGTGGGCCATGTCTCCTGCATTGATTCTCTCTCCGGCTGGCTGTCTCCTCGCTCTCCTCGCTGGTCTCAGCTGTGTCACCTCCTGCACACTCACTGCTGTCGTTCTTGCTGGTTTATCTACTCTGCTACCGTGTCAAACCATCTGCACGGCAGTTTCAGATATAAGGTTGTAAGGTCTTCAAAGTCATGACTTGATAAACTTTATATTTAGATAGAAAGTCTCAACTCAAAATGAACTGCAGAGCTTTCTACCAACTTTCTAACGTACAGTTTGTTCTAGCTCTCTGATTGATTTCGAGCAGTGATATCTACATGTATTACCTAACACCTAGACAAGGGGGAGGATAATGATATTATGATTTCTAATGGTGCATTCACACCGGATGCGCAGCGAAGATTTGCCTCTGATTTGATGGTAATGCTCGTATCAAAATGATGCCGAAGTAACTACATACTGATTATTAAGAACCAGGAATTAATGCTTTGGCAAGTGTGTCTGCAAGAAAGGTTTAAAATGCGTGTTTTCTGGGTGGAGTTTGTACACATACTTTTAAAAACAGCCATTTCTGAACACATATTACGAACTATGACATCAGTGTGCCATTGCCCACAGCCAATCAAACAATGACAGGCAGAGATATTCAGCTCTGATTTGCTTTCAACCAATAAAATGAAACTTGTTCAAAACCGAAACGGTATGAACGCACAATAATAATTGATGTCATGTGTGGGCATGTCACGGGTATAATCACCTCAGCCATGGGAGTTATGGTGTTGGTCTTGCGGGTGCCGATGCGAAACTTGGCGGCCTTGTAGATCTTCCAGTAAACAAACAGCACCACGCAGAGCGGCAGGTAAAAGGCTCCGAAGGTGGAGAAGATGGTGTAGGACGGCTCCTGGCTCACCTGGCACTTCATCCCCTCCGTGTAGGTCTCCCCCCAGCCGAACAGAGGCGACAGGGAGATGATGGACGACAGCAGCCAGGTGAGCGCGATCATCACGTTGGAGATCTTTTTACGCGTCTTCAGAGTGTACTCCAGGTGCCGGGTGATGGACCAGTAGCGGTCCAGCGCGATGGCCGTCACGTTCCAGATGCTGGCCGTGCAGCAGAGAACATCGAAGGAGATCCAAACCTGACACAGAACTCGTCCCAGTTTCCACTTCCGGCCGTTGAGCTCATGGACGAGGCTGAGCGGCATCACTAAGGCGGCCACCATGACGTCGGAGATAGCCATGGATGCTACGAGGTTGTGCGGCACACGGTGGAAAGTCCTCACCCTCAGGATGGTCACCAGCACCAGCAGGTTCCACACAAACGTGGCCACCACCAGCATGGCCAGTAACGTGAGAGTGAGCACGCTGAAAACAGAGAAAGGCCGGTAGATGTTTCCCCCGTGGTCGTGACCCCCCAGAGATCCACTGGAGTTGGCGGTCAGTGAGCTGGTGTTAGGGTACGCCATGGTAGCTGCTCAGAGGACTCAGAGACAGTTTCTGCAGCAGAGAGGTGATGCATCCTGGAGAGAGAGGCGGGAGAAAGTGTTTTAAAGAGGGTATATTAGGTGGAACTGAGGAAGGAAGGTATGTAGAGCCGATATTGAATATTGCCTTTTCATAAGAGATATCGTGAATGGGGGAAATGTTTTGAGTTATTGTGAATGTTTTAGGGGGAACTAAGGTTGAGACAAAACACAATCCCCTGTATTACTGTAATATGTTTATTTCTGAAGAGGATGGTTGAAATGGTGACAATGTAGGCCTCTCTTAAGGGGACTGAGTCGGCCTTTATCGCATGTATCTCTAGAAATAATGATCAAAATGTCAGCAAATTTGGATTCGAAATGCACAGAGAGGCAAAGCATACAATAAAGAAAAATGTCATCAATAAGTTTTACCAATTTTGTAATATATACTCTTAAACACAGATGAGTTATAGGCAAAGATGGAATAGTCTCAAAATTGTATGTTTATACTTTGATATACTATACTTTTGTCATTAATAAATTAAGGTATCCAATCACTAACTCATTTAATTCATAACTACCAAAGACTGAGGTCTGTTTAATGTTCAAAAAGCTCTTTTCACCCTCTGTCTGAAACCAGAGACCAGTCTGCTCTGATTGGTTAGCTGGCCGGCTCTGTTGTGATTGGTCAACCACTTAGGCTAAGGGGGCGGGACATCTCTATCACGTACAATGTGTTGGAGCGCTAGCCAATAGGAGTGTGAGTGGTATGTAGTGATTAGTGAAGTTAACAAAGGGTGCAATGTTCTCTTTTGCATCAGTGATTAGATTAAGTGATATATGCTGAAGGTTACAGATGCAGCACTGCTAATAGTTTTAGCTTCTGTGTAAATGCACTGTGTAGTTCACAAGATGAGCACTTCAGTGATTTTCTCACTATAGTAAAAAGCTCTTGAATTTTCGAACAGCCATCAAGCAACCCACCTACAACTTTCAAGTGCAATTTCATCTGCCGCTAAAAAGGCTCCAAAGTACTCTGGAAAATACCATAAATATTCAGTTTCATCAACCCACTGCCGTCTTTGATTTGCATCAAAGTCAGACCTGTGTTGCAAAGTGAACGGTTTTAAGTGGAGTCTTTGTTGTGCAGTCATACGGGAAACATCTCACTCTCGAATCCAGAGATTCCTTGGTGCAACATCGTGGACCTGTGGGTTTTAAGAAGCTGCATCTATTTTCATTTTAGATAGGAGAGACACAGGGTTGTCTGCGTTTCAGATTCACAAGAGGGAAGAGTTGACATGCCAGTTTAAAGGTCATGCTTTTCTGGTTGTTACCCGTCCCCTTGTGTTATGAAGCTTCTGCATGTAAACGGTCTGCAGAGTCACAAACCCTCAAAGTGCACCCTGTAGCGAGTAAACCTCTAACACAGAGAAGACCTGTCTGTGCTGCCCCAGAACGCCTCGTTGGGGATTTCTCTTTTTCCATTTGTTTCTTCCGGGAACCAAGTGACGACATGCGGTTCCCGGAACCAAAATAGACCAATCCACGGAGCTCCTCACACACCAGGATCCTTTGGCTAACTAACAGGGAGTCCCCATTGACTTGCATAGAGCTCCCTGGTTGGTAATAGAAGAGTTGGGATGGTGGAGAAATGCTCTCCGCAGACTCGTTCTCACAGCGTTAGAAACCTTTTTCTTACTCAATATCAAGCCACACTTCTTGTTTTTACTTCGGCTGTGTGTGTGTGTGTGCGTGTGTGTGTGTGTGTGTGTGTGTGCGCTCAGGATGAGTTTCGCGCTGTCTCGTTGTATCGCCGACCCGGAAACCACACCAGTAAGCCAGCTCATTGAGCAGCGAGCCTCGCAACGTCCCGACCAATCAGAGCACACTGGGCTCACGGGGGGGGGCAGGAGCTCCAACAAGCCGTGTAGGACAGAGAGTGAATACACAGACTATACAGAGATGCTACATCTCTACTACATACTGATAAACACCTGAACATCAGCAGGAGAGGACTCTTTAAAGTAGAGACACTACATACTGATAAACACCTGAACATCAGCAGGAGAGGACTCTTTAAAGTAGAGACACTACATACTGATATACACCTGAACATCAGCAGGAGAGGACTCTTTAAAGTAGAGACACTACATACTGATATACACCTGAACATCAGCAGGAGAGGACTCTTTAAAGTAGAGACACTACATACTGATATCCACCTGAACATCAGCAGGAGAGGACTCTTTAAAGTAGAGACACTACATACTGATATCCACCTGAACATCAGCAGGAGAGGACTCTTTAAAGTAGAGACACTACATACTGATATGCACCTGAACATCAGCATAATAGGGCCCCTTTAATAACATAAATCAACTACACGTGCCAGTGCTCGATTTCAAACCAGTTTTTCGTGTTGCAAATTGACTCGAACGTTACTACACAATAATATAAAAACACACTTATATAAATCCAGGCATACATGTGGGTTTAATTCAATGACCACCCATTTGCTATTAAACTAAAAACACATTCACTTTTGGGGATATATACATCAGGGGTTGTGTGATAATCAGACAGTGAATGAACCACATTGGCAACAAATCTCCCAATCTGTTGTTGTTGTTGTTGTTGTGAGCAGCCCTTTCTCAGTAGAAAAGCGGTATGATTGAGTTTGACTTAAAAAGCAGGATCTAATGAAAAGGATGATATTCTTGCTGGACTTTTGGCTGCATTAATCAATCAATCAGAACCACCTCAAAGTTCGAAGGATGTTGTGTTGAAAAACTGTTAACACACACAGTACACCCAGTGTGATCGGTCAAAGCGATCTGCACGTTATCAATCGCATCGAAAGGTAATCACTGTACGAGTTATGTCGCTGTCAGCGCTGTATTTATGGGACATGTGACACTGTCCCTCAGCATCACAAACCATGCCCTCTATAATCAAAGGGTCCAGCCAAGCACTCTCTGCTCCCTCTTCTCCCAGCGCCTATTAACAAGCCTAATAGCCGTGAAATTTGACAACCCTTGTGTAGGAAACAGGCAATCAAACATCCCCCGTACCCTCCCTTAAACAAGGCCTGTCACTCACTTTGAGAAAGACGCATGAGAGAGGAGTGAAGAGACACCCTGACAGACAGGAATCACGCTCTCTGACGTCAAAGCATAACAACTGGATGCATTTCAGAGCGTTTCTTTAGAGTGTCAGCTCAGGTCATTCTCTGTCCTGAGACTTGAGTGTCAGACGGTTCACTGCATATCTGCTGCAGAGCCTTGTGGGTATTTTAGTTAACTGTGAGGAATTAAACAGGCACACAGGGTGATTAACATCTCATTAACAATGATAAGGTCGTTCACTTTTTAATACAAGCAGGATTAATAAGGTTATGACGGAGAAACATATTGTTTGCCGAGCTGCAGCAGGGAAGTATTTCCACACACATTTCATTATAATTAAGGAATTAGCAAGTCCGTAAATAAATCCTCCTTTCCAAAAATGGCACTGATGGAAACTACGATGAATTTTTTTGCATTTTAAATTAAGTTCTCATTGCTGCAAATTAAATCTGCTGAAAGAATAGTCATTTGCAATTCATTAGTTTCTGCTTCCTCGGCATGCTTTCTTTTTGGCACTTTCTATACGATCATCCGGCTAAAAACAAAGCAGAATCACTGAAGGCTGCCTGCTGCAGGTGGAAAGTACACTTTGTACTTTGACAAGTACTTTGACAGCTCGATTCCGTTCTGTCTTTGTGTAAAAATACTAGTAACCTCGTGATTTCACCTGCAGACACTCTCTTTGTGCACAGCTCTTCATTCTGGCACGGTTATACACTCATTTGGTATGCAATTTCCCCGAGGCTTTAAAGCTGTGCAATGTAGCAGGTGGGAGCATGGAGAGGTATGTGGATGTGTCCTCTCATATGAGAATAATGAAGGAGCTTGTAATTTAATGGCATCCTCCTGTGCATTCAGCAGCTTTAGCACTTCTCTCGATGGGTTGAACATGCTTTTGAATAACATACTCAAAGCAAGCTCCTCTTACTCATCGAGAGAATTGATTCAGAGGTGCATAATTCATTGACATAACACAGGTCCTGCAGAATTAATTAATAATAACTTTACCGTAAACATATTCCCCTCGGAGCTCACGTGGTCCCATGTGGCTTCCTCTCTGCACTTAGGAACATTTGGGGATTTCAATGCACACAAAATCTGTTAGAAATCAGCGATTCACAAACCTACCTCAGTGACAGTTCGGCGTAAAGCAGTCCTCCATGAGATGATGCGTTCTCGGTCTTAACCGCTCCATCGAAATCCACTCCGTGTGTGTGTGCGCGCGTGCATGCGTGCGTGTGTGCGGAGGGACAACACAAACACACCTCGCACTGAGGAAACACAGCCGCTGGAATGAACCACGCACTTATCGCAAAGGGGGGGGGGGGGATTCCGGTTTAGATGATAAACAGCGCACTTTCTACGTGGGAGAAACTCTCTGTCTTTATTCTGCAGAGATCACAGGTTTCCCGAGGAGACACGAGACCTGCTGCTTTATGATGCATGATACCATCAGTGGTGTAAAATAACTAAGTACATTTACTCACGTACTGTACTTCTGTGGTGTTCGTTACTCCCCCGTACTTTGGTTTCTCCCGGTCAAATTGGACCGGTCTGTATGGTTTTAACACAAATCAACACATTTTATTTAACCCCCTTTGAAGCTGTAAGCAATGTCTCAGACGACATGGATAACTGCAGGGAATATAGAATACATGTATTAAATACCTTTAGTTACTTTACAGATGTGGATGAATGTTGTGAAATTAAATCAGACTTCAGTTCCACCTGGAGTAAATCCACCAGCTACCCTGCAGTCTACAAAGTACTTCAGACTAGCTGCACCTTCACCAGCTACCCTGCAGTCTACAAAGCCATTCAGACTAGCTGCTCCTTCACCAGCTACCCTGCAGTCTACAAAGCCATTCAGACTAGCTGCTCCTTCACCAGCTACCCTGCAGTCTACAAAGCCATTCAGACTAGCTGCACCTTCACCAGCTACCCTGCAGTCTACAAAGCCATTCAGACTAGCTGCACCTTCACCAGCTACCCTGCAGTCTACAAAGCCATTCAGACTAGCTGCACCTTCACCAGCTTTGAGAACACTTTCATGATCAATCATTATAAAACATATCATATATATTATTCTGAAATGGACCAATCTGCACAACGAATACTTTCACTGTCTTTCACTATATTTTGATGAGAATACTTTTCTACTTTCACTTGAGGAACATTTTGAATGCAGGACTTTTACTGGAACAGAGTATTCCTACACTCTGGTACTTCTACTTTTACTCAAGTACAAGATCTGAGTACTTCTACTTTTACTCAAGTACAAGACCTGAGTACTTCTACTTTTACTCAAGTACAAGATCTGAGTACTTCTACTTTTACTCAAGTACAAGATCTGAGTACTTCTACTTTTACTCAAGTACAAGATCTGATTACTTCTACTTCTAGTCAAGTACAAGATCAAGATCTCAGTACTTCTACTTTTACTCAAGTACAAGATCAAGATCTGAGTACTTCTACTTTTACTCAAGTACAAGATCAAGATCTGAGTACTCCCTCCACCTCTGCTCCCATGGCATTTCCCCTCATGTCCTGCAGATTAATGATCTTTATAGCAAAGTAGCATATTTCAAACCTCAGGGCGACTCTATGCACCTTGTTTCACCTGGTGGAGCTTTATTTAGACTTTCCATAAGGACACTTGCTTTGTCCTGAGGAAATCTCCCAGGGTTATTCATTTAATAAAATAAGCATATTCTGCAATAACACTCTGCTTACAGGAAAAGAACACTCTGTGACTGTTTAGCATCCATGTATAAATTATTTATTTTGCCTATTAATGTGTTTTTAATGTTTACCAGCAATAGACATCTGACTATGTAAGACCAGGAGGATGATCTAAAATGAATTCTGATTGACTTTATAATATCAGACTTTTAACAGTGGCGGTTAGGATCAGAATTGTGTAATAATTTGTTATTAGTCATTATCGCAAAGGGGCACCTCGACAATCAATCAATCAATCAATCAATCAATGTTTATTTATATAGCCCAATATCACAAATGTTACATTTGTCTCAGTGGACTTCACAGTTTGTACATAATATCAGTATGACAATACGACACCCTCTGTCCTTAGACCCTCTGTCCTTAGACCCTCTGTCCTTAGACCCTCACATCGTACAAGGAAACACTTCCAGAGAAAACCCACAGTTTAAGGGAACATGGGAGAAACCTCAGGGAGAGCAACAGAGGAGGGATCCCTCTCCCAGGACGGACAGACGTGCAATAGATGCCGTGTGTAAATCCAAGAGATAATACATTTTACAGCTTAGGTAGACCAAATGTTTGGAAATGCATGTGTCTGTAATGAGAAGATGAATCCACGAGGATGTCAACAATCCTGTGGGAGCCATCAGGGAAGCAGCATGACGAGACCCAAGGCAGGACCGCAGAGACGGGTTCAGCCACGACTCGAAGTCCAGGACTCAGGATAGAGGATCCAGGGCACAGGACCACAGGATCAGCCACGACTCAGGATCCCGGCGTAGATAGACACAAAAAAGAAATTTGGGGGAAGCTGGGTTAATCGGAACATGAGAGGACACAGGTACAGACAGAGAGAAGGAAGAAGTAAGGTGACAAAGAAAGCAATGACATTTTTCCCCTTGGATTTTTGATTATTGCAGAACATAATCTGTGTCAAACAAACGTTTATGATACTTCCACGTTTTGTCGAACAAGATCATTTCCACATATTAACACCACTTTATGATTTCTGAAGTAAAAAGCTAATGTTGGGCTATAAAGGAACTACAGCACGGTCACATGACTTCACGTCACCACTGCTAAGCTAAAGGTGGCTAATGTTGGGCTATAAAGGAACTACAGCACGGTCACATGACTTCACGTCACCACCGCTAAGCTAAAGGCGGCTAATGTTGGGCTATAAAGGAACTACAGCACGGTCACATGACTTCACGTCACCACCGCTAAGCTAAAGGCGGCTAATGTTGGGCTATAAAGGAACTACAGCACGGTCACATGACTTCACGTCACCACCGCTAAGCTAAAGGCGGCTAATGTTGGGCTATAAAGGAACTACAGCACAGACACATGACTTCACGTCACCACCGCTAAGCTAAAGGTGGCTAATGTTGGGCTATAAAGGAACTACAGCACGGTCACATGACTTCACGTCACCACCGCTAAGCTAAAGGTGGCTAATGTTGGGCTATAAAGGAACTACAGCACGGTCACATGACTTCACGTCACCACCGCTAAGCTAAAGGCGGCTAATGTTGGGATATAAAGGAACTACAGCACGGTCACATGACTTCACGTCACCACCGCTAAGCTAAAGGCGGCTAATGTTGGGCTATAAAGGAACTACAGCACGGTCACATGACTTCACGTCACCACCGCTAAGCTAAAGGCGGCTAATGTTGGGCTATAAAGGAACTACAGCACGGTCACATGACTTCACGTCACCACCGCTAAGCTAAAGGTGGCTAATGTTGGGCTATAAAGGAACTACAGCACGGTCACATGACTTCACGTCACCACCGCTAAGCTAAAGGCGGCTAATGTTGGGCTATAAAGGAACTACAGCACAGACACATGACTTCACGTCACCACCGCTAAGCTAAAGGTGGCTAATGTTGGGCTATAAAGGAACTACAGCACAGACACATGACTTCACGTCACCACCGCTAAGCTAAAGGTGGCTAATGTTGGGCTATAAAGGAACTACAGCACGGTCACATGACTTCACGTCACCACCGCTAAGCTAAAGGCGGCTAATGTTGGGCTATAAAGGAACTACAGCACGGTCACATGACTTCACGTCACCACCGCTAAGCTAAAGGCGGCTAATGTTGGGCTATAAAGGAACTACAGCACGGTCACATGACTTCACGTCACCACCGCTAAGCTAAAGGCGGCTAATGTTGGGCTATAAAGGAACTACAGCACGGTCACATGACTTCACGTCACCACTGCTATGCTAAAGGAGGCTAATGTTGGGCTATAAAGGAACTACAGCACGGTCACATGACTTCACGTCACCACCGCTAAGCTAAAGGTGGCTAATGTTGGGCTATAAAGGAACTACAGCACGGTCACATGACTTCACGTCACCACCGCTAAGTTAAAAGTGGCAAATGTTGGGCTATAAAGGAACTACAGCACGCTCACATGACTTCACGTCACCACCGCTAAGCTAAAGGTGGCTAATGTTGGGCTATAAAGGAACTACAGCACGGTCACATGACTTCACGTCACCACCGCTAAGTTAAAAGTGGCAAATGTTGGGCTATAAAGGAACTACAGCACGCTCACATGACTTCACGTCACCACTGCTAAGCTAAAAGTGGCAAATGTTGGGTGTGATGATGTCTCATTTAGACACGTGTTAGCAACCTGCCTAAGCCTTGTGATATAAGCTGATATAAGACAGTGCTTTAATATGCACGTCTTCACATTTTCTCTGCAGGAAGGGCAAAGGGCACGTCTTCATTTTAAGGACAGACATTACAGCATTGCATCACAATTCTTCCTCTGAAAGGGCAAACCATCACATTTTCATGCACATAGGGCCAACCTGGAGAGCTCTTCATGTTTAATCTAACATATGGGAATCCAAACTTCTGCAGCTTTTCTCCCCACAGTCTACCAGTGACTTTGAAGGTAACTGACATCCAACTGTCCTTTAATATTATACAGCGACAGCACGGAGCAATGCCCTGACTATAAACCTGCTGTTTAGCATCACAGACACATCTTCAGTCACGTTAATAAGTAGTGATACATGAGAATAAAGGTTAGGTACAGTAGCCAGCTCCTTGTTCATTACCGTCAGTGAAACATCTTGGCAGCAGCCTGCATTGAGTCCTTGTTAAAACAATGCATGCACTCTGCTTTATAGCTGCTTCTGCTGCACAATAAACGTCCCATCTTCCACTTCCTTCGATCAGTAACCTTGATGGGTGAAATGGTTGTTCATATCATTCACTTCCTTTAAATGCACAGGATTTGTTTGAAACATCCTCTGAAGTAGGATGAGTGTTCTGTGATAACTAAACATGAGATATGCAGCTGCACACATCGGCTCACTTTTCCATTTATCACATTATCCTCCACTCAAGGGGAACATTTGATTGCTGTGGTCTTCCCTACTCCCTGTTGCCTCCTTTCCTTCCTCCTAACATCTCCTTTCCTTCCTCCCAATGTCTACTTTCCTTCCTCTCTCCTACACTCATGTCCTTTCTTTCCTACTAGCATCTCCTCCCTTTTCTCTCCATCTAATGTGTACTACTTCCCATTTGACCTACCGTATGTCTCCTTTCCTTCCTTCCTCTCTTCTACCTTTAAGACCTTTCCTTCTTCCCCATGTCTCCTTTCCTTCCTCCTATCTCATAGACTTGGGTCCCCTTATTTCCTCTCAACATCTCCTTTCCTTCCTCCCCATCTCTTACCCTCGTATCCTTTCTTTCCTCCCAATATCTCCTTTCCTTCCTCTCTCTACTACTTTTCTTATGTCCTATTTCTCCCCTCCTTCCTCCCCATCTCCTACTTGCTTTCCTCCTAACATCTCCTTCCCTTCCTCCCTCTCTCCTACTTTGAGTCATTCCCTTCTTCCCTATATCTCCTTTTCTTCCTCCGTCACTCCTTCCTATGTGTAATTTACAAACTTTTGTCTCCGTTCCTTCGTCCCTTTCTCCTCCTCGTGTCCTTTCCTTCCTCCCACAGTGTTGTCTCTCCTCCCTCCTGATGCACGGTTGCTGTCCCTGCTGAATAACCTGCTCTGTGAAATTGAGTCTTGCTAATTACTGAGCCATGAAGGCATTAATGCAACCCACTTAAAGTGTCAGTGCAAAGTGCTGCTTATTAAAACGGATGACATGCTTGCATTTGCTGCGGTTTAGTCTGCAGACTTGATCAGTTCAGTAGCTTAAGATGAAAAGGGCTCGTGTTACGCAGTTGTTTGTCAAGAACTAAAAAAAGCACTAATCAAGCTTAACATTTAACTCTGTGTCACCGGAAAGATCACACTGTGTCCTGTTTGGCAGTTAATCACCTCAGTAAATGCAAACCTCACACTCTGCTGTGTTCCTCTCTTCTTCTTGACGTCGCTGTAAATCACATCGCTGACCTTGTCCTGGCAGGCTGGTCTCATCATTTATTCCCAGAGTTTAACGCTGTCAGCATCTACACATGTTCACGTTTACTGTCCTGAAAAATGACCAGGGAATTTGGTCTCGGATCTGGGACCTAAGGTGATAAACCTGCCACATAAATTCAGCTGTGTGTCCGGCTTGCGGTAATTGTATGTTAAGCATAGGGTCATGGGATTTCACATTAGGGCCCCTCTGTCCGCCCCTCCAAAGTCTCTCTTAACCCTTTAGAGTCCTGGGCTAATTTGGCCCTTTTCGCCGACTTTTGATTTGTCTTACTCCCATTAAGAAATGTTTAAAATGTCAATGTTTGGTATCTATCGTTTTAAGACAACCTCACCTATATAAACTGATAGTTATTTTTTACATTTTGACATACTAGATCAGGGGGGTCAAACTCAAACAGTGGGCCAAAATTTCAAAATGGGTACTAGTCGAGGGCCGGACTGGTTCAATGTTTAATGCAGAACGTATTGAAATGAACTTATTGCACATATTAAACCTGGAACTAACAAAGCTTCAATTATTGCCTATAAAAACAACATTAAATAATCAGTCACATTCATTTCTTATGGCTCTATCTGCAGCTTCTCCAGACTCATTCCTTATGGCTCTATCTGCAGCTTCTCCAGACTCATTTCTTATGGCTCTATCTGCAGCTTCTCCAGACTCATTTCTCATGGCTCTATCTGCAGCTTAGAGTCATTTCTTACGGCTCTATCTGCAGCTTCTCCAGACTCATTTCTTATGGCTCTATCTGCAGCTTCTCCAGACTCATTTCTTATGGCTCTATCTGCAGCTTCTCCAGAGTCATTTCTTATGGCTCTATCTGCAGCTTCTCCAGAGTCATTCCTTATGGCTCTATCTGCAGCTTCTCCAGACTCAGTTCTTATGGCTCTATCTGCAGCTTCTCCAGACTCATTTCTTATGGCTCTATCTGCAGCTTCTCCAGACTCATTTCTTACGGCTCTATCTGCAGCTTCTCCAGACTCATTCCTTATGGCTCTATCTGCAGCTTCTCCAGACTCATTTCTTATGGCTCTATCTGCAGCTTCTCCAGACTCATTTCTTATGGCTCTATCTGCAGCTTCTCCAGACTCATTTCTTACGGCTCTATCTGCAGCTTCTCCAGACTCATTCCTTATGGCTCTATCTGCAGCTTCTCCAGACTCAGTTCTTATGGCTCTATCTGCAGCTTCTCCAGAGTCATTTCTTACGGCTCTATCTGCAGCTTCTCCAGACTCAGTTCTTATGGCTCTATCTGCAGCTTCTCCAGACTCATTTCTTATGGCTCTATCTGCAGCTTCTCCAGACTCATTTCTCATGGCTCTATCTGCAGCTTCTCCAGAGTCATTCCTTACGGCTCTATCTGCAGCTTCTCCAGACTCAGTTCTTATGGCTCTATCTGCAGCTTCTCCAGAGTCATCTCTTATGATTACATTTTCCCACAGGCCAACAACAGCTTCAACAAAACTATTCCCCTCAAAGAGAAACCAAACATTCCCTGTTGTCGTGAGAGAGAAAGTGCAGAAGGAAGCATCCTTTGAACTCAGTGTGCTGCTCTGTGATGCTAGCTCAGATACTTGGCGTCTCATCTTGGGTGCAAGGTCATCAAAGTTTGGGCTCTGAGCGGAGGAGACCCTCAGGATGGAGTGAAGGTGTGCGTGCAATATACCGGCGGGCCAGATCTAATAGGAATTTAAAATTATCCTGCGGGCCGAAATTAAATCCACCAAGGGCCTGATTTGGCCCCCGAGCCTCGAGTTTGACACATGTGTACTAGATGATCGCCCAAAAAAACGTAAAAACAGATTTCGAAAGTGATATTATTTGTACTATAGGTAACACAAACATTTTGAAAGCTGGAAATACCTGGGATGTCACTATGATAATGTAAACGTTTGATTGAGCATGAACCTCCATGTCAAAAAACAAGCTGACTCACGTTCAGAGTTCTCCATAACAGAAATACCAGTTATATGTTCAAAACTCTAAATGTATCTAACTATCTCTCAATTCTCAATATTTGTCGGCGTGGTTAAAGAGGTGCTTTGTAGGGGTTTCTCTTTCCTGTAGTGTGTTATAGTTGTTGTGCATGTAAACAGTCTGCAAAGGCTTACATCTGAGTTTCTCCCCATCGCTCCCCTTTGTTTACTTCCAGAACAATGTGACAATGACATTTTGACTTTATCTTCAGGATTTTATCTAAACAACCAACTTCTTAAGTGGCACTACATAACCTGACCGTCTCAGAAGGTAAAGTATATATACCTTTTTGATGTTGAATCATAAACTCCTCTGACAGTATTGACAATGTTAAGCTTTGCTGTCGTGCGTCCCTGACGGCTAATGATAGCTTTCTGCGGCGCGCTGTACCACCCACTCCTAATTAGAGTGTCAGTGTGTGTCGGAGCTGGAGAGGCAGTTGTAGGTTCAGACAGGCGAGGGTTTATTCTGTGATGTGCTGACACAAGCTGCTCTGCCACAGGAGATGCAGAAAAAACAGGATTCAATAAACTATGAGTGGATGTCCTCTGTGATGGTCTGGGAGTAGAGTTCACAAGGAGCAGAGTTTCCTGCTAAATGAACGACGCTCACAACTTGTACTGAATGTTAACAAAATATGTGTCAAGGTTGACTCAGTGTGACCCCAGAAACAGAGTAAATGCCAAAGTCTTTGCATGCAGACTGTCTGGCTTCTGCCATGTCTGGTACAACGTTCACAACAGCGCCTAATGCTAACGCTAATGTGCCAATGCTTATTTTCTGGGTCTGCAGATTCTTGTTGTTTCTGTGAACTTACTGTATACACATTGCCAGATATTTTCAATTTCTAACTGTATCTCTATCTTCAGTTCTTCTCCAAATGTAGAATTCTGGTGTTGTAGCTTCTGCTTGACTTCTCTGATATCATTGCTAATAGTTGCTACTTGCTAGCACGACAGCTAGCGTTCCTGCATTATTCTGTAGCGCTAAAGTCCTTGTTAGCTTATCTTTGTGTTCGCTATCTTTGGAGATGTCACGCTTTTTGTTGATTTGTGTTATTGTTAACCACTCATAACTTACTTTTCTTTGTGGAGATCACTTATGTAGGTTTATCTGAGTTGGTTGTGCCCGCTCACCATACTTGCCAACCTTGAGACCTCAGAAATCGGGAGGGTTGGCAAGTATGACGCTCACTCCGCCATCATACCAGAGGTCACTGTTCCTCACCTCTACCACCATCCCTGCATGTCTGTTTATCTATTAAGAATACACTTAAGCACTTTCTCCCATAACCTATAAATGCAAATCTGTCTAAATCTCAGCTTGTAATTTGCACACTTATAGGTGATAAAATGTGATCTTGCTGTTTATGTTTTAGTACAATGTACTGACAAATTTTGGATGGATTGCCTTGGCTTTTATGCACATTTCAAATCACTTTACAATTACATGAATCATACTTGGTGCTCAAACTCAAATGATTTATGGACGGCGTTCCCTGATGTTAAAAATATTAGTCAGAGAGAAACCTCCGTTGTTTTCTTGCTGCTGTTAACATTCATCTTGATGCATTTAAGTAGGATCCGGACCGAACTGCAAATCAATCCTTACCGAACCTTGTGTCCCATTATTAAAAATAAAAAATAAAAATCTGATTCTGATGTAAATTAAAGTGGACCTATCATGCTATATTGGAAAAAATAGGGCCATACCTATATAAATATAGGTCTGTGAAGTTTTTTGCTTAAAAGACCAAACAGTTCACCCACTTCAGCCACGCCTCATACTGCTCATACCCCTCTGGTGCAGCCCTGTTAGAGAAACGCGGATTTTGGGTCCTTAGCTTGAAAAAAAAAGAGGAGGCGGAGCTAATGCCTGATCAGAATTCTACCGGAGATAAAGTTACATTCTGTTGTAATAAAACGCCATCCTGTTCTAATCCACATCAAGGATTATCTCTGAAACAGCATGGAGCTCAAATGCTTTTTCTCTTGCGGGTTTATCACAAGGTGAGTTCCTTTTTTGATTTCCTGCTTTTTAAACACGTGCTCTCCAGTACAGCTTAGCTCTGAGTGTTAGCGAGGCTTGCTAATGTAAACAAAGACGAGATTACGTCCAAAACACGTTCAAAACGCGTCAGGCATTGTTTCTGATAGCAACTTTCTGTGGGTCCGCTGCCGATTTGACGTCAGATTGGCAGCAAATCTGTATCCGCTCGTTGTACCCCTGTTTTTAAAAGATTTTAAAAGAGAGCAGGTTTTATTTTCTGACGCTGCGTGAGTTCCCCGACGCACCGGGGACACATATTTACGTAAAAAACATCACAAAGTGCATTTTGTATGATAGGTCCCCTTTAATGTATATTGTCTTGTGTCTGACGCGTTCTGAGAATGAACGTGCATATATTTACTTATGTGCGCATTTAAGTTAACCACAAGTTTACCTTGACTTTCTAAAGCTTCTAATGCCATTTTTGCCGAGGTTCAAGGCATTGGCTACAGACAAACAGTGCCATTTCTCCCACTAGTTCAAGCCATGATACTGTATGTATGTATTACATTACATTGCATTTAGCTGACGCTTTTATCCAAAGCGACTTACAATAAGTGTGTTCGACCAACAAAATACAACCTTGAAGAAAACAGAATCATAAAGTCAGGTTTCATAGAGCTAAACATTTCAAGTGCTACTCAACTGGCTTTAGATAAGCCAGTCCTTTATTAGTATATAAGTGCTTTGTTAGTAATTCTATCGCTTGTATGTATGTATGTATGTATTGAATGTCTGTGTGTATACAGGGAAGCCGTTTACCGACAGGCAAGTGCTTGGACCAGAAGGGGGCCCCCAAATAAAGTAGATTAATCCAATCCAACTTTATTTATATAGCACTTTAAAACCTCCTGACCAAAGTACATGCATAGCGCGCCGAAACGGCTTCTTAATTTCAGTTTCGTTGCTCCGCTCTGGGGGTGTGGGGGGGGACGGGGACTTTACTGGCATTGATCCGGACCATTGACCTTGTATAAAATTCACAAGTGAACCTTTAACAAAAAAGTTTGAGTACCCCTGGTCTACAGGAATACACTCCAGCTTCTGTCACATTTTTCTTATTTAGCATCAGCTGAATTTCGTTGTGCATGCACCCCTGTGTTGCATAATGAGAATAAAGGAACCTCTGATTCATTGACCGGATATCCAAGTAACCAGCAGTGACATTTTATTTCCCCCATTAAGGTGTTATTGACACACAATCCTCCCTTCCTCTGTGAAGGCTTGTTTGGTATATAACATGAGGGACAGCGGTGTCCTCATTGTGCCGCAATCATCGTGATAAATTGCTCCGACCCCGTGCCGCGCTGTGAACTCGCCAACACTGGAAATACCTCTGCAGCTTGTTATGTGAGGACAGTGTCAAGCTGCTGTAAATTACCCCTTTCAGAGTGGTAAATGCTTCTCTGTACGATCCCTCAGTATACAACAATTGTTTTACTTCAAAAGGACATTCTGCTAATGTTCAGGTGTATATCAGTATGTAGCGTCTCTACTTTAAAGAGTCCTCTCCTGCTGATGTTCAGGTGTATATCAGTATGTAGCGTCTCTACTTTAAAGAGTCCTCTCCTGCTGATGTTCAGGTGTATATCAGTATGTAGCGTCTCTACTTTAAAGAGTCCTCTCCTGCTGATGTTCAGGTGTATATCAGTATGTAGCATCTCTACTTTAAAGAGTCCTCTCCTGCTGATGTTCAGGTTTCCATATCAGTATGTAGCGTCTCTACTTTAAAGAGTCCTCTCCTGCTGATGTTCAGGTTTCCATATCAGTATGTAGCGTCTCTACTTTAAAGAGTCCTCTCCTGCTGATGTTCAGGTTTCCATATCAGTATGTAGTGTCTCTACTTTAAAGAGTCCTCTCCTGCTGATGTTCAGGTGTATATCAGTATGTAGCGTCTCTACTTTAAAGAGTCCTCTCCTGCTGATGTTCAGGTTTCCATATCAGTATGTAGTGTCTCTACTTTAAAGAGTCCTCTCCTGCTGATGTTCAGGTGTATATCAGTATGTAGCGTCTCTACTTTAAAGAGTCCTCTCCTGCTGATGTTCAGGTGTATATCAGTATGTAGTATCTCTACTTTAAAGAGTCCTCTCCTGCTGATGTTTAGGTTTCCATATCAGTATGTAGTGTCTCTACTTTAAAGAGTCCTCTCCTGTTGATGTTCAGGTGTATATCAGCATGTAGTGTCTCTACTTTAAAGAGTCCTCTCCTGCTGATGTTCAGGTGTATATCAGCGTGTAGTGTCTCTACTTTAAAGAGTCCTCTCCTGCTGATGTTCAGGTGTATATCAGTGTGTAGTGTCTCTACTTTAAAGAGTCCTCTCCTGCTGATGTTCAGGTGTATATCAGTATGTAGTGTCTCTACTTTAAAGAGTCCTCTCCTGCTGATGTTCAGGTGTATATCAGTATGTAGTGTCTCTACTTTAAAGAGTCCTCTCCTGATTGGTTAACCGCTTAGAGATGTCCCAATAGGAGCATGAGTGTTACACAGTGATGTCACTATTTTACGAAAGTAAACAAACCGACTCAGAGAATCTTCTAGTATATTAAAATGCTTTTTTAAGGGAATAACTTGTCTTTAAATAGCCTTTCCCCTTTATTTCTTATATTTGACAAACCAAGGATGTCTAGTACACGCATATCAGTCCTTTTTACACACCATGCAGATGATATATTCCGTCTTATTCGAGTTAAAGTCATTACAGAGGTCTGTCAAAATATGAATCCACATGTCCTTTATTCTATAATGAATTTCCCGTCTCTTGGGAGTATGCACTTGTTCCGGATGAGTTCATCAAGTGGTTGAATGCTTGTTGGTCTTAAGCACCTCAACTCCACCGTTGTTCCACATGTTAGTGCAGTGGAGTTATTGCCATTTTATTAAATGTTAAAAAATGCTGCTATAATTGGATGTTAACCAGACCACTGTCACTAAATTCCTTAAATAATTACCACCCTTTGAATAATTGAAAAGAGCAGCTTACACATGAAACAAAGGCTAATTTGATCATTTTCATTTAATTATTCTTCAACCAGAGTTTTTTAATTGAACTAGTTAATGAACAGTCGGAGTGTTTCTGACTGGAGATTGTCTAATTTCACATCTTTCGCCTCGAGTGATCCCCTGACTTATCTTCTTTTGGTGGATAGCCCGAGGTAGTGCCCTAAAAAAATAAGGAAAATTATGAAAGAAGCACTCAAGGTCATGTGTCGAGAAAACTCTGAGTGTTGCCGTTCATCTACCGCTCCCAGGGACCGGCGGAGGTCAAACTTAATATTTAAAACAACATTAGCAGAAAGAAGTGTGTTTCAAAACTCGTTTGATATGGTCTCCTGCCGCATTGAAGGTCTGTGGGTTGGGGAGTAATGGGATAATCACACACACATGCCTATTTATGTAATTATGAATTTTGAATGTCCGTGTTTGTACTTTTTCTTTTTAAATATGTTCAGATTGGACGGATCTATTCACCTGCTGCTTGAATCTCACTTCCTTTGGTTCACTTGCTCTGTTTTGAATCCAGCGGGTGAACCTATGTGTTCTTGTCTTTTGTCTGACGCCTCCTCTTCAGTTAAAAACAGAAAGGTTGCAGGGAATCGACACAGTCTGCTGTCTTCTGACACCACACACACTTTTTCTCTCTCACACACACACACACACACACACACACACACACACAAACACACACGCACGCACACACACACTTTTCTCACACAGACACACACACACACGCGCACAAACGCACGCACACACTTTCCTCACACAGACACACACACAGACATACACACACACACAGACAGAGACATACACACACACACACACACACACACACACACACACACACACACACACACACACACAGAGAGACATACACAGACATAGACACACACACACTTTTCTCACACAGTCACACACACAGACACACACAGACATGCACATACACAGACATACCCACACCCACACACACACACACAGAGACATACATAGACACACACACACACATACACACACACACACACACACACACACACAGACAGACATAGACACAGACATAGACACACACACACACACACACACACACACACACACACACACACACACACACACACACACACACGTCACCCCAGACACGTCACCACAGCCAGCAGGCAGTGTGTGGAGAGCTCTTGTGTAACAGCATGAAGGGCCCTTGCGTCTGTAATTCAGTGCAATCAGAGACCCCCGGACCTTTGGGGTACAATGATTCAGAAACTTGAAGCTGATCTCTGTGCCAGACACCAAACACGAGGATATACCGTCTGCGTCTGAGCTCTGTGCTTTGTGGGATTTAAGTGACGTCTGCAGAGCCACGGCTAATTTAGGAAGGAGTCTGTCCTCTTTCTCCGTCTAACCTGGCACACTTTCATCATCACAGTCCTTGCTTTGTCCTCATTTGATCTGACATTATGTAGAAATGAAACAAAGCTTGCAGTACAAGAAAACAACAGAACGTGCTCGTTATTTTTCAGCACGTAGATAGACTCCAAAACCCTCCAGCTGTAAAATGCATTTTACTTGCAGAAATGTTCAATAAATAAAACATTCAATCAATCAATACAAGAGCAAGTTATATCGGACGAATAATCCAACATTTTTAGATGACCTCTTTGTTTAGTGTATCTGTAAGGGAAGAGTTATATCTTCTGTATCCTGATTACACAACCTCTTCCCAGGCTGTTTATTACAGAAACACATGAGATTGCACTAAGTGCCTTCTGTTGTGAGTGGACGTCTGTAACCTTGATCACATTGGCAATTTATTTTAGTGCCTCATTCAGCGGGAACTCTGCAGAACGTTATTATCTCCGGGTTTCATAACTGCAGAGCTGATTCGCTTTCAGGGTCGACGCCAACACAGCGCGGGTTAGTGCACACACGGACTAACTGCCAATCAGGTCGCTGCGATTTAGTTGTGTGTATGCGAGTAAGTCATTATGCTTTCGTAAACACTGATTTAGATTGAAAAGTGCATTCAAATACAGTCACAGCTGCTGTAGGCATGAGAGTGGAGCTCAGTGGTTTGATTTTGACTACCGTCATAAAGCAATCTGTTGTAAGAGTTTAAGTTGTTCTATTCAAGCTCCGTGTGTTCCTGGTTTTCTTTTCTTATATTCAATTAAACATCTGGGGGGGGGGGGGGGGTTTGAACAATTTGCAGGACGTTTGAAGATGTCACCTGTGGGAATGATTACATGCACCTTGTACCATTTTCTGGAACAAATTGAAAAATAAATAATTGCAGCAAGAAGCGCCAACCGTCCTCACTTTAGAAAGATACTGCATTAAAAGAAGACAGGGATGCATTGGGAGTGTGCACGGCAGCAGCATTGGTACATTTAATAAGGATTACTTTCTGAACTTCCAGCTGTAAGCAACTTCCAGGGGAGTCTTATCGTTTTGTAGTGTTCTCCCCGTAAAACATCATCTTAGGTGATTAAAATAGCAGTGAAAAATGAATCCGCCAAAAACAGATTCCTCCCAGACGCATTCACCAACTAGTATATCAGATCAAACGTGTCCAATCAAATGTTAACTACTTCTTTCCTGGCAAAACAAATCGTCCCATTATAATAAATACAACTGCTCAAAGTCATTTAAAGATATCAGAGTCCATTAAATCGCTTCCTGGATGTGACGCTGGTGTTATCACATGTTTCCTCCAGAGGCTGAATCCGCCCTTAAAGCACAAAAAGAACCGGGGGGCTTTGACTGTCTGCCGGGCTTGTAATTGTTTCGAGACTCTCCAAAGACCCTTTTCTCTCCATAAGAGAAATAACCTAGATATGCAAATGTGCACTCCCCATTTAATTGAATTCATATAATTATGCAGAGGGAAGAGAGTGAGGAAAAAGAAGCCGAGTCGTCCTAGAAGGCTCGGCGACACAGATGAGCATCAATTACGTCTGACATTTTGTCCGAGGGGTCCGAGAGCCTTTTGGAATCAACAAACCGAGAGTTGAGGGAAGTAATCAATACGAGGAGAGGTTTAATGACGTGACCTCGTGACCCCGTTTTAACTCAATGAAGAAATATTTGGAATAAAGGATTATTTTATTGCCTGACTGATTCATTTTCAGATAGAGTCGCCGTCTGGAGGATTGAATAACATGACAACAAGTTTGACTTCTTATTAAAAAGGATACAAACTAAATGCGTTAGAAATCTTAACTGCCACCAGAAATAATGAAAAGTGGAAGGAACCATCTTTGTTTGGTGTGAGGTGTTTTTTAATAAAGCAGCTTAAACCTAATCAAGATTTAAAGAGGCCCTATTGTGCTTTTGGGCGGGTTTCCCTTTCCTTTAACACCTCCATTGGACTCCTTACAGAACATAGTGGGTGTTTCTCAATGTCGAGTACGCTTGCTTGGTAGCACATGTCTTCCGAGTCACTTGCTTCAGAAGCGAGGCAAGAATCCTTCCTGGCATTCGGAAAACGAAGAGTGGAACAGGCGAGCAAGTGTGCAGGTGTGCGTAGAGGCCCCGCCTTACATTTTCCGACACAGGAAATTGGTCCGTGTGCAAAGCATTGTGGGGATTTTAAAGTCTACACATGTGCAGCTTCGAAATGTCACGCGACGAAGTACGCCGGGCTCGGTGGAATTCCAAGTATGCTGGACATTGGAACAGTCCTTCGGCGACACTCGATGACGTAGCATGCTTGAAATAGTGGCTCTGGAGCAGCTTTAATAGTGACATCACTACGAAACACTCGCGCTCTAATAGATTGTACATGATACACTAAAGGGGGCGGGACATCACTAAGCGGTTGACCAATCATCGGCCAGCTAACCAATCTGTAACTTTTTGCCAGGATGGTCGTAATCTCACCAAAATCACACAGCGGTTAGATGTTCCACTTTAGTGTAAGCAACAAAAGCAATTTAATCTGGTGAAATATTAACAAAGAAATCATAAAAAATCTTGCTTTATGATTCGTCAACGTTTTTAAAGTTAGGTTGCACGCATATGACAACTTTTTTTACAGTAGGTACAGTAAACCTTACACAAATACGTCATTAACGAGTTTTAAATACATGTGACAAGGTTAGTAGTAGCCAGTGTTTGTGTTGGGTAATCTATGGTAGGGCTAACCCATACAGTGGGGGGGCTCAAGTCTGTATTTGCATTGTAATTACATACACGCCCCCCTTGACAGTGAAACGCCACGCGGGAGGTTTAGATTATTTCCCGTCTCAATCCAAATGGAACTGTATGAAATAAAACTTCTCCTTTTGTCTTGTAGTGAATAAAAAGCGATCACTGTGAACGTAACGTATGATAGTACACGTTGAAGATACTGAATGGCGGTTCCACTGATCTCAATCAGTAAGGCATGACGCAGACCCAACGTTGCGTTGCTCTGATTGGCTGTAGTTCTATTCAAATTGCATTCGGAGGCATTTTGATCTGACCCCGGCCGCGCTGATATTATAACGCGAGAGAATTTCCACACCTTTAGTGAATAAAACTCCCCCACTACTTGGACTATTCCTTGGTCCCCTCTTCTAGCATAACCCCGAATGGTCTCAACCATATTGCATCAGTAACGTGCACTTGTTGTTACAGCAGGATCAGTGTGTGTTGTGGACACGACCCGTATATTTTTGCAATCAGTGTTCTCAACATTTAGCTTATTATCTAATTTAATTTGCTACTTTAACGTCATTTTTCATGGTGGCGCTAAGCTAATTCTTGATGTGGCTGTAGCCTAACCCAGCCATACCCTGGCGCCGCCACTGGTAGTAGCCTTAGCTGGAAGAAAATACACTTCTTAATAACACCACTGAGGCCCGGTGGTTTCAGCTTGCTATTATAACAGTATGTGAATGCTTTGAATTAATTAACCCCTTGGTAATTACACTAATTAGCTGGGAATCCCTAACTCCTATTGCTCCATATTTAAGAAAACACCCTCTCAGTCCAGATGCGGGGACAGCAAAGAGAGACATCTGTAGGAATAATTACGACTTTAAATTGGTTTAAAAAAACAAAACAAGCTAATTAGTGCTGATGCTTTCCGTCAGTCTTCCAGGAGCCAGGCAACAAGGAGCGTGTTGATGTTAATCAAAAGATACAGACTTTCATTTACCGTTGTAATTAAGGAAGTATTAATTATAGAGAGAGCACGGTTCTCTAGTGGTCTGTAGATTACTTTTAAAAAGATGGAGACTTTAAAAAGTGCCACATGTTCAGAGCTCAACGTCTGACGATCGATGTGATTCAAAGCTTTACTTACATTTCTGGACAGTTCTTCAAATACACATTTCCTTACTGAATTTAAAGTGACTTGTGTGCATCACTCTTTAGTGTCCCCTGGCCTCCCAGCCGTGTGCGTCTCCCAGCTGTGTGCGTCACTCTTTAGTGTCCCCTGGCCTCCCAGCCGTGTGCGTCTCCCAGCTGTGTGCGTCACTCTTTAGTGTCCCCTGGCCTCCCAGCTGTGTGCGTCTCCCAGCTGTGTGCGTCACTCTTTAGTGTCCCCCAGTCTCCCAGCTGTGTGCGTCACTCTTTAGTGTGCCCTGGTCTCCCAGCTGTGTGCGTCACACTTTAGTGTCCCCTGGTCTCCCAGCTGTGTGCGTCACTCTTTAGTGTGCCCTGGTCTCCCAGCTGTGTGCGTCACACTTTAGTGTCCCCTGGCCTCCCAGCTGTGTGCGTCACACTTTAGTGTCCCCTGGCCTCCCAGCTGTGTGCGTCACTCTTTAGTGTCCCCTGGTCTCCCAGCTGTGTGCGTCACTCTTTAGTGTCCCCTGGTCTCCGTTATGTTTCTGCAGCTCTTAGTAGACGCTGCCGTGTCTCCTCAAGCTGCTGAATGTTCTCTAAACGCTGCATGTGTTGTCAAGTTGCTGGAGATGTTTCTTCATGTGGAACCTTTGTGTTTTTATATCTGCATCCTCTCTGAAGCTGCAGCACGTTTCTCCTGATGGAAATGTTTTAGGCCGAAAATGTAGTTTGGAAATAGAAAACACACACTCAGAGGTTACTGTATGAGGGGCATGTCAACAAGGTGCATTAACAATGGTGCCTGCAGGGAATTAACCCAGTATGTCTTAAAATAAAATAAGAACACAAGGACTTTGAGAGTGCAGCCTAGTTTCTTATTGACCCTAAAATATTTCCTACAAGGACTCGACATCCACAAGCAAGTGTGCTCATTTATTTGTGTGCCTGTTTATAACATACACACCTAAAAGTGCGGATGAATTGACAGCCAATAGGAACTGCAGTGCAATGCCTTCTCTGTGGTTAGTTACTCTGTGATTGTCAATCAAAAAGGGCTGTATCTAAATGTGAACGTGGGGGAAGCAGACTGTGGTCAGCGAGTCCGTCATTCATTCATTGTCTCGTTTGTATCCTCCGCTGCTTTCATGTAGCTCTCTTCAGCTCGCCCATCCTCATCAAAGGTCGTGCTCGCCGCTGTCGGGCATGTCTGATATTCAGTTCTTTAAGCCGCAACAAGAAAGAAGGGCACTTATGAAAACTTGAGCCGGTGTGATTATCTCTGCTGCACAACGTCACGGAGGGAGAGGGGGTATAACCAAATGTGGGAAATCATCAGGTTTTATTTCCACGCTCCAGATTGTAAGAAGGGAAGTTAAAACAAATTAAAACACTGGATGATATTCCTTTTGTTTGCTTTGGATTAAGAAAGGACATTTATAATGATACGCTCATTCTATGGTAACCACTATGCCATCTTCTGGTTAAACAGAGCGCTGGTAATCTCACCACATTCCCAGAGCTGAGTGAGTCTGTGCTGTCCCCTTTTGGTGATGTATGTAAAGTGCACACTGTTAAAGGGGCCGTATTCTGCTGATGTTCAGGTGTATATAAGTATGTAGTGTCTCTACTTTAAAGAGTCCTCTCCTGCTGATGTTCAGGTGTATATCAGTATGTACTGTCTCTACTTTAAAGAGTCCTCTCCTGCTGATGTTCAGGTGTATATCAGTATGTAGTGTCTCTACTTTAAAGAGTCCTCTCCTGCTGATGTTCAGGTGTATATCAGTATGTAGTGTCTCTACTTTAAAGAGTCCTCTCCTGCTGATGTTCAGGTGTATATCAGTATAGTGTCTCTACTTTAAAGAGTCCTCTCCTGCTGATGTTCAGGTGTATATAGTGTCTCTACTGTGACATGTCTCCATGCTTTAATGTTCAAAAAGCTCCTCTTTTCACCCTCTGTCTGAAATCAGAGCCCAGTCTGCTCTGATTGGTTAGCTCTGTTGTGATTTGTCAACAGCTTAGAGATGTCCCGCCCCTTAGCCTATCACTCGCAATGTGTTGGAGCGCTAGCCAATAGGAGCGCAAGTGTTCGAATTGTGACGTCACCATGCTCTGGAACTTTGGGATTTTAGCCTTTTTCCAGACAATTTACAAACGTTTAAAACGACACTACAGGAACGGAATAACCCACACACAACATAATAGAGCGTCTTTATTATTTAATTTCACCACATGCATTCAGTTTTTGCACAGATCCTTCTTGATTTCGTCCCTCTGGAGGTCAGTGTGCCACACGCTGGGCTCCATGGCAGCAGGTTTGATCGGCTTATCCGTGTACAAACATGCGGAGATCAGCTGGATGAAACTCATGATGGTCACCAGGAGCATGAGGGAGCCTATAGGTAGTAGAGGAGTGAGTAACGTTGCTAAGGTAAATAGAAATATCCAATATCTTTGGCATTTCTCTCAACAAAAAACCATTATCCCTATTACTGGGGAAAACACCAGAGGAAATAAAAATGAAAAGATATCTATTTCTTGAGATTAGAATAGCGATCATCAAACTAATTACAAGGAATTGGCTAAAAGATAATAACTTAGTAAACTCACAATGGAATAACCTAGTAAATGAAATCTAACCCAACCCCCAACCTCACACTCACCATCTATGGCACCCCTGTTTCCCCCTCCACCCAGTCACGTAACCTTGGAGTAATTTTTGACCCCACCCTCTCCCTCGAGCCCCACATTCGCCAAGTTGTTAAAATCTCATTTTTCCACCTCCGCAATATTGCCAAACTCCGTCCCTCTCTCACCCGCCCTGCAGCTGAGCGACTCTTTCACGCCTTCATCTCCTCCCGCCTTGACTACTGCAACTCCCTCCTCTACGGCATCAGCTCCACCTCCCTCCGTAGACTCCAGCGTGTCCAGAGCCGCCAGACTCCTCACCCACACCAAATCATGGCATCACATCACCCCGGTCCTCAAAGAACTCCACTGGCTTCCCGTTTCTCACCGCACCCATTACAAACTCCTGGTCCTCACTTACAAAGCCCTCCACCATCTGGCCCCGCCCCCTACCTCACTGACCTCCTCATCCTCTACCATCCCCCCCGGACCCTCAGATCCACCTCAGCCGGTTTGCTTTCCATCCCCAAGGCCAAACTCAGGAGCGTCGGGGACAGAGCCTTCTCTGTGGCAGCCTCGAAGCTCTGGAACTCCCTCCCCCAAGACCTCTGTGACTCTGAGTCCCTCACCCTGTTCCAGTCCCGCCTCAAAACCCATCTCTTCAACTCTGTCTGTCCATAAGCCCCCCCCCCCTCTCAATCAACTTCCTCTTGACTGCCTTATGTGTTTAAATGTAATTTAAGGCATGTGAAGTTTGTTTTGTTTTTGCCTGTCCTTGTTTGTCTGCCCTCCTTCACACTTTAAAGCGTCTTTGAGTCCGAGAAAAGCGCTATATAAATATAATTTAATGTTATTATTATTATCTATTTAATGGAGAAAACATAATTAATGTATACCTGAGTGTTAATAATGTAACAATAATAGTTTGTGTTGACATCTCACCACAATAGATGGTGTTAGCGGCGAGGTCGTGGATGCGGTAGCTCCTGGTGAACATCGCACCCAGACCCAGGATGAGGATGGGGTAGACGGTGAAGGTGTAGCGCATGTACTTAGTCAACAGGAAGCTCTGCAGGATGAACCTAAACACAAATTAAACCTTTACATACATGTTATCCACAAACCAATCAGATAATTCTTTACTGTTAAACACGTGAACGTTTGAAAGAACATCCATAACATTCATTATTGTATCTAATATATCATATTCCAATTACTTGTATATAGACGCTTCTTAATTTGTATTTACTTGCTTAATCTGTTGTATTGTGTTGCACTGTTGGAGGAGCCTGTGACAATAAACGCCTTGAATCTTGAATCTTTAAATCTCCAGTTGTCCTCACCAGGTTGTTGTGAACAGTGAGAGTACGATGAGGACGACGGTGCTGACCAGAGGGTCCGAAATACCGGCTTTATACTTCAGCACGATGCCAAAACCCAGCATAGCTTTCAGGAGAGTCCACCAGACAAACAAAGCCAGGCCGTTCTGGGTCTGCCACAATGAAAAAGCATAAGATACTGGATAGAAACAGCGTTTAAAGAGTCCTCTCCTGCTGATGTTCAGGTGTATATCAGTATGTAGTGTCTCTACTTTAAAGAGTCCTCTCCTGCTGATGTTCAGGTGTATGTCAGTATGTAGTGTCTCTACTTTAAAGAGTCCTCTCCTGCTGATGTTCAGGTGTATGTCAGTATGTAGTGTCTCTACTTTAAAGAGTCCTCTCCTGCTGATGTTCAGGTGTATATCAGTATGTAGTGTCTCTACTTTAAAGAGTCCTCTCCTGCTGATGTTCAGGTGTATATCAGTATGTAGTGTCTCTACTTTAAAGAGTCCTCTCCTGCTGATGTTCAGGTGTATATCAGTATGTAGTGTCTCTACTTTAAAGAGTCCTCTCCTGCTGATGTTCAGGTGTATATCAGTATGTAGTGTCTCTACTTTAAAGAGTCCTCTGAGCAGCCCACCATGTATCGTGTCCACCAGATCACATTTTGGTTGCTGCTGACCAGTCGTTCTTTGTGCTTGTCGAGGTTGGAGTAGGACATGCAGAGCATGTTGAAGCTGAGGATCGGTAGGGTCCACTCGAGGACAACTGCTTCACAGATATCACTGCAGAAAGCAACAGCAGCTTTCATTACTTCTGCACACACACACACACAGACACACACACACACACACACACACACACACACACACACACACACACACAGACAGACAGACAGACAGACAGACAGACAGACAGACAGACAGACAGACAGACAGACAGACAGACAGACAGACAGACAGACAGACAGACAGACAGACAGACAGACAGACAGACAGACAGACAGACAGACAGACAGACAGACAGACAGACAGACAGACAGACAGACAGACAGACAGACAGACAGACAGACAGACAGACAGACAGACAGACACTACTTACTGTCTGTCCCAGAAAGCCATGCTGCACATCCTAGCAATGTTAACCAAAGTCCAGATAAAGAAAAAAGCCGGAGGGTGGATTTCTGGATTGCAAGACTCAGGACCGTGGGCATTCCTGCAGATGGAACAAAAAAACTGTGTAAATCAAAGTCAACTTTATTGTCAATCTTCTGGTGTACAGACAGAGAGATCGAAATACCTTTTCCCACAAAATCTACACGCCTACTGCTTATCATCTTGGTTTTCACTTTATTTGGTTAATTTGTTCTTGTTTTAATTCAGCAGGTGAATTTATATGTTCATAAAATTGTGTGTGTGAGCTTAACTTGACAAAAATCAAAAATGTCTGCTTTTTTAAACTGTAGTAGGTGCTCCTGGACACCATGTATTAGTTATTTTCTCACATTCCCCTTTACATCCATTAGTACTACAATTTAGATGCACAGTTTCATGTAGAAGGTCTCAAATCCAAGAAATTCAACATGTGAATAATGGTACCTTTTAAAGAGGCTGACCACTGCGTACACGAGCCACGCCATGCACCAAATGTCCACGATAACCCAGAATCTCTCCGACCACCAGTCCATCGTCACCTCCAGTGGGAGGGACTCAGAAACATTCCTGGAGGAGGTCTGAAACAGAGCTGAGAGGAAACACACAGGTCTACTGAGTTCACATATACACCCGCTGTAATTAACATCCTATCAGTGTAGATTATAATGTGTGTGTGTGTGTGTGGTCTAGCATTACTATACTTGTGGGGACCTAAATCTGTTTATTCAGTCACGTGTGGGGACTGGCCTCCCTTATGGGGACATAATGGAGGTTCCCATGAGGGGAATCATTAATTTTAGGGTGAAGACTTGGTTAGGTTTAGGTTTAGGGTTAGGGTTAGGGTTAGGGTTAGGCATGTGTTGGTTATGGTTAAGGTTAGGGTTAGGATAAGTCTCCAGCAAATGCATGTAATTCAATGTAATGTCCCCTGAAGTGATGTATACATGGTATGTGTGTGTGTGTGTGTGTGTGTGTGTGTGTGTGTGTGTGTGTGTGTGTGTGTGTGTGTTTCTAAAAGGCCTCATAGCTTCAGTGGCCTCCTGCCAGGTCAAGTTCTTGTCCTCGAATGATTTTCACGGCAAAGATATTTCAGTAATTAAAGTACACGTGCCGACTAAAGACTCCACGTGGCATTTTTAATCAACAATAACAATTCACGACTATATGCAACAGTTAAAACTGAAATAACATCTGTATGCATCCACTAACTAATGTAAGGCTTCATTAATCTGAATATTTGAACCTTTACCTTAAATTTAATTTAACTTCTGTTTTTATATTCTCTTGACTGCTTTTATTTGTTGATTTGAGTGAAGCATGCAGACTTCACACATACAACAACTCTTATTTTTAAAACACCAAACAGAAGACCAGGTTTTATATATAAAAAAAACACATACATTCTTACCAGAGGTGGGAAGTAGTGGAGTACAAATACTTTGTTACTGTATTAAAGTACCTTTTCTGGTATCAGTACTTTACTCCACTACTTTTTACTTTGACTTCTTACATTCTGAACCCAAATACCTGTACTTTCTACTTCTTACATGTTGAACTCAAATACCTGTACTTTCTACTTCTTACATGTTGAACCCAAATACCTGTACTTTCTACTTCTTACATGTTGAACTCAAATACCTGTACTTTCTACTTCTTACATGCTGAACTCAAATACCTGTACTTTCTACTTCTTACATGTTGAACTCAAATACCTGTACATTCTACTTCTTACATGTTGAACTCAAATACCTGTACTTTCTACTTCTTACATGTTGAACTCAAATACCTGTACTTTCTACATGTTGAACTCAAATACCTGTACTTTCTACTTCTTACATGTTGAACCCAAATACCTGTACTTTCTACTTCTTACATGCTGAACTCAAATACCTGTACTTTCTACTTCTTACATGTTGAACCCAAATACCTGTACTTTCTACTTCTTACATGTTGAACTCAAATACCTGTACTTTCTACTTCTTACATGTTGAACTCAAATACCTGCACTTTCTACTTCTTACATGTTGAACCCAAATACCTGTACTTTCTACTTCTTACATGTTGAACCCATATACCTGTACTTTCTACTTCTTACATGTTGAACCCAAATACCTGTACTTTCTACTTCTCACATGTTGAACCCAAATACCTGTACTTTCTACTTCTTACATGTTGAACCCAAATACCTGTACTTTCTACTTCTTACATGTTGAACTCAAATACCTGTACTTTCTACTTCTTACATGTTGAACCCAAATACCTGTACTTTCTACTTCTTACATGTTGAACCCAAATACCTGTACTTTCTACTTCTTACATGTTGAACTCAAATACCTGTACTTTCTACTTCTTACATGCTGAACTCAAATACCTGTACTTTCTACTTCTTACATGTTGAACCCAAATACCTGTACTTTCTACTTCTTACATGTTGAACTCAAATACCTGTACTTTCTACTTCTTACATGTTGAACCCAAATACCTGTACTTTCTACTTCTTACATGTTGAACCCAAATACCTGTACTTTCTACTTCTTACATGTTGAACTCAAATACCTGTACTTTCTACTTCTTACATGCTGAACTCAAATACCTGTACTTTCTACTTCTTACATGTTGAACTCAAATACCTGTACTTTCTACTTCTTACATGCTGAACTCAAATACCTGTACTTTCTACTTCTTACATGTTGAACCCAAATACCTGTACTTTCTACTTCTTACATGTTGAACTCAAATACCTGTACTTTCTACTTCTTACATGTTGAACTCAAATACCTGTACTTTCTACATGTTGAACTCAAATACCTGTACTTTCTACTTCTTACATGTTGAACCCAAATACCTGTACTTTCTACATGTTGAACTCAAATACCTGTACTTTCTACTTCTCTCATGTTGAACCCAAATACCTGTACTTTCTACTTCTCACATGTTGAACCCAAATACCTGTACTTTCTACTTCTTACATGTTGAACCCAAATACCTGTACTTTCTATTTCTTACATGTTGAACACAAATACCTGTACTTTCTACTTCTTACATGTTGAACACAAATACCTGTACTTTCTACTTCTTACATGTTGAACACAAATACCTGAACTTTCTACTTCTTACATGTTGAACTCAAATACCTGTACTTTCTACTTCTTACATGTTGAACTCAAATACCTGTACTTTCTACTTCTTACATGTTGAACACAAATACCTGAACTTTCTACTTCTTACATGTTGAACTCAAATACCTGTACTTTCTACATGTTGAACACAAATACCTGTACTTTCTACTTCTCACATGTTGAACCCAAATACCTGTACTTTCTACTTCTTACATGTTGAACTCAAACACCTGTACTTTCTACTTCTTACATGTTGAACACAAATACCTGAACTTTCTACTTCTTACATGTTGAACTCAAATACCTGTACTTTCTACTTCTTACATGTTGAACTCAAATACCTGTACTTTCTACTTCTCACATGTTGAACACAAATACCTGTACTTTCTACTTCTTACATGTTGAACTCAAATACCTGTACTTTCTACTTCTTACCTGTTGAACTCAAATACCTGTACTTTCTACTTCTTACATGTTGAACTCAAATACCTGTACTTTCTACTTCTCACATGTTGAACACAAATACCTGTACTTTCTACTTCTTACATGTTGAACTCAAATACCTGTACTTTCTACTTCTTACATGTTGAACTCAAATACCTGTACTTTCTACTTCTCACATGTTGAACACAAATACCTGTACTTTCTACTTCTTACATGTTGAACTCAAATACCTGTACTTTCTACTTCTTACATGTTGAACCCAAATACCTGTACTTTCTACTTCTCTCATTTCCCAAACAGCTGGTTCCTTTAGTCTGAATGTGTATTTGATGCGTGATCATTATTCTTTAGAGTCATTGCGTGCCTATTGATCTGAACACGATCCGTGTATCCATCACTTCCTGGTCTTCTCTAAAGAAGAGGGACCAATGGAAACGTTGTCATGTTGCCGTTGTTCAGCATGGAAACATTCATTAGCTAACAATGACATTATTGTTCTATTAATATAAAGGGAGGTCAGGTACTCTTTAAAACAGCTGCTAGCTATGGGTACTTTCTACTGAAGTACATTTCAAAGTTCTTTACTTTCACTTGAGTAAAGAAGTTTAGTCAGTACTTCTACTTTCACCAGAGTATTTTTAAACACGAGTATCTGTACTTCTACTTGAGTAAAGGATGTGTGTACTTTTGCCATCTCTGATTCTTACATTTCTAACCTCTGATCATGACCTTGTTCTGATATAATTTCTTATTGTAACACCCAGTAGGAGTCACTCACCATTGGGCACGCTGCTGTCCTTGGCTAGGTAACTGAAGATGTCTGAGATCACCTGAGAGATGAGGGCCAACGCGATGCTCACGGTGTGTGTCACTGCATGTTCAATATTCCTCACAGAGACGGGAGACATCTTGGACCTCCGCTTAAAGACGACAACTCAAACTGTGAAGCACAATATTTGTCACCTTAATCTAATATAGTGGACTTTGGATTGCTGCATATACTTTCCAATTGTATAGCAGGTTATCTGTTTGATTACCCTTATCATTGCCCTGTAATCGGTGTGTGTGTGTGTGTGTGTGTGTGTGTGTGTGTGTGTGTGTGTGTGTGTGTGTGTGTGTGTGTGTGTGTGTGTGTGTGTTGTGTGTGTGTGTGTGTGTGTGTGTGTGTGTGTGTGTGTGTGTGTGTGTGTGTGTGTGTGTGTGTGTGTGTGTGTGTGTGTGTGTGTGTGTGTGTGTGTGTGTGTGCAGGGTTGAGAGGGTTACTGAAAGAGGCCCTATTCTGCTTTTTGGGGTTATCCCTTTCCCATAGTGTGTTATATAGGTTTTAGTGCATGTAAATGGTCTGCAAGGGCTAAAGTCAGAGGTCCCAGAGGGATGCCATAATTGGGCTCCTTTAAAATTCACATCAGTTTTGATCTTTATGCACTAAAATATGATTAAACAACCATTTTTTCAACAATCTTAATAACCCACCATTTGTCCAGCGTAGTATAATTCGGAGTTCCTTCAAAAACCTTTAAAATAAATATCAATCAATCAATTAAAATAAATATAGAGAAACTTCCTTTTTACGTCCATTTATTTGTAAAAAAGAAGCTGTACAGTCATTGTTAACAGAAGGCTTTTAATGAACACATTTATGCAGTATTACCACATGGACCACAGTATTTATAGTTCAGATAGGGAGGCGTGTGGCGCAGTGGGTTAGTGCACTGATCTTCGACTCAGAGGATAGCAAGTTCAAACCCCACTGCAGTCAGCATGTCCCTGAGACGCTTCACCCCAAACTGCTCCTGTGGGTTTGTCCACAGTGTTGAGTATGTAAGTCGCTTTGGATAAAAGCGTCTAACATGTAATGTACTCAGCGAAAGAATTTTCTTTGCTTTAATGCGATTTCCACAGGTGACTGGCTGGGTCCACTGTACAGCGGCCGTTTGCAATGCTTCCATACGACCAGAGTGATGCGTGCCACCAACATAATGCAGGAAATAGCGAGGATCACAGCTGTTAGAGCGGAAAGAGGAGATTAAGTATCAGAAATTGTGTGTTGTTTTAACTTCTCGCTGTTTTAAAGGTCCCATGTCACGGCCATTTCTACTGATTCCATTGTTGAGGTCTACTAGAATAGATTGACATTGTGCAATGTTCCAAACTCACATTGGTCTCTCACAGCATCTCTGTATAGTGTGTGTATTCCCTCTCTGTCCTACACGGCTTGTTGGAGCTCCTGCCCCCCCCCCCCCTCCCTGTGAGCCCACTGTGCTCTGATTGGTCGGGACGTTGCGAGGCTCGCTGCTCAGTGAGCTGGCTTACTGGTGTGGTTTCCGGGTCGGCGATACAGCGAGTCAGCTCGAAACTCATCCTGAGCACACACACACACACACACACACACACACACACACACACACACACACACACACACACACCACACACACACACACACACACACACACACACACACACACACACACACACACACACACACACACACACACACACACACACACACACACACACACACCACACACACACACACACACACAGCCGAAGTAAAAACAATAAGTGTGGCTTGATATTGAGAACGGGTCTGCGGAGAGCATTTCTCCACCATCCCAACTCGTCTATTACCAACCAGGGAGCTCTATGCAAGTCAATGGGACTCCCTGTTAGTTGAAAATGTACACTAAAGGTCCCCCCACTGCGTTTGATAGTGACGCCAAGGGATCCTGGTGTGTGAGGAGCTCCACGCATGACAACAAATGAAAAAAGGGAAATGTCCAACGAGGCGTTCTGGGGCAGCACAGACCGGTCTTCTGTGTGTTAGAGGTTTACTCGCTACAGGGTGCACTTTGAGGGGTTGAGACTCTGCAGACCGTGACATGCAGAAGCTTCATAACACAAGGGGACGGGTAACAACCAGAAAAGCATGACATGGGTCCTTTAAAGGTCACCTGTTATGCAAAATCCACTTTTTCATGTCTTTTCTACACAAACATGTGTCCCCTCCAGAGGTCGCGTTAACCGAATATTTTCTTTTTTTTTAACAATGACAGAAAAGTCTGAAAGCCGTCCGTCATTTTGACAGATTAGAACAAACTCAGAACAGCACCAAAGTTTCCCCGCAGCGAGGCTCCGGTATTATGCCGTGTTATGCATGCCCGCCCAAAAGGAAATTATATAGTTTCCAAACCTAACTTTGCCGAACAGATCAACAAAAGTATTTGCTTTACGCTGTGCGCATGCATAACACGGCGCTAACAGATCACGAGCGAGCGTCCACGCCCCCGTTGACAGTTCACGAGCGTGCTCTCTCCGCGCCCCAGCCCCCCGGCAGAGTTGTGTACAGGTCGACGGGTAATAATGGATTTTGACGGAAATGTTGCGATCCTGTCCGTCAAAATGACAAAGTCTAGCGCAACCTCTGGTCCCCTCTTCTTCATGTCTCTTCTACATCAACATGTGTCCCCTCTTCTTCATGTCTCCTCTACATCAACATGTGTCTCCTCTTCTTCATGTCTCTTCTACATCAACATGTGTCCCCTCTTCTTCATGTCTCTTCTACATCAACATGTGTCCCCTCTTCGTCATGTCTCTTCTACATCAACATGTGTCCCCTCTTCTTCATGTCTCTCTACATCAACATGTGTCCCCATCTTCTTCATGTCTCCTCTACATCAACATGTGTCTCCCTCTTCTTCATTGTCTCCTTCTACATCAACATGTGTCCCCTCTTCTTCATGTCTCTTCTACATCAACATGTGTCCCCTCGTCGTCATGTCTCTTCTACCATCAACATGTGTCCCCTCTTCGTCATGTCTCCTCTACATCAACATGTGTCCCCATCTTCTTCATGTCTCTTCTCTACATCAAACAGGTGTCCCCTCTTCTTCATGTCTCTTCTACATCAACATGTGTCCCCTCTTCTCTCATGTCTCTTCTACATCAACATGTGTCCCCTCTTCTTCATGTCTCTTCTACATCAACATGTGTCCCCTCTTCTTCCATGTCTCTTCTACAATCAACATGTGTCCCTCTTCTTCATGTCTCGTTCTACAATCAACATGTGTCCCCTCTTCTTCATGTCTCTTCTACATCAACATGTGTCCCCTCTTCTTCATGTCTCTCTACATACAACATGTGTCCCTTCTCATGTCTCTTCTACATCAACATGTGTCCCCTCTTCTTCATGTCTCTTCTACATCAACATGTGTCCCCTCTTCTTCATGTCTCTTCTACATCAACATGTGTCCCCTCTTCTTCATGTCTCTTCTACATCAACATGTGTCCCCTCTTCTTCATGTCTCTTCTACATCAACATGTGTCCCCTCTTCTTCATGTCTCTTCTACATCAACATGTGTCCCCTCTTCTTCATGTCTCTTCTACATCAACATGTGGTCCCCTCTTCTTCATGTCTCCTCTACATCAACATGTGTCCCCTCTTCTTCATGTCTCTTCTACATCAACATGTGTCCCCTCTTCTTCATGTCTCTTCTACATCAACATGTGTCCCCTCTTCTTCGTGTCTCTTCTACATCAACATGTGTCCCCTCTTCTCCGTGTCTCTTCTACATCAACATGTGTCCCCTCTTCTTCATGTCTCTTCTACATCAACATGTGTCCCCTCTTCTTCATGTCTCTTCTACATCAACATGTGTCCCCTCTTCTTCATGTCTCTTCTACATCAACATGTGTCCCCTCTTCTCATGTCTCTTCTACATCAACATGTGTCCCCTCTTCTTCATGTCTCTTCTACATCAACATGTGTCCCCTCTGTGGAAAGAGACTCTGAAAGTTTCAGGAACAAAGATTTTCTCTCTTTTTGATCCATTTCTATAAAAACCTGTCTGAAAATGAGCTGATCAGATTTTGGCCACTTGATGATGTCATAACGATGTTTTGTCTTGTGTAACCATTAGCCAATCAGCAACCAAGGTAACCCCCCCCCCCACCCCCTTATCACCTGAATCTCCTCCTAGAGCACCATTGAGTTCTTTGTAACCAAATCTCTCTCAGAGGGGCGTGGGGGGGGCTCCTTGTTTTCATCTGAAGCAGTGTTTCTCAAAGTGTATATAACTGAGACCTGTAATATTTTGATGAGAAACAGTATAATAGGGGACCTTTAAATGTCAAACAGTACCTTCAAAGATGTAAATGTCACTTTGAGTAGTGGCAGAGTTTTCCAGAGTGCCTGTCAGCCACAGGATCACCACGGGGTAGATGGTGACGATATATCGCACGTGCTCGTCAACGTAGAAGTTCTCTAACAGGAACCTGGGAGTCACAGACAGAGGGGGGAAGTAGTAGAGTGCAAATACTTCGTTACTGTACTTAAGTACATTTTTAAATACACTTTACTCCACTACTTATTTTTCTGACTACTTCTTACATGTTGAACTCAAATACCTGTACTTTCTACTTCTTACATGTTGAATTCAAATACCTGTACTTTCTACTTCTTACATGTTGAACCCAAATACCTGTACTTTCTACTTCTTACATGTTGAATTCAAATACCTGTACTTTCTACTTCTTACATGTTGAACCGAAATACCTGTACTTTCTACTTCTTACATGTTGAACTCAAATACCTGTACTTTCTACTTCTTACATGTTGAACCCAAATACCTGTACTTTCTACTTCTTACATGTTGAACTCAAATACCTGTACTTTTCTACTTCTTACATGTTGAACCCAAATACCTGTACTTTCTACTTCTTACATGTTGAACTCAAATACCTGTACTTTCTACTTCTTACATGTTGAACCCAAATACCTGTACTTTCTACTTCTTACATGTTGAACCCAAATACCTGTACTTTCTACTTCTTACATGTTGAATTCAAATACCTGTACTTTCTACTTCTTACATGTTGAACCGAAATACCTGTACTTTCTACTTCTTACATGTTGAACCCAAATACCTGTACTTTCTACTTCTTACATGTTGAACCCAAATACCTGTACTTTCTACTTCTTACATGTTGAACTCAAATACCTGTACTTTCTACTTCTTACATGTTGAACTCAAATACCTGTACTTTCTACTTCTTACATGTTGAACTCAAATACCTGTACTTTCTACTTCTCACATGTTGAACACAAATACCTGTACTTTCTACTTCTTACATGTTGAACCCAAATACCTGAACTTTCTACTTCTTACATGTTGAACTCAAATACCTGTACTTTCTACTTCTTACATGTTGAACACAAATACCTGTACTTTCTACTTCTTACATGTTGAACCCAAATACCTGTACTTTCTACTTCTTACATGTTGAACCCAAATACCTGTACTTTCTACTTCTTACATGTTGAACACAAATACCTGTACTTTCTACTTCTTACATGTTGAACCCAAATACCTGTACTTTCTACTTCTTACATGTTGAACCCAAATACCTGTACTTTCTACTTCTTACATGTTGAACACAAATACCTGTACTTTCTACTTCTTACATGTTGAACTCAAATACCTGTACTTTCTACTTCTCACATGTTGAACACAAATACCTGTACTTTCTACTTCTTACATGTTGAACTCAAATACCTGTACTTTCTACTTCTTACATGTTGAACTCAAATACCTGTACTTTCTACTTCTTACATGTTGAACCCAAATACCTGTACTTTCTACTTCTTACATGTTGAACTCAATACCTGTACTTTCTACTTCTCACATGTTGAACCCAAATACCTGTACTTTCTACTTCTTACATGTTGAACCCAAATACCTGTACTTTCTACTTCTTACATGTTGAACTCAAATACCTGTACTTTCTACTTCTACATGTTGAACTCAAATACCTGTACTTTCTACTTCTTACATGTTGAACTCAAATACCTGTACTTTCTACTTCTCTCATTTCCCAAACAGCTGGTTCCTTTAGTCTGAATGTGTGTTTGATGCGTGATCATTATTCTTTAGAGTCATTGCGTGCCTATTGATTTGAACACGATCCGTGTATCCATCATTTCCTGGTCTTCTCTAAAGAAGAGGGACCAATGGAAACGTTGTCATGTTGCCGTTGTTCAGCATGGAAACATTCATTAGCTAACAATGACATTATTGTTCTATTAATATAAAGGGAGGTCAGGTACTCTTTAAAACAGCTGCTAGTTATGGGTACTTTTTACTGAAGTACACTTCAAAGCCTCTTGAGTAAAGAAGTTTAGTCAGTACTTCTACTTTCACCAGAGTATTTTTAAACACGAGTATCTGTACTTCTATTTGAGTAAAGGATGTGTGTACTTTAAAATCTCTGGCCACAGACAGAAAGCAGCAGGGGGTCAGACTCACCAGACCAACAGCTCCAACAGAAGCAGCAGCAGTGCCACCCTTGCACATTCACATTTAGACGTTTCTGTCTGATGCTGCAAGAACATCGTCAGGTTCAGCAGAGTGGAGAGAGTCTCCCATGTAGCATATACTGCCACAACATTCTGTACCTGAATCAAGGAGAGAATGATATCAGTATGTAGTGTCTCTACTTTAAAGAGTCCTCTCCTGCTGATGTTCAGGTGTATATCAGTATGTAGTGTCTCTACTTTAAAGAGTCCTCTCCTGCTGATGTTCAGGTGTATATCAGTATGTAGTGTCTCTACTTTAAAGAGTCCTCTCCTGCTGATGTTCAGGTGTATATCAGTATGTAGTGTCTCTACTTTAAAGAGTCCTCTCCTGCTGATGTTCAGGTGTATATCAGTATGTAGTGTCTCTACTTTAAAGAGTCCTCTCCTGCTGATGTTCAGGTGTATATCAGTATGTAGTGTCTCTACTTTAAAGAGTCCTCTCCTGCTGATGTTCAGGTGTATATCAGTATGTAGTGTCTCTACTTTAAAGAGTCCTCTCCTGCTGATGTTCAGGTGTATATCAGTATGTAGTGTCTCTACTTTAAAGAGTCCTCTCCTGCTGATGTTCAGGTGTATATCAGTATGTAGTGTCTCTACTTTAAAGAGTCCTCTCCTGCTGATGTTCAGGTGTATATCAGTATGTAGTGTCTCTACTTTAAAGAGTCCTCTCCTGCTGATGTTCAGGTGTATATCAGTATGTAGTGTCTCTACTTTAAAGAGTCCTCTCCTGCTGATGTTCAGGTGTATATCAGTATGTAGTGTCTCTACTTTAAAGAGTCCTCTCCTGCTGATGTTCAGGTGTATATCAGTGTTTAGTGTCTCTACTTTAAAGAGTCATTCATGTACAATGTGTTGGAGTGCTAGCCAGTGGTGCATAAACAAATCCTAAAACCCAGAAATAACTTTCACCACTTCCTGTTCGCTCTTCTCAATCTTTGAACTTTTGGATTTAGCCTTTTCAGACCATTTACATGCATACACCTATAGCTCACACTACATTGAAGAGAAAACCCCAAAAAGCACAACATGGCCTCTCAAAAAGCATGTCAATATAAATATCCTCCAAATCCTGAAGACTTTGCGAGATACTCTGACTGCTCTTAGTGCTGCACAGGATGCTGCTGGTGTGTCACATGACCTTATCTGTGTTCTTTAATGTGAAGAGCAAAGCAGAGGAAGGGCTGGAAACCAATCGCTGCAGCTTCCTCTAAACCTCCTAATCTCAGTCGGTCACCTTGTGCACGGCTTTACTCTGGACGTGTCGGAGAGAATTCACTCTTTAGATATGGGTGGTGGAGGAGCAGCTTCTTTAACCTCACAGTGAGTCAGCAGTAAGGGAGACTTAACAAATGCAAAGCTACCAACTGACTGATAACATGTCACTTTAAAGAAAGTAGTTTGACCATTTCAGAAATCTTTTTTTACTCCGAGAGTTGGTTGAGAGAACTGTCACCACTCTCATGTCTGCATATGTGAAGCAACAGCCAGCGCTATGATAGCTAATAGCACAATTAACCTACTAGCACCTCTAAAGCTAACTTTACTCAATGTTCTATATGCAAGTATGTCTCTTGACCAATTTCCCAGAGTCCTTTTGTGATTGTGAAGTTGCCAGGCGAACAGAAAGGAAGCACCAAGACGAGAAATAGTCCTGCAATTACCTGTGTCTTGTATTTTAAAACCAATTAAACAAAGGTGATAGCAGGTGGTGGGGTTCACAGGAGATTTGGGTGGATTTAGGTTGTTGTTATTGGATAAAAACAACTGTTTACCCCTGGTCTGTATGTTAAGCTAAGCTAATTAGCTGCAGATGTACCTTTCTTTAATGTTAAAGTCTTCCTAATCCACATAAGAAAAGCATGTTGTGCTCTTTGCAACACAAGGGGGATTAAAACACAGTTTAAGTATAGCAAAGGTTAAATGGTAGTCTGATGAAAGCCAGTGCTAAAACATGTCCTTAACTGGAGAAGCAGCGTTCAGTTATTACGTTCCATCTGGAACCAACTCCCAGAAACCTGCAGGTCCGCTGCAACTCTGACTACTTTCAAATCCAGCAAGAAGACTTTTCTTTTTGCCGCTGCTTTTAATTGAAATATTCACATCTTAAACTGCACTGTAACTTTTATCCATGTCTTTTAATGTTTCTTTTATGATCTTTTCTTTTTAAATGCCATTGTCTTAATGTCTTTTGTAAAGCACTTTGACTTGCCTTGTGTTGAAAGGTACTATATAAATAAACGTGCCTTGCCTTCACTCTAACTCCAAAGAACACCGTGATTTTACTAGCGCTTTAATTGCAGCGTCTATAAACCAAACACTTCCAACCTTTTTGAACATGTTATTCCCTTTGAAGCCGTGCTGTGATGCAACACAAATAATAAATGTCAAAGTCCGAACATCAGGAATGTTCCTATAAAACAATCGTTACCAGTATCCTGATGAGCCAGAGGTCTGTGTTGTGATACTTGTTCAGCCAGGCTCCGTAGATCTTCAGTCCATAGCAGGAGAAACACAGGATCAGGTAGTGGCTGAGCGTCATTAATATGGAGGTGATCAGCACCGGCAGTAACAACCTGCAGACAAGCAGATGTTAAAACTGCACAAGAACATCAAAATACATCATGCTTATTAGAAATAGACGCCCAGAACTCACACACTCACTCTCTGTCAAGCAGAAACAACCACATAATGTTCAGGCAGTTATTGATGATGAGAGAGACGTGAAATCCATAAGGCAGCACTGCAGGTGTGGTGTACAGCCAATCATACGCCGTCCTGCAGGGAAGCAAGGGTAATATTGGATACAACACACGAACAAAATGCGCCTGTCGGGAAATAATCTTTCTTAAGTCAGAGCAACTGTTATACTTTCTGGGCTTTTCCCTCTCCTGTAGTGAGTTCTATAGGTTTTAGTGCATGTAAATGGTCTGCAGACGCTAAAATCCCTGTGTTCTCCTCCATTGGACCCCTTTGTTTACTTCTGGAACATACTGACATCACAATGGAACACTTGCGCTCCTATTGGCTAGCACTCCAACACATTGTATTTGATAAATTAAGGGGCGGGACATCTCTAAGCGGTTGACCAATCACAACAGAGCTCTTGTTTTGGTTAGGAACGTCCAAATATGGAGTTAAGTTATTTCAAATCAACGTTGCCTTTACACATTTTTGCAATTATCTCTCTTCAATTAGATATTATATTCGTCATTTTAATGTTTTTTATGCTTTAATGTTAGTTTTGATATGTTATTTCCTGTTATTAGATAATTAATTAATTTCTGAAAGCCAATCTTTGTTAAAAAAAGGTTGTTTTTCGTGATATCGGCATTTTTTTAACAACTCCATAAAATGATATCGTTGACAGAACAAGTCAGATTTCCGGAACACATCGAGCAGCGACAGTAGCTATTAAACATTTCAATTTCTTGTAGATGATGTGTGAAAACACGACAGGTTGCACTACCTTCTGCAGAGTCCCACTAAGAAGTATATGTACATGGCAAACACCCAAACATATATGAAGTCCCACACAAACAGAGCCCACTGAGCAGGAGTTATGGGGGTCGTATACTTCACTGTCACATCCTCTGTTGACTGCTTGAAAACGCCTGTGTTGAAATAGGCACAGTTTACTATTTAAAACCATCACATTGTGCACAAAACAACTGATCTGGAGTATCTGATATCACTCACCTGATTTCGCCCCGAATCCAGATAGAGAGTTAAACGTAATTGAGACTAAAAAGGAGAGAAATCCAGCGAACATGAGCACAACGCGGGCCAAGCTGTGGTTCACCATGGTGATGGTCGCAGGTCAAAGTCCCCACTATTATTTACAACCACTTTTACACCAAATATAACAAAATCACTCGTTTCTAGATATGTGAAAATCCACCGTTAGATCGATCCGCTTCAATAGTAAATCCAGGAGTCTGAAAAAAGGGACTGCAAGCACCTATCATTATGATTTGCAATTATATGCTATAAATGGTGTCATCCCGTTTTATTGTCCTGCACTCATACTCTGTTATCTCTCCGGGTCGTAAACAACCTGCTGGTTAGAGGGTAGAGAGTACACAGGGCAGTGGGAAGAGCATCGTGACATCATTCAAACTAAATACATGTTTTTAAATCAGCAGGATGACCCGGATTGTCTCAAGTAAGCAAATATAGGGATGTCATTCTGTAAATAATAATAATAATAATAATGTAAAGTCGTTCAGAGCATAGTTAGAACACAAATCTATTTTACGTACCATTTATGTCAGGGGTGTCAAACTCCATTTCATCTCGGGCGACATTAACATTATGGTTGCACTCAAAGGGCCGGTTGTAACTTTAAGACTATATAAAAATACATATATAAATATTTAATATATATAAAATATGATATTACATTATTGCCTCTGCATTGGATTATTTTCGGATAGGGTAATAACTTCATAATTAACTACGTTTGAAAGCAGAAGTCTATAGGTAGTCTTTTCAGTAATGTCACAAAATGATTTGAAAAAAAGGCATATTCTGAGAAAAATGTAAAATTTGAGATGCATTGTGGGACATGTAGTTTATGGGCAACGTAAATCGGCATGTAACCGTATAATATACATATTATAATCTTTGCAAGCTCTTGTGGGGCCACAGAAAAGGAAGTCACGGGCCGGATTTGGCCCCCGGGCCTTGAGTTTGACACCCCTGATTTATGTATTTAATATCAATACTTTTTAAGGAGTTACAACCTCAGCTTACCTGGAAATATAAATTCAGTTATTTTTTGTATTTCTTTTCTTTTATTTCTAATTTAACTTAAAGACAAATCACTCACACAGAAATTAAATTATGCAAAAAAGGAAATTGAGCCACAAAAAAGTATGTTTCCTCTTACATATGAATGCATTGCTATAGCTTTTCCAGCATTTAAAGGCACTATATGGTCAATAATATAACTTATGGCCCACAGGTGAAAGCGTAAATGAACTGCAGGTGTGTGTGTGTGTGTGTGTGTATGTGTGTGTGTGTGTGTGCACCTGCAGGTGTGTGTGCAGCTTTCCTCCACACAGGGGCGCTGTTGCCTGAGTCTCATGAGACAGTATGGTCAATGTATTTTTTATTTACCTGTCAGCGAGTTCTACATGTCCTCTTGATAATTAAACATTTAAGTATAACTACACTCTGGTTTCACTACTTTTACTTAAGTTAAAGAGCTTTTTGATGCACAGTCTCAAGCTTTTAAATAATTGAAACCAACTTGAATCACTCAGTCTTGTGTCCCCTGTCCATATGATCCAGTTATTCTGTGTTTGTGGATACTGCAGCTAAAGTTCAACCTCTCTAAAGGGGGCACTCGACCCAGGAACCCCCCCCCCCCCTCACACACACCAGATGCTGCCACGTGGTCTACTTAAGGCTCTGCAATCATTAATGCACAGCTCGGATTAAAGGGTTTCATGGAGTCTTGCGCTCAAATATGTGGAAGTGTGGATGCAGATTGAGTCATAACACATGTGGGAGAAACAGCTCTTATGAAGTCAACAGTCTCTCTTCAGTGTGCGCGGCTACATTTACCAAAAGATCACTTAACACTGCTGTTGACTTTTCAAATATTCAGCTTTATTTCTGATGTGGTAATCCCACATTGTGTCTGGATGGCTCTTTTAAGTCCACTGACTGATTGCTGTGACCCGTAATGCTGGCAGAGGACAAGGCCCAATTTGTCGGCTGTTCGTCATCTAATAACCGAAATCATATCCAATTACACGCCCGCCATCTTTGATCACGTACACTATGAGAGATATGTGCACGAGGGGTATTATAGAGGATCACTGTCACTTTGGTAGCACATTATGATTCACTCTATGACTCATGTCGGGCTTGGCAGCAGTACATTCACACAGCGATAATGTCCAAACTCGGTAAATATTGAGATTTTGTCGACATTTTATTGCCAGCAAGAAAAGCAATTACCCTGAACTGACGGGGGTAAACAGAACACAGTCTGGAGATCTTGAGCGGAGGGGAAACAAATGATAAATTGAGAAGATGTTAAAATAGTCATGCATGCCAGCAGCTTCCCTGGCAGCGCTTCTGTGCAGCCGAGATTGGACAATTGGGAATGAAGCGTTTGGTAATTAGGGAGCATGACTAACAAGCTGTGTGCATTCAGAGTGTTTTATCTCCCCGAAGCCCGAGTGACTTTCACGCTTTCAGCTTTTTTGGGGGGTGACATTTGCACATCCCTCTAGAACCGTGACCAATAGTGGCGCTCTGTGCCAACTAGATTACAAATGAGGTTGGCAAAGGACAACAAAGGTGAATGTTGGATATTATCCTCTGAATGACATGAAGTCCTGAAACTGTAATTTAGACATTATTGATAAATCTCTTCAGTGTGCAGAACCGTGGTATTGCTGCTGTCACTGGAAATTAGGTTTGGACGTATAGGATAACTGGAGGTGTGTAAATGTACAATTATTTCTCAATGTCAATACTTTCCTGTCACCCTATAGGTGCTGAAAGTGGAGTGTGAAGGCAGGAGATCACAGGAAGCTTCAGACAAGCCAGGTGATGTTGGAATAAATCATATATTAGACATTATATCCCATTAATCCCATCATCAGGACATATTCTGCTGATGTTCAGGTGTATATCAGTATGTAGGTCTCTACTTTAAAGAGTCCTCTCCTGCTGATGTTCAGGTGTATATCAGTATGTAGTGTCTCTACTTTAAAGAGTCCTCTCCTGATGATGTTCAGGTGTATATCAGTATGTAGTGTCTCTACTTAAAGAGTCCTCTCCTGCTGATGTTCAGGTGTATATCAGTATGTAGTGTCTCTACTTTAAAGAGTCCTCTCCTGCTGATGTTCAGGTGTATATCAGTATGTAGTGTCTCTACTTTAAAGAGTCCTCTCCTGATGTTCAGGTGTATATCAGTATGTAGTTCTCTACTTTAAAGAGTCCTCTCCTGCTGATGTTCAGGTGTATATCAGTATGTAGTGTCTCTACTTTAAAGAGTCCTCTCCTGCTGATGTTCAGGTGTATATCAGTATGTAGTGTCTCTACTTTAAAGAGTCCTCTCCTGCTGATGTTCAGGTGTATATCAGTATGTAGTGTCTCTACTTTAAAGAGTCCTCTCCTGCTGATGTTCAGGTGTATATCAGTATGTAGTCTCTACTTTAAAGAGTCCTCTCCTGCTGATGTTCAGGTGTATATCAGTATGTAGTGTCTCTACTTTAAAGAGTCCTCTCCTGATGATGTTCAGGTGTATATCAGTATGTAGTGTCTCTACTTTAAAGAGTCCTCTCCTGCTGATGTTCAGGTGTATATCAGTATGTAGTGTCTCTACTTTAAAGAGTCCTCTCCTGCTGATGTTCAGGTGTATATCAGTATGTAGTGTCTCTACTTTAAAGAGTCCTCTCCTGCTGATGTTCAGGTGTATATCAGTATGTAGTGTTTCTACTTTAAAAGTCCTCTCCTGCTGATGTTCAGGTGTATATCAGTATGTAGTGTCTCTACTTTAAAGAGTCCTCTCCTGCTGATGTTCAGGTGTATATCAGTATGTAGTGTCTCTACTTTAAAGAGTCCTCTCCTGCTGATGTTCAGGTGTATATCAGTGTGTAGTGTCTCTACATGTCTCCATGCTTTAATGTTCAAAAAGCTCTTTATTGTTCTCACACTTCCTGTGCTGCAGCACCTCTTTTCACCCTCTGTCTGAAACCAGACACCACATTAGGGAGTATCTTTTAGAAAAATGTGGTTCATTCTTCAAATATATATTTTGGAGACCTGTACAAAAGAAGCTCCGCCAAGGAACATAAAAGCTGTTTCCACAGGGTTTGTTTTTACCCTTAGTTGTTTGTTCAGTGTCCCAGCTGATATTAAAATCCCATTCTTGTCACGCAGTTCCACACTTGCTGTCGTTTTGAAACTCACACGCCGTCATGTTTCTATTTTTATGTGGAGCACAAACTCCAGCTTGCATTCCAAATGGTGCACCAAACAAAAAGTGAAATGGCTCTAAATTGAATGTTTAATATGCAGGAGACAAAATGGCAGCCTCATAAATATCAGCTGCGGAGAGATTGATGTCTGCTCGGCCGTCGCCTGGCCCCTCTGGTTTGTGAAATGATTAATAATGCTATTACAGGAGGATGTATCTCATTAAGGTAGCTGTGGTTACTGTTGGTGGTGGATATAGAACTAAATGATGCCTCAAAGACACACCACTACTGCCTGCAGGAGCTTGTCTCTCCTCCACTCAGATGTCTTTCTTTCCATCCTTCATGACTCACTTTCATATCCCCCCCACGCCCACCCCACGCTTTCATCTCTGAATTCAATAGTGTCAGAGCCATAAACTCCCAGCAGTACAGTGCACCGTGGTTTAGTGGCATTGTAAGAAAGGAAGGCATGTTTTTTTGTATTACTCCTGAAAAACAATGCTTTCTTAAGTGTTATTATTTTTAATTTGTGTTAACGATGCATCACGTTTCCCAGCAGTCTATTCTAATTTCATTTGAAACCCACACAGTTTGCGTTGCTCAGGGTTGGGAGTATGTAAATAAATGAAATAAAAGTCCCATGAAATAAATAAATGTGTATTTAAATGTACATGTATACATATTTATATATATATATATGTATTTATTTAATTAATTTAGGCTTAAATGGCATTCCAAATGGGAGGGTTACTTGTTCTCCATTACAATATCATTTTTAAAAGAATACAACCTACACTGAGTATCAAAATCTATTCTGTTCTGTTACTTTTGGATTACCTCAAAATTAAATGCAATGCAATTGTATTACACATGTCACCCGTTACTCCCTTACCCTGCATTAAGATAGTAAAACACTACCATTTCTGCTTCTGGTTTTTGAGAATAGCAAGATGAATGTAACTCGAGTCAACTCCTTTCCAAGGTGACACTCTTTAATGAATAGAGAAGAGCCCCCTCTGACTCCTGTCGCTTCAGCTGTGGCGCAGTGAATTAAGGGTCAAGCGAAAAAGTCCCAGAAGAAAGAAGAGGGGAGCGTTAGAGAGAGGGCAAAGAGCAAGAAAAGCGAAGGAGAAAGCAGTGCAGTGAAGCAGAGATAATGCAGTCACAGTTTGGGTTTCTACCTGCCAGGCTCCCGCTGTCTCTATCAGAAGGACATGGCAGCTACAGTGACAGAAAGTAACAACACATTGCTAGCGTCAATATACGCAACAGCTCTCTCCAGGGCGCTTGTTTTCGTGCAGAAAGTCAAAGCGTCGGTGTTATAAAAGCCCGATGGCATGTGTGAGGATTGCTTAGTCAATGTTTCACTCCTCATTAGGGAGACCTTCCCCGTAAATAGAGGGTCAGCGCATCAGTATGTGCAGCCGCTCTGCAGCTATTGGTCCTTTCTGAGCTTAATGCTTGGCCTCAGATGGCTTCAGTTGATGTGCTTAGTGCTAAACAATATTCAAAACAATATATAAAAGGAGAGGCAATGGGACTTTTTGGGGTATATTTATGAAGTTTTTTAGCTGAGAATGGGCTGAATAAATACTACTTTTGCTACAACTATGTGTCTTTTAGCTTAGCATACAGACAGGAAGCAAGTCTAGTGGAAAAAGCTATCAATGCTTGATTTTAAGGTGATAAGCTCGGTCTACCAGTACCTTTAAAGCCAACCGCTCAACACGTTATTTTTTGTAATTCTCCAGCATACTGTAAAGTTTAAACCAAACTACGCTAGTTGTTTCACCCTGCTAGCAGTATGCTAAGCTAACCAGCTCCTGACTGTAGCATCTCATTGAGACACAAGGTCTCATTTTCAAGAGAGACCTGTTCAGTGGTAACACTACTAACACAGTTACAGACAGACAGGACACTAAACACAGAGGCAACACTAAAACACAACACCATAAAAAAAGTAGTCATTGAAATCCATCTACAGTCAGATATAGCAACCCACAGATGATTTCTCCAGCTTTTTTTAAATGAGTTTAAAATCTGTGATGGGTATCAAACTGGTCAGCTTAAGTTCCTTAAGTGTGTTCCAGGTCGAGAGGGCAGATATTAGTGTACACATATGAAAGTGGTCGATCTTCTCATCTAACTCTGGACTAGAAATCATATAAGCATATTTTCCAAAATGCCAATCAGTTCTTTAAGTAACCAAACATGTATCTTTATAATATTATTCATTATGATTAAGTATTGGTTATTTATTAATTTAAAAAAAGCTTGTGAAATGTGAGAATTTGCATTTGAATTGTCTTCTTATGTAACGTCTTGACCCATCTTTCAATAGCAAAGGTAATTGTTATTTGCAACCCTGGAGAAACCATCAAATATGTAGAATCTGATGATCTATGAAGTATGCTAACATCATAGCACTGATTGCCTCATTAAGCCACGCTGATGAGCTCCTTGCATTACGCTGATTCAGGACTCTTTCTTCTGCCTGATCCAAAAATCTTGTTCCCTCTTGCCCAGCCACGTATTCTGCAGACAGACAGCTGCTCTAACATTCTCACTTGTGCTCGTCAATATTTAATACCTTGTAAAGTTTAGGCAAGTGTGAAAAGCACAAGTCCCAAGGAGGGATGGAGGAGGGCAGGCGCACTCATGTGGGAAATAGAAAGTGCTGCCTTTTCTGCAGGAAGATGAAGGGTAAGATTTGCAAAACCCCCAACGGGTGAACAAAGCTGTTTCCACACATTGAAGTCTGCACAGTCCGCATTCAAATACAGGCTTTTACACTGTACTGCATGTAAAGCATTGAAAAGTGGACGATGGAGGCTAGTGGATGAGCTTTTATTAACTGTAAATGTGTGTTTTACTGATGTTAATCTAGAGCCTCCATCAGTTATTCCGCTATTAAACCACCAAGTGCATTTAAATGAACTGCACCAATAGAGGACTGATTAGTTCATCCTTGTATAAAGGGTCCCTTGGCCCTTTTACAACACGTCTACAATCACGCAAAGGGATTCTTCAGGCTTTTCTTTTGAGGCCTCATGACAAAACGTATTGTGTATTCCACCCCCTGCGTCTGAATTATTCAACTTCAATGTCATTTCTATTCTTAGTTTTTCTACTAGTGTTTGAGTAGCTGCTGAAGAATCCTTAGTATACAGTAAACAACATATGGGTTGCAAAGATCAACCCTTTCATGTGAATGCTGTGGTTAAAGAGATATGTGTAGGTAGGAGGGGTAGTAGTGCCAAAACCAGGAAATGTGATAAATTATTGTATTGTCTCTTAAATCTGCACAAAAAAAGACATTAAAAAATATATGTGTATGAGTACATGAGTACACGTAATTTAACACCATCTGCTCTTTGCATTCAAATGTTCACACGAGGTTGGAAGTAGACACCGATGTTTACATGTCACTTTTTAGGCAGGATTTAATTTGCTTCAAACAAAGAGGCCGGAATTAAATCAAGTCAAAAAAAGGGATAGAGTCTTCAAGGGAACATCAAAGGTTTGCAGACGTCCCTCTGGGCTGTTTCATGGGCATCGATCGAAAATGCTGGGTGGGAATGTGTTTACGGTCCATCCAGGGAAAGTGATTTCATCCCGCCTCGCCTCACAGCTGAGACACGCTGCTAATCTCTCAAATCGGTAATTGTTCAGCGAGATTCAGCAGGAGGAAGGAAAGAGGGCTCAACTAGGTGCTGCACAAACGATTTTGCTTTAACAACGCAACGCATACTCATTTATATCATTAATCTCCTCAAGTAAAATGTTTCCTAGTGTTATTTGACTGGTATTTAAAGCATACTCATTAGGTTTCACAGCCTGTATTTGACATGGCAGCCTCAGCAGAATGTATAATGATGTAGAATAATTAATAATTTAACATTAATATGGCTCGTGCTTTATCTGCCAGCCTGGTTAAATGGATTAATCAAATAAATTGAAGTGTAATTATAATCCACAAGATAACTCAATACATGTAAAGCTCTTTGCAAAATGTGTTAGTGCTGAAATTGAGTTAGCCAAAGCTAGGCTAGTTGTTTCACCCTGCTAGCAGTATGCTAAGCTAACAGACAAAGCTAGCATCGCTCGCTCTCACTGTATGACAGTTTGATAGAAAATGTAAAAGACAGTGTGAATTTATTTGGACATTTTATTTTGGTGACAATGAGGTGTGAAGATACCCTACAAGCTAAAGTTGCAGCTATCAATCTTTTAGCTTAGCTTAGCATAAAGACATGAGGCAAGTTGAAAAGGCTAGCATTGCACGCTGTGAAGTTAATATAAGAACTGACTTCTAGTACCTTTTTAAAGCCATCTACTCAACACATTATTATTTGTTATTGTTCAGCATTTAAGCAATGAGTGCTAAACTAGTTGTTTTACCTTGCTAGCTGTATGCTAAGCTAAACTAACAAGCTACTAGATGTAGTTTAGTGTACAAATATGATGATAAATAACAGTTTACATTAATATGGCCGTGCTTCATCTACCAGCCTGGTCAATTTAATTAATCAAATAATTTGCTGTGTAATTATAATCCACAACATCACTCTGTCGACTGAGTAAATATGTGAAAAGCTTAAAGAAGTAATGCATATTTAACAAGCTTTTGAATGGCTTCTTCCTGGTGGTTTTTTAAGAGAGCTGGACCGTTTAAGGCTATAACAAACTGTCAAAGTATGAATTGATGGTGATTGTGACGAGAAAGTAATCTAACAGTAACTTTGCCCTCTCTGTGTTATATTTAATATGTTTGCAACTACCTCCTTTGCTTTGAATTATTGATAAATGGCTGGCTGTTGCATGCTGAGCCAAAGAGAGATAGGGAGAAACAGAGAGAAGGAGAGACATAACACATGGACTGGATTCAGCCGTCTGACAACATGCATGCAGTCACTCACAATTAATCTGAAATGTAAAACACTGCAGTTCTTCTTTAAGTAAACACATTCATTTGAAATCTTGTTGAACTGCTTGGTTGACAAGCCTCGGGGATCTTATTTATTTCCAACAAGCATATCTGTGTTTCTCAGCCTCGAGGCGAATGTTGATCAAGCTATTTCACACACTTTGATGTGTAGGCTAGAGTGGTGTGGGGTGTGTGTGTGTGTGTACAGTGTGTGTGTGTGTGTGTGTACAGTGTTCTTGCAAGATGCTGTGACGCAAATAAGATCACACATGCCTCCTTAGGGACTCACTGCACCAGCACAAGTTCCCTTAAAGACACACACAGATAATATTTCTTACATTTAAAAACCTATTAAAGACACACACACACCTTCCTTGTTTCACACACACACACACACACACACACACACACACAACACAACACACACCACACACACACACACACACACACACACACACACACTTTCTTGTTTGACTCTTTATATATACAGTCTATGGTTTGACTCTACGGAGAGCATTGCTCTTTAAGGACAGCTCTCAGAGATTTACTGCAGTCAGCTTTGGGTGACAGTTAAGTTTTCCCGCAGGAAACATCAGTCATCATGCTCGGATAGTCGGGATTGAACCATTACAGTTAAAGGTCAAAAGGGGGGAGTAAAAGCGAGACATTTGAAGTAAATATTGCTCTATATTTTAACGTTTTAATAGTCCTTTTCATACAATTGATCTCCTTCGTTTACTGTGTTTATGCATTCACCATATACACCGAGGCAAATTCCTCGCATTTGTTAATAAACTTGGTTATACACCTGATATAGTATATTGCACTGGTTCATTCATAATACTGCATTTGCAACACCAGTCTTATTTGCATACAGCGCAACCAGTCATTACACCTCTGCTTATTGTTGTCCTCTTCCTCTCCATCTCTCTCTGGGGAATATTGATTTCACGGACACTTTTAAGGGAAGGCCTTTATTATTGACCGACTGCCACCAATAAATAGTTGATTGCTGCTTGATGAAAAGGCTCCAGGCGTCAGTGAATCCCCTAGTAATGTCTCCACGTAGAGTCATTATTCAGTGTCACATACAAAACGCTATCATGTCATTGATATCTCTAATATTTTATGCATGCCTCTTAGTTAATAGTATGGCTCTTTACTATGAGCTTTACTGTGTTGCAGGAGCAGAGTTTGGACACTGTTGATATGTACTACAGTATGTTAGTGCGTCTGTGTTTGTTCAAACGGTGTGTGAGTGATGATATGTGTATGTATTTGAATGTTTATTATGTACATGTATTCGGAACCGCAGGATGGAGTCCACAACACATTCACTTATGGGGACAATAAAGTATATCGTTTCGTACTTTGCTGTCTCCTCTGTGGGCTTAATAAAGGTATTGTGATTCTGAATGCATAACTGATCTGTTTGAAGCCTTACCACCCAGAGTCCGTGCTAACACACTCCCAGTAAGCCCAATTTTCTTTATGCCTGTGCTGCTGTTGCCGGGTTATACCATTGAACTTTGTTATTGGATCCAGGCTGCCCGGCGGCAGGCTCTCCCAGCAGAGTAGCCTCCAGTCATTCATCAGGATCTCTGCAAGAGAGAGGCAGAGTGATGGGAGAAGTGTGTGTGTGTGTGTGTGTGCGTGTGTGTGTGTGTGTGTGTGTGGTATGTGTGTGTGTGTGTGCCTGTGAGTGTGTGTGTAAAAGAGACAGAGAAAGTACAACACAATGTTTGATTGGGATGTTAAAAACTGCACTGAACGATCCCATACTTCATGACAAACATGTCACATTGTGAAATACGGGTTACATTTTATTACATAACATTTAGCTGACGGTTTTATCCAAAGCAACTCACAATAGGTGCAATAAACCGTGAACAATCCACAAGAACAATCCAGATATAATTCACTTTAAATAATCCAAACCTTTTTTTGGGTTGGGTTTAATTACCATGCTACAAGCAAAAGTTTTTTTACAGAATATATGTAGACTGTGCTGATGTTAATGACAATTACAGTTAACAATTAAAGACAAATTAACATTATAAAAGTGAGTGAAATTACACAGAATATATATATTTTTTATATGAAAAAGCTTCTCTTCAGTAGATGAATATGTCTAATTTTATATAATGTACAAATGTATATTTTACGAGGCATTTTAGGTCTTCTCTTCCACTTTGTCTTAAACCTATCAAAGAATTCTCATATATTTACTTCATCAGCCTTTCTCATCCTGAAGGATTTCTCATGAGGATGACGTGTGACTAATATCTATACAAATCAAATGCAGGTAAGTCAGTGGATATATTTTAAATATAGTTACACTAATACACATTTGATATATGTATTTCAATATATTTAGTTATTTATTGTTTGGGTTTTGAATTAAAAACGTTGCAGCTTTTGAGTTAAAAACATATAACATTAGCCTTTAGCATATAGCCATTAGCCATGTGTCAATTGGCAACAAAGGAAATGCACCTGACCTGTGGTTTCTCCTCTTTTTACCGTGATAATCAATCTGCAACAACATCACAAGTAAGTAGTAGTCGAATTAACTGCGTATACTAAGCCTAGACTACACTTCACATTTCTTCTAAGGTCTTCCTCCTAAATGCTTACAGTATCCTTCCCCCATGGATGCATTTAGCTAATTTCTCAGGAGGAAAAATGTGGTTTATATTTCTAAAAATGCGAGTAATTGATTTATATTAAATCATTACAGTATATTAGTTATTAATTTGGGGTCTTTGAATCAACACTTGGGGTTTTAAATTGAAACATGTAGGAAATAACATTAGCTATTAGCCATTAGCCTCAACCTGCCTATAAATGCACCTGTTTCCAATTGTACCTACGAGATAATCCCTGCAACAAGTAGGCTAATTTCTTACCTAACCTGAGGCCTAGGTTGCTTATAACTTTGTCTTTTTTAGATAAAAACTATCTCTTAATTGCTTTATGTTATGCATCCAGAGTGGAGCTCTGCAGATCCAGATGAGATCCATGCCGGGTTTCCCCCCCCCTCTCTCATGCATGTGCAGCCTGTTTCCCTGATGCCTCTGCAGCCACAGACACAGCGAAACAGGAGGACTCTACAGTGAATGGGACACTACTATCCAAGTATTGTCCTGTACGATAAAAAAACAAACCTGACTTGT